>CM057346.1:78229513-78764382 GCA_030015575.1 Agapanthus africanus
GTATGTCAGGTCAGGTGTTCAGTGGTCAAGGACTAATGCCAACACAAAATCAGGTAAAAGTAGGTCTGTCTGGATAGACAGCAGGAATGGTCAGGTTTGTCGGCATTAGGCATGAAATCAGGTAACAGGTCAGGTCACATTTCAACAGGTTGAGTCGATATGTACAGGGTGTCATGTCCGGTGTATCAGTACATGTGTCAGGTGTATCAAGATCGGTCAATATGTAATGCAATCAAATGTATGCTGATAACAGGTATAGTAACGAATAAGGAACAACAACAGGAACAGCAAATAACAATATTATTCCATGTAAACACAGTGATGCTTTTTATTCTCTTATTAACAGGTTCAAGCACCCTTGGGGTGCAATAATCACAGTGTAGCGCAATATTAATAACAGCAGGCAATAAAGATATAAGTGTGCGACTATTATCCTCTAAATAGTAAAATGATTAGCAGGTAGTTGTCATTAAGGTTACGGTGGCAAAATACGATTTAGGTGGCAGTATTATAATGTACATCATATTTCGTCCAATGAGATAAGTAGCAATACTAGTTAATATAGCAAGTTTGTGAGTCAAACATTTAATTAGTTTAACGTAGCATGTAGCAAGAAATCTTGCCTTGACAGTTTCGCAAACCGGAAAGCACGGATGCACCGTCGGCAGAAATCACGAGACGGTGCACGGGCCACGGATCGAGTCCCAACAGCGAACAGCGGGACCACACGGACCGGGTACTTCGCTGGAGCGTCGGGTCCAGACGACGGCACGGTCGGAATCCGGCAAAAGTCAAAAGCAACGAAGTTAGCAAACGCGATATACGTGAACAACGACCAGCGAGGGGGACTTCGCACAAAAGAAAAGATAAGGGATGCTTACAGGGAGACACCAGGGGCAACCACGGCGGGCTCGACGGCGCTGGGACGCCGGCGAGGCAGCGACGGCGGCTGCGGAGGCTGGAAAGTTCCTGGGTCGCTGGAAAGGTGGTGGTGCAGTGCGATGAGGGGATGTAAGGGCCGGGTTCTGGTCGCAGGGGAGAGGAGGTGGTGCGATTGACGTCGACGAGGGTCGACGGCATGTTTTCCGGCGAACTGCAGAGGGTGGTAGGGTTGCGGTTTTGGGTTCTGTGGTCCAGCGAGGGGAGGAGGAAGGCGACGACGAGGTCGGGACGAGGAGGAAGAGAGGGAGTCTCAGGCATCGTTGGTGACGGGAGGCGGCGTCGACGGCGAGATCTGCGGCCGGGTGATGTCGTCGGGGTTGGGTGCAGGCACGGAAGGAGACGGAGGAAGGAGGTAGGAGGGTGCGGCTAGGCTGAGGAGGCGATGACGGCGACGGCGAGGTCGCGGGGAGGTCGGCGGCGAGGTCACGACGAGGTTAGGGTTAGGGTTAGGGTTTCTCGTGGGGGTTTTCTGCGCGATGATGGCGAAGGAACAGTTGGGGAAATATATAGAGGGAGAGAGATTTGATGAGGAGAGAGAGAGAGAGAAATTTGATGAGGGGAGAGAGAGAGGCAGTGAAGAGAGATAGAGAGAGAGTGGGAAAAGGTGGGGCCCACGAGGTGGTTACGAGCTCGTGATTGGCTGGAAAAATTTTGTGGATTAAAAATTTAAAGATTCTAAGGGATTTAACGATAGATTTTGGTAACAATAAAATATATGTATAGTTTAATATATTAAATCAAGCGGGCAATTTTGGCGCTAAATGAAACATTTCCAAATCGCGCCCGGGTTGCGCCCAAATATTCCAAATTCAAATTATAGGATTTTAAGCGAGTTCCAAATTTTGAAAAGAGGTGTTTTGTAATTAAAATGCATGCCCCCAAGTCGGACACTTGCACGCGCACGTAGTCGTCCAAACTTGCCCGTTTCACCGAACGGGACGGAATCTCGACACGCGGATGCTACCACGCGACTAGTGGCGACGAGTAGGCCAACATGGATATTTTTAATTTCATTTTCGGTGTTAAAATTTATTATGTGCCAAAATGATTTAACCGGTTAAAATTTAGCAATAAGCACCAAACCATTAGGATAATCGAAATGAGCAATGTATAACACTCAACTAGAAATAGAAATAGTATTATTGGGCTCGGGTGTTACAACGGAGGTCATTGGTTGACTTGTTTCCGAGACGGAGGTCATTTGTTGACTCTAGGTTGTCTGTGAACCGTAGAGTCTTGGAACTGGAGACTTTGCCGTAGCTCCGATTGGTGATGTCACGTCTATGTCCTGCTGGAATGAGGAGGAACGCCGCTGTTGGTATCCAGGCTGTAGATGTGGTCGTCGAGATCTGACTTCCCTTTGACCCAGCCCGTTAGGGAAATGTAGTCCCCTTTCCCTTTTTTTTTTGTTTATGCCCATGAATTGTATACAAGGGTCACTATGGACTTACCTGCAGGGCAAAAGTTTCATTCATTTTTATTGTTTTATTTCCGCGATGCTCTATCATTTCAGCTTTTGATCGCGAAAGTCGCGACTGCCCAATCATTTCGGCTATTTTTCGCGGTGCCCAATCATTTCGGCTATTTATTTTATTTTTACTCGCTGCTTTTTATTGCGAGTTGCCCAATCATTTCGGCTGTTTTGTATGCATACGTTTTTACCTGCTGCTTTTTATTGCAAGTTGCCCCATCATTTCGGCTAGTTCGTATGCATGTGCGGCCTACCGGTTTTTCACCGTAAACCTGAAATTAGACACCGATTTTGGCATCAGCACTGCTACAACTGGGATATTGCCAGGAGCGAATCATCATTTGCCTCTGTCGATGTCGAACAAAGGTGGCTTAGCGAATAGGGTTAAGGTCCTGTCGACTAAGGCTTTTAACTTCATGAGCCGTAAGGGTCTCACAAAGGTATTTCTCCCTACAAGTCGTGAGGATCTTGTAGGTGTATTTTCTCCTTAAGAATCGTGAGGATCCCTAAGTGTATGTTCCTCTGTAAGTCGTAAGGATCCTACAGGAGGGTTTTCTCCTTGTAAAGCGAGATGACCTACAAGGGTTGTTCATCATGCGTACATATCCCCAGTCATGGATGGGACTTGGTTAGGGAAATGTTTATTCGCGCCCGTGGATTGTATACAAGGGTCAGCATTGAGCCGATTGTAGGGCAATATCGAAGGTTGTGGGGGTTGCTTAAGCATAGGTTTAGGTCTCTATAACTTAAGACTTTCAAATCTTATGAGCCGTGAGGGTCCCATAAGAGAGTTCTCCTTACGAGTCGTGAGGATCTCGCAAGTGTATTTTCTCCTTAGGAATCGTGAGGATACCTAAGTGTGTTGCTCCTTTGTGAGTCGTAAGGATCTCACGCGGGTGGTTTCTCCTTACAAGGTCGAGAGGATCTTGTAAGTGTCTTTTAACGAGGTTGCGCCCTTTCGGGTTTTCACAAACACTCGTCGGTAGTCCTGCTGTTCTTACTCACGGAGCCCTTTCGGGTTTTCATCCGTGCCCATTTTGCTTATGGACATACCGTTTTTTCTTTTTATTCTTTTTATTCTCTCTCTCTTTTGTTTTTACGAGGTCGCGCCCTTTCGGGTTTTCACGAACACTCGCCGGTAGTCCTGCTGTTTTTACTCACGGAGCCCTTTCGGGTTTTCATCCGTGCCCTTTTTTCTTATGGACATACCGTTTATTATATTTTTTCTTTATATTTTTTTAATATTTTTTTTATTCATCGCGTCAGCCTAAAGATGCTGCGGTAGTAGTTTAAAGACGTTTCGGTCCTTCATTAGTTTAAGGACGTTTCGGTCCGTCCAGGAGAAGGCCTGCTACTGCTTATGGAGTTCAAGCTTAGGAAGATAGCGAGCGGACATAGTCGTCGTCATCTATCATTGACCTAGGCGATAGCTCACTAAGCGTAGTATTTCTTTAGGAACCGACCGTTTATTGGCCTGTAAGGCCTTTCACCATGCATATCCATGAGTAGATAGGCTCCACCTTGGTAGACCTTGTCTATGATGTACGGACTTTCATAGTTTGGCTCGAATTTTCCCCGCTTGGCGCGATTGGGGATCATAGGCCTTTTGACCACTAGCACAAGTTTGCCTTGGCGAAATGTCCTCGGCCGGGTCAATCTTTCATATGAGCGCGTCATCTTTGCTTTATAGGCCTCCAGATTTTGTTACGCTATGAGTCGGGTTTCATCAAGGGCATCAAGCTCCTCAAGCCGAAGGTGAGCATTTTCCTTGTCTGTCAGCTCATAATCGACTGCCACTCGCAGAGAGGGTAACTCTATCTCGAGGGGGAGTACTGCTTCTGTACCGAATACCAACGCATATGGCGTTGTGTTCGTGGCCGTTTTGAACGTAGTTCGATACGCCCAGAGAGATTCTTGTAGTCTTTCGTGCCAGTCCTTCTTATTTTGGGACACCGTCTTCTTTATGATCTTTGTCAAGGTCTTGTTGAAGGCCTCGGCTAGCCCGTTAGCTCGCGGATTATAAACTGAAGAATATCTTCAGTCTATATTGTGCTGTTGCGCGAAGCGACTGATCTTGTGGCTTCTATAAGCTGGCCCGTTATCGGAGATGATCCGTCGCGAAGTTCCAAACCGATATATGACGTGCGTCTTGAATAAATGGAGGATATTCTCCGTCTTCACTTCCCTCAGCGGTACTGCCTCTGCCCATTTGGAGAAGTAGTCAGTCGTCGCCAGGATGAAACGATGTCCCCTGGACGATGCTGGTTCGATGGGGCCGACTATGTCAGTTCCCCACATTTCGAATGGCCAGCTAGCCACTGTCGGGTGTAGTGGACTTGGATGCTGGTGGATGAAATCCCCATGAATTTAGCATGAGTGGCACTGCTTCGCATACTCGAGGCAATCTTGAACCATCGTGGGCCAGTAGTAGCCCATCCGTTTGATTTTCAACCCGTTCGATTTTCAACTTCATCTTTGGGCCTGCTTGGTGAGAACCGCAGAGTCCGTCATGAACTTCCTGAACGACTCTTTTCGCTTCGTCAGGTCCCAGACACCTTAACCACAGAGAATCAAATGACCTCCTGTACAGAGTATCATTGACGAAGGCGAAAGACAGAGCTCGTTTCATAAGCTGATGTCTTAAGGATGCATCTTCGGGCGTTCGACGGTATTTGAAGTAGTCTATAAAGACTTCTCTCCAATCCTCGGTATTTTCCTGATCTTTTATTTGCAGGGTCGTCTGCTCAGTCGCTCCCTTTTCTTCGGATAATTCCGGAGATATTTCCGTTGGGGCAAGTACCCGATGGCTTTGTACCATGATTCTTACGTCATCGAGGTTCTCATCAGCCAGTTCTTTGGCGAGCTTGGCCAACGCGTCCGCTTTGCTGTTTTCCGTGCGCGGTATGTTTTCCAAAGTATAGGAAGGGATTTGGGTCAACAGTTGCCGCACCTTTTCGCCATACTTCACCAACTCTGGTTTGTATGTCTGGTAGTTGCCATTTACTTGACTAACGACCAGTTGAGAATCTCCATATATGAGGAGGTTTTCAACTCCCATGTCGATGGCGATCTCGAGGCCTGCTATCAAAACTTCGTATTCGGCTTCATTGTTTGTCCTCGGCTCTGTTAGGGAGAAAGCAAAGCGCATTATCCCTCCTTGTGGAGTGACGAAGATGAGTCCTACCCCCGATTTGATTACAGGGGTACTTTGTTTGCGCTTCTTCATGGAAGGCGCTCCATCGAAATAAAGCTCCCATCGGGTATCACTACCGTCGATCGCGTCAAACGCATGTTCGTCTGGCTGATCACAATTCAGAGGAGAATCGGCAGGTATCGGATGTTCAGCGAGGAAGTCGGCGATGGCCTGGCCTTTCACTGCCTTGAGAGGTTGATACGTTATCGAGAACTCCATCAAGAGCAGGGCCCATTTAGCGAGCCGCCCCGTCAATATGGCCTTTGACATTAAATATTTAAGAGGGTCCACCTTCGAAATGAGATGGACCTCATGCGCCAACGCATAATGCCTGAGTTTTGCTATCGCGATGATCAACGCCAGGCAGTGTTTTTCAATGGGGGAGTAGTTGTTTTCTGCCCCCAGTAGAACTCGACTTAAGTAGTAAAGCGCTCTTTCCTTCCCTTGGTCGTTCTCTTGCACCCATAATGTGCCTAAGGAACCTTCGAGGGCAGTTGTATAAAGGATGAGGGGCTTTCCCTTAACCGGAGCAGCCAACACTGGCGGATTTTGCAAATACTGCTTGATTTCGTCTAGCGCACCTGGGCATTTTTGATCCCAGATGAACGGGGTTCCCTTCTTCATCAGATGGCTGTAAGGACGGCACTTGCCTGAAAGGTTGGCTATAAATCGCCATATGTATGCGAGCTTCCCTTGGAGAGATCGCAACTGCTTGAGAGTTCTTGGTGGAGGCGTTTCCATGATCGCCTTAATCTTCGACGGATCTATTTCAATACCTCGGTGTCGGACGACGAATCCCAAGAATTTGCCCGAGGAAACTCCGAATGCACACTTGAGCAGATTCATCTTCAAGTTATATCGTCGAAGGCGTTGAAATACGATCTTGAGATGCTCGAGATGTTCCTCGTACGATTTTCTCTTAACCACGAGGTCGTCGATATAGCATTCGACGATTTCATGTATAAGGTCATCGAAGATCTTCGTCATGGCCCTCTGATAGGTGGCACCGGCATTCTTTAAACCGAAGGGCATCACCTTGTAGCAGAATATACCCAAAGGAGTCCTGAAGGCGGTGTGCTTTTGGTCTTCGGGATGCATCTTTATCTGATTATACCCTGATGAGCCGTCCATGAAGGAGAAAACCTCATGAGTGGACGTATTGTCTATCATCAGTTCGGTGACTGGCACTGGGAAATCGTCCTTCGGGAAAGCTTTATTGAGATCCCGAAAGTCTACGCATACGCGCACCATCCCATTTTTCTTCATCACCGGGACAATGTTGGCGATCCATTCAGGATATTGACCTCCTGAATGAAGCCAGAGTCGATCAGCTTCTTGACTTCAGCATTGATACACATTTCAAGCTCGAGCCGCATTCTTCTTGGTGCCTGTTTGACTGGCTTGACGTCTGGGGATATTGCCAACTTATGCACAGCAATTTCTGGATCCAGTCCCGGCATTTCGGAATAGTTCCACGCGAAGCAATCTCTGTACTGCATAAGCACGTCTTTTAATGCAGCCACCCTTTCCTCAGATAGTAGCTCGCTGATGAATGTCGGTCGCGGGTCGTTCGCCGTCCCTAACTCAATTTTCTTGAGGTTATCTGCAGTGGTGTGTATTTCATCCTCCAGTTCTTTCGGCGCTGGTGGAAATTCTGAGATCACCTCATCATTGCTGTTTTCGAAGCACCAGGGAAGGTTATCCACGTTCTCGGGCTCTTCTTTTGATATTGTCATCATGTGACAAGTGTGAATCCGCTTCCAATCCCAATGTGGAGCTGGTTCTGTTCTTGTGGCTTTGGGTTCATGCTTCTGTGGCGGCGTTACCTTCCAGTTGTCAGACAGAGCGAATTTGCCGAGCTGATATTGGTCTTCGACCCAATTCTTGAAGGTGAAGCAGTCTTCAAAAGGGTGCCCTATTACTCGGTGATAGGAGCAATAGTTTGGGTGAGAGACTTCGCCTGCTTGTTTGGGGGTTTTTGGACTCCGGCAGCGTGAGCATCTGATGTTTTAGAGCGAGGTCAAGTATTCTTTTCGTCTTGTCCCGAGGAAAAGAGTATGCTCGACCCATTTTCTTTATGAGGGATAGATCGGAACCGCTTGATTCCCGCTTGCATGGCTTCTTAGCCCCGCTTGGTTGCCGTTGAGCATCTTTTTCGCGTTTCGACTTGTTTCTGCCTCTGCGTCGAGCCTTCTTTATAACAGGTCGAAAGGGAATGCTACTTTCATCTTTCACGGTCTGTTGGAGGAGGCGTTGCGTTTTGGCTTTCTCATAGATGGCCATTTCGCGGTTATGATCGTCTCGGATTTTTTGACCGGCTTCCCTTATTAGTTTGTCCATTTGTTCTTCGAACGACGGACTGGGCACTTTTTCATCAGGAACTTTTACTGGTTCAGGATTAGTATCTTCCCATTGAGCATCCGCTTCTTCATCGAAATCATGCACGACGTAGCAACCGTGGAGTAGCTCTCGTTTCTTGGACCGAATGTATCCAAGCCCGATTGTTTCCATTCTCCCATTAGGTAACTTGCGCTGAGTCCCGGGGACGTTCCAAACCCTGTCATAGAATTTGGCTTTTCGAGCGGTTTGTTTAAAGGATATCCCTTGTCGCTTCAGCAACCTCTTCAAGCCTTCTGTATAATATCTAGGCAAACGGATGGGCTGAAGCCTGTCAAGCGTAGGATCCGCACCGTGCCAGATTTCTTTCTCCACTTTGGTTTCTTTAGAGCGGTAGAATAGAATTGCCTTTTCGCCCTTTCTCCTGGGAGGGACATAGAACGTCCGCAGCTCCTCTACATTGTAGATATCAAGTGCATCCAGTTCTTTACGGTGTTTAAGCGGCACCATGGCGACTTGCAGACTTTGCTCTTCGTCAGCAGATGCTTGTATTAAAGGTCGAGCAGAGAATACAGCATGGACCTCATTTTCCGAGTCGCTACCAAAGATCAACATAGGAGCGGATGGTCCTGACTTGTTGTGTCGAGACGGCCCAGAGTAAACTATCTCTTCTTCTTCTTCTTCGGTGTCACTCCCAAAAACAGGAATGGTGGCATTAGCTTTGTTCTCCGGCTTGTAACACCTCTCCGTGTCTTCGAAATTCGGTAAAATGTATTTGGCATCTTCATATTTGCGGACCTCGTTCACAGAGAATGGGTTCAGTTCTCCCGTCACGGTATACTCGAGACCATCCTTAAAATACTTCATACACTGATGTTGTGTAGAAGGGATGATGTTGTACTCGTGTAACCATGGTCGGCCAAGCAGAGCGTTATAGCACGTCTTAGCGTCTATGACGTAGAACTTAATGTCCGTGACGAGTAACCCAAAGCGTAGTGTCAGTACCACAGACCCAAGAGTTTTTGATGATTGGGAGTCGAACCCGGAGATGGTGATCTTGTCCCGAGCAAGGTGCTGTACGCTCATGCAGATTTCTTTTAACACCCGCACATTGAGGAGATTAACGGAAGATCTATTGTCAATCAAGATTTTGCCTATCTTTATATCGTGGCAGTATCCTGAGACATAAAGGGGGCGGTTGTGTTCGCACGTCCCAAGGAGAAGGTCTTCATCGCCGAAAGTGACATCGGCCGTGTGCACTTCCTCCAGTTCATCCTTCATCTTTTCTTCGGCCAGGAAAGCTTGGAATTGCTCGGGGTCCTGTAGTGCCTTGATTAACGAATCTCTTGTCTCTTTTGATAGTAAAAGGGCGTCAAGAATGCTGAGCTGCGAGGGTAGCTTCCTCAGATGCGCTAGAACGTTGTAATCTACCTTATTTTTCTTCGGCGGGTCCTTGGCAGTTAGCTCTTCCATGACTTGGTCATCTAGGGCAATGTCCTCAGAGACCTTTTCTTTCCCTTTATCTTTCTTGTTTGAGGGTCCGAGATTCTTTTCGGGTAGCGTCCGATTACGCAGCCTGATATTTTCACAGACCTTTTGCCCTTCTTCTTTTCCCGAAGTGGACTCTTTAAAGAGAGGGCCAAGCTCCAGCTCTTCATCAGAATCACTCCCGAATGTAAGCACTTGTGACCCGCCGGTGTTAACCATGCGACAATTGCCGGTAGTTCTGTTAAGCTTCTCGGTCGTATTTTTCCGCTCTCGATGAGTTTTGCGTTTCTCCCGCTTAAAATGTTGTCGGTGAGCAACAAATCCTTGCTACCATCTATCGAAAGCTTCGCACTCTTCGGTAGGGTGTGAAATCTTCTGATGATACAAGCAGTAGGAGGGGTGCATTTCCACTTCACCAGTAATGCTTCCTCCGGAGGATGGTATCTTCATGCCCATTGATATGGCCTTAGCAAACCTTTTCCTCGCCTTGAATTTGCTTTTACCCGTAGTGGATGTATTTTGCTCCAGCGGGAGCGTCTCAACTTTTTCGTTGAGTCGATGGCGTTTGGCCCTTTTAAATATAGCCGTCTCGCGTTCCCGATCAGCTTTACTCTTCAGCAGAGCTTTGTTGAGGAATGCGTCAATTACGTCATCTGATGGCCCCAGAATTTTTGGTTCAGGATCTGCCCCCGGCTTTTCAGTGCAAGGAGTTTCCTCATCGTCCATCAGCGAATGGGAGATCATATGGCAGCTCGCCATGTATTCCTTAGATTCATCCGACGAACTTTCTCCCTCATCTTCCTCTTGAAATACGTAGTTGAGGAACTCCTGGAGTGTAATGGGAGTCCGCGCTTTCTGGCTGTACTCTTCCAGCGCGTCAATTTGTTTTTGCAAGTCCGTGCGCTTGTCGCCAGGCTTCACGGGCTTCTTGGATTTCTTTTTCTTCTTCTTTGAGGATTTTGACGGCTGGCTGTGAGCGCTTGGGCCACCACCATCGGTCTTTAGAGTTGGACGCGGCTTCAACATCCCCTCAATGACCTGCGGTTCCAACGGGTTCTTCCACTTGATCGCTGGGCATGTCTGAAGGTCGTTCAGCATCCTCTTTGTCTTAGCTGACAGCGCAACCTCCCATGGGGCTTCTTCGACGAGAGAGCACGTTGCCCCCGGCATATTCATCCTTTTAGAGGCGTGAGGTTGCGGCGGATTCACCTTCCATCTGTCGGATAACGCGAACTTGCCCTGTTGGTACTGGTCTTCAAGCCAATTTTTGAAGACGTAGCAATCTTCGATCGGATGACCCAGTACTAGGTGATAGGGACAGTAGTTGGGCTCATTGACATCATTTGGTTGCGACGGGCATTTTGGCTCCGACAGATTTATGAGTCGGTTGCGCAACGCCAGCTCGAATAGTCTTCTCGTCTTATCTCGGGGAAACGAGTAAGGATGTCTTAGTCTCTCCTCAAGGGGTACCTGCGGACGCATATTATTTTGACGAACAACCGGCTTCGAGTTACTCAGCTGTTGTTGAGCATTAGCGACAACGATCGCTTTTCCCTTCCCCTTGTCATTTCGGGAGTCTGGCTTTGGAAGAGGAGGTCTATGGCCCATCTGATCCATTTGCGCTAACTTGTCGATCAGGGCCTGGAAGGTAGTCGGCTTGAAGAACATCATAAATTGCGAGATGGTTGCTTGTGGATCAAGGGTTCCTACAAACATACCGACTGCAGGAGCTTCTTCAATGCGTTGCTCGCATTTCGACCATAAGTTCCGCCACCATATAGCATATTGGACCCATGTCTCGCCTGGTTTTACCCTGGCGTTAATCAGTGCCGTCATCGGGGTGCGTTCACTGGCGCTTGCAAAACGCTGGGTAAACAACAGCTCCATCTCCGCGAAGGTCTTGATAGAGTCGTTCGGGATCTCAGAGTACCACTCGAACGCTGTATCTGATAAGCTTCCAACGAACTGGCGGAGCAACAATTTGTCATCACCGCCGATGTTTCCGCAGAGCTCCCTGAACTGGGCAACATGCTGGTGAGGATTGTCCGTCCCCTTATAGACATGGAATTTGGGAATTGTGTAGCCCGGCGGGTATTTGATCTGGTCGTACCAGCTCGGATATGGTCGTCCTATTTTTACGACCTGACCGGCTACTTCAGTCGCATGATGAACCCGTATTTGTTGGGCTATATACTCGTCCAAGTCAGCTTTGGAGATTGTATCCTCCTTGCCTGTTGACAGAGCCGGTGGAGGATTCGACGTTTCTCCCCTGTCGTCTTCAAGGACGATTGGGGGATCTTCAGCTGGAGGATCTTGTTGGATCATCATCCCCACCATGTCTTGAAACAGGAGGGCCATACGCTTTATGTTGGCTGCTTGTTCAGCAGCCTCTTTATCCTTTTTCTCCAATATCCGACGAACGAATTCAGCGTCGGTTTCTTGGTCTTGGCGTTCATCCGAGGATGCTTCAGGGCTTTATTTTGGCCCAGTGAGTGCGTCCATTGCGTTCATCATCTCCTGGAGCTTTTGCTGTTGCTCCTGAGCTTTGGTCACTGACCATGTAAGCAGCCGATGACCTGTAGATGCACGGCTGTCCTCTTAACCAGACGCCATGTACACGGTATGAACCACCATGCCCCCAGACCTAGGGCGTTTGGGCTCTCTATCTTTGGCATTTGCCGCGGGCGTGGGAATTTTCTCTGGCCTCCTTCTCTTATGGGCCGTTGAAGTTGAAGGGGCCGTTGCAGCAGGCACCCTAGTGGTGGTCGTCCTTTGCTGTTTGTCCGGACGATTCTTTTCTTCTTGCACTTTTGCCCTTTTCTGTTGACGAGAATGATCTGGGTCAATTACGGAGTCTTGAACCCTTCGCCAAACCTTGTATATTTTGGAGGATAGCCGCTGAGGAGGCTGCTCCAGCTTCGTTTCCGGAATTCTCTCCGCAGGTGGAGGAGATCTTTTCAACATAGCAGTTGGAGAGTTCTTTCGTACCCTCCTAAGTGGTTCAAAGTTGTTCCCAGTTGGAACAACAGCATCAACTTCCACCATTGGAGCGGGTGGAGTCAGCCCTGAGGGGGAGTTGCCTCCTGCCTTCCTTACTCGTCGCCAATGGCGGCGTCGAGCATGACGAGCCGTCGGGACTGGCTCGGCGGTAGGGACATCTTCATCTTGCCCCCTGTTTGAATGAGGCATTGCTGGTGTTAGCCTATTGAAGACTGAGGTTGTCTTTTGAGGGGTGATATTCAATCTGTCAAAGACAGATCCTCGAGCAGTGGTAGGAGCAGGAATAGTCAGCCTTGAAAAGACTGACCCTTTGACAGGAGAAGCCGTCTTGGCGACTTCAGGAGTAGCCGTCTTCTTTGGGATGGCCTTCTCAGGTATCATGGGCTTTTTGGCGGGCCCTTTAGAGTTCAGACTCAGTCTGGTAAAGACTGAGGAGTTGGATGACCCGTTGAGAGGGGCCGTGGGAGTAGGAAATCGATCAAAGACCGACTTCTTTGAAGCTTCCGGTGCAGGCATTGGCATGGTGAAGCTTGCAGGCGGGATCATGGTCCCGAAAAATAGGCCGGTGGTGGCCTGGGTCACCTGTTCTACCGGCAGGGCAAGGACGGAGGCCGCTTGAAGCCCATATGCAACACCTCCAGGTGAGGTGGAGCGTCAGTTGCGTTGGCACTTCGAGCAGTTTGAGCAGTTAGAGGCCATTGATGCTTGATTTCTGTGCCAGGCAAAAGACCAAATCTTAGTAACTTGAAACCCAAAGGCAACCATTAACAAACCGCGATTCGTTCGCGAAGACGACACACGAAGGGTGGAGTGGAAAGAGGAAAAGGTCCCACCGGGCGTGCCAGAATCTGTTCCCCTTCGAAAGACGGCCAAGACGACGTGGAGACGTCTTGCCTGAGATTCGGGGCAGATGCTATTTGGTTTTATCCGTCTATCTCTCCGAAGATGCCAAATTGATTTATGGCACCGTGTATCGGAGGTTTAGACGGATGCGGCCGATATAGCAAACTTCGTCAGATTCCCCCTCGCTTGAGGGGTTTTTGATTGTGGGGACGCTCTTCCCTGCAGGCGCAAGCCCCTGCAGTTAATTACGCTACCGCGTGGCGGTAACAACTTTCTCCTTCTCCAGAATTTCACTTCGTGTCGTGTGTGTTTGTTTTGTTTATGGATGCCCGTGGATTGTATACGGAGACTAAGTTATGCCGTCGCCCGTAGGACGTGGATTAGTCCAAATCCGTATTTTACTTAGATTTGGGTTTGGTATTTTAGTTTAAGGATACGTTAGCCGTATTGAGGCTAAGATCAACTTAAACGTTCGTCAAGGATACGTTAGTCCTATTTGAGACTAAGATCAACTTAACGTGGTGATCCATTTAATATATGGCCGTCGGGACTCGTCACCTCTCTGACGCCGTTGAAGGATTATAACGATTGGTGTCAGAGGAGTTCAGAGATGTACCCTTGAACCAAAATTGATTGGGGGTTTTATAGTCCATTTGAACTAAGGTTTGTTTGAATGTTTAAGGATACGTTAGCTATATTGAGGCTAAGATCAACTTAAACGGGATCGTTTAGATCCAACAAAAGAGCGTTTGGGCCCTATTGTTCCAGTTTAGGGACGTAGTGGTCCATAGGTAGTTTAGGGACATTGCGGTCCATTGGTAGTTTAAAGACATTGTGGTCCTTATTCCAGTTTAGGGGCATGGTGGTCCATGTTCCAGTTTAGGGACGTGGTGGTCCATAGGTAGTTTAAGGACGTTGCGGTCCACGTTCCAGTTTAGGGACGTGGTGGTCCGTGTTCCAGTTTAGGGACATAGGGGTCCATTGCCAGTTTAGGGTCGTGGTGGTCCATGTTCCAGTTTAGGAACGTGGTGGTCCATTGTAGTTTAAGGACGCATAAGTCCGTGGGTTTAAGGACCCCACAGTCCGTATCTTGGTTTTGGGACGCATTAGTCCACGAGTTTAAGGACCCGCAGTCCATATGGGTGTGTGGTCGTTGGGACTCGTCACCTCTCTGACGTCGTTGAAGGATTACAACGATAGGTGTCAGAGGAGTTCGGAGATGTACCCTCAAACCGGATGTAAATTGATTTAGGAGAGCAGCCGTGCTCAATCAATTTAATTTGAGGACTTATGGCCATGATTGGGTTAAGTCCAGTTGAAAATGTTCAACATTTTTATTTGCGTTTGGCTTATTAGGCCTTTACTAGGGCTTTGCCCCTGTTTAATAATGCACTGCATTTTATTTTGGCCTGTAAGGCCTATTTGATTTGGGTTCTGTCCATTTATTTTTATGATGCAGAGCATCTGTTTTGGTCTGACAGACCTTTGTTTGGGCTCTGATGCATTGCATCTGTTTGAAAATAATGCATAGCATTTACTAGGCCTGTTAGGCCTTTTCAATTGGGCTCAGCCCTTCTTTTTAATGATGCAGTGCATCAATCATCTGACAGTGGCCATGTGTCCTGTCAGGCGCTTTGCGCCAATAAATGAGCGCAAGCGCTTGTGGAGGTGACACGCGTCACGCAAGCGCAGTGCGCTGTGCCAGTGCGCTGTGCTTGCGCTGCTGACACGTGGCGTGCTTTGGTGAGTTGCGCCAATTTCAGAGAGCAAGGCTCTTTCTTAAAAGCGCATAGCGCAAGTGATTCAGATGCTGACACGTGGCGCTCTCTGGTGGTTTGCGCTAACCCAGGAGCGCAACAGTGCAGTTTTTGCAAGTGCAAGGCACTACTCTAATAATCTTGAGAGTCTTTAAGATTCCAGAACCAATGGTTTATAAAAAGTGCAAAGTACTATTTGATTTCTTGATCCAATTTAGATCAAAGAAAACAAGTTTTTTTCTTGTTTTTTCTTGTTTTCAGAGAACCAGTGGTTCATAAAAGAGTGCAAAGCACTTATTATTATATGAAGATCATTGATCTTGTTCTTAGATCAATGATCTATTAGAAGAAATTCTTTTATTTTATGCAGATTTTTACCTTTTTCTTGAAATTTCTTCAGAGTTCTCTCTGTTTTGAGGTTCTCAATTTCTCACAATGTTCCTGTTTTTTTTGAATTGGGGTCTAGGGGCCTTTATATAGTGCCCATAAGTTTGTTAAATTTGTTAACTGTAAGTCTACGCTAGCGCCCCGGCAGTCTACAGACGCCAAATGCGGAACAAAAACTTTTAAACTGGCGCTATCGTATACTTTAACCCGGATCTGCCATTATTGCTAAACTAACAAACTGTAAAGAGTGTAGAAAGGTTATACCGAACGATCCGAGTCCTTCGTTCTTTAACCATCATCCCACGCTCCGTTGCGGCTGCTCCGATCTCGTCGATCTCCGATCTGCTCGTCCAGGTGGCACCACATCACCGATTCTTTAAACGGGCTCCCGCCTCTGACTTGAGGCAACTCGATCGTCAAGTTTGCTAAAAGAGACGACCAAGATTGATGTAGAGAATGAGTAGATGACTTTGTCTCACTTCGTCCAAGTCCGTGGACGATCGGTAAATGAAGTTGCCGATGGAAATGAAATGGAACAAGAAATGAACTATGAAATTTCCATGCATCCAAAACTATAGTCATTTCTTTTTAGCAACCATAATTTCTCAGATGAGTGAATAGTGGGAGGAGAGAGGGGCCGGCCACCTTATAAAGGAGGAGGGAGGTGATGGTAGGAGGAGGGAGGTGACCATTAGAAATAATATCATGAACAAAAGATCTTAACCAAAACAAAATGCTTTAATGTTAAAGCATGAGTCATAAACCAAGTCATCATGCATTAATGAACCATTAAATGCATCCAATGAAAACTCAACACCAATTAATCCTAGTCACCTCCTCTAGATGCTTCTAGAACACTGACTCACCTCAACTGAAGAAAAGATAAATCCTTCTTTAACCGAATGTTAAAAGACGGCTGATAGAAAACTGGAAACTGGCAACTTCCAAAAGTGATCCTGAAACGACTTTCAGGATAACCCCGTAACTGTATAAATATACCCGCATTTGTATTACGACCGAATACAAATGCAACTGAGACAAAGATATTATACCTACTCAATATAATACTCGGATTCGGCTTAAACCAAAGCCGACCAGTATCATCTGTCCGAAAACTGACACGTGCGTAAACGCACGTGCATTTTCCGAACCCTGCCATAAAACCATACGGCCTCTACAACGTTTCGCCCGAACTTGGGAAACTGTCTGTGGGGGACTCTAATGACTCGTCAGTACCCTGGCAGTGGGTTTAACCACAAACTGTCAGCGGCACTAGCTATGCGTAACGGCTGCCCATGGACTGACCTCAAGGGAGGCCGATGAGCCAACTCAAGGGAGGCCGATGAGCGAACTCATCCAGAAACCCTACTGAGCCTAACAGTGACAATGTATATACAGTCCGGTCCGTTCGTCTATGAGTATCGCATATCCGCCTAGGGGGCTAGTAACGTCAGACCCCCAGAAGCAGTATAAGTCGTGTCGGAGTGTAGCCCAATAACACCCTGAGATACTACTGGAGTACCTACCAGTAAATCTCCTGCCATGGCCATGGACTTTGTGTAATGGCTCTCCTAGACACAGCACGACCTCGCCCCCAATACCGGGAGAGACGAATCCCCTGCCGATCCGCTCACGTGCCTCCATATGGCTCGGGACTGTACCCAAAAGCTACCTGTTTGCACGACTCCTTTGAGCCGTGGTAGGGTAGAAATCAAAGCACAGTGGGAACTCACACGAGACAAATGACGACCTCAGGTCGATGAACTAACCTGTACACACGTCACCAGGGAACTGCTATCTGACGATAGGTATAGTACTAACTAGCAGATTCCCGGCGAGTCCTGTCCGGTGTACTCATAACCCAATGAGCACCTGTATACATCTTAGGTGATCCAACTGACACCAGTGGCTTGTGAGACCGGCCACCGCCCCTCGTCGGGGTCTCGACTGTATACACTAGCCTACTCCGGAGTATCGATGCCCTATCTCGAAACTCCCACGACTAGGTACCACAATTAAGGATATGCATATAAACTACCCAACTCTCACGTATATGATCGCCATCATACTGTTGGTAGTAAAGCAAGATCCTAAGGGCTCTATCAAAGTGTAACATGCAATCAGTCACCTGAATATGTACACGACTGATAAAGGCAAACCAGATAGCATACTATCATCTTGAGTAAGACTGTTCTACCGGGATAGGTCCTCCGCAATCATTGCAATCACGTACCTGCGATCCAATAATTGACTATGAGGGCACTATCTCCAACATTAACGAGATCATTCTCTGAGTGATTTGGGGAATTTTCCCCACCATTGGATCTTTGATCCAAGAGTTTCTGTTTTACAGAAGACAATCTTCTTGTTTTAACAAGAACAGAAGGATTTTACTAGAATTTAATTCTGTTTGGCGCAAACGCCCCAGCGCGTAACACGTGTCAAGCAGCACAGAGCGCAGCGCAACTGTGCTTGTGCAACCGCGCTGACACGTGTCGCGCAGCGCAACTGCGCTTGCACAACTGCGCTGACACGTGTCGCGCAGCGCACGGCGCAGTGCAACTGCGTTTGCGCTGACACGTGTCGCGCAGCGCAGCGCTTGCACAACTGCGCTGACACGTGTCGCGCAGCGCAGCGCTTGCGCAACTGAAACGTTGCTTCCTTTAATTGTGTTTTAAATAGAGCCTTTCTCTGATTGGGCGCGCTGCCTTGGGCGCTGCGCTGGCGTTTCAGCTTTTGACATGTGGCGCGTTGCGCGCAGCGCAAAGAATTTGAAGCGTTGCTTCGAATTTTGAATTTTGAAATTCAAACAGAGCTTTGCTATGATTGTGGGAAACATGAAGTAAATGCCGTATTTTCTGTTCGGCCATCAATACAAGCCTTCGCTGACGATGATCGGAGTTTGCAAATTGCCATGGTTCCGCAAGAGCATTACAAAGAGCTTGACACGCTTGGTACCTATAGTGTGCAAGAACTGCAGACATTCTACATCCCTCCCAGGCGAAGTGATGAAAATACGATCCTCTTTTATCGATCAACGGAAACCAAAGTGGAGAAAGAAATCTGGCACGGTGCCGATTCTACGCTTGACAGGCTCCAGCCCATCCATTTGCCCAGATACTACACAGACGGATTAAAAAGACTGCTGAGGCGCCAAGGCGTACCTTTCAAACAGACTGTTCGACAAGCTCAGTTCTACAACAGGATCTGAAACGTCCTTGTAACCCAGTGAAAATTGCTTAACGGGAGAATGGAAGCGATCGGGCTTGGATATATCTGATCCAAGAAACGGGAGCAATTCCATGGCTGCTATGTCATACACGATTTCGATGAAGAAGGAGATGCTTTTTGGGAAGATGCTAACCCTGAACCAAAACGAGGTCCCACCGTGAAAATGTCAAGTCCGTTGTTCGAAGAACAGATGGACAAGCTAATAAGGGAAGCGGGTCAAAAGGTCAGGGATGATCATAGCCGCGAAATGGAAATCTATGAGAAAGCCAGGACGCAACGCCTCCTTCAGCAGGCTGCGGAAAATGAAAATGCTCTTCATCGTCAACCCGTCATACAAAAGACCCGGCGCAGAGGCAAAAATAAACCAAAGAACGGAAAAAAAACGTTCGACAGCAGCGTAGCAGATCTAAGAAGCCACATGAGCGAGAATCGAGCAGCCGGGATCCGTCTCTTATAAAGAAAATGGGTCGAGCGTACTCTTTTCCCCAAGACAAGATACAGAAGATATTCGATCTTGTCATAAAACATCAGATGATGACATTACCGGAGTCCAAGCACCCCGAGCAACCAGACGAGGTCTCTCACCCAGACTATTGCTCCTATCACCGGGCAATAGGACATCCCCTCGAAGACTGCTTTACATTCAAAGACTGGGTAGAATACCAGTATCAGTAAGGCAGGTTCGCTCTATCCAGCGGTTGGAAGGTAACCCCACCACAGAAGTATGAACCGAAAGCCATGTATGCGGCGGGAGTAGAACCAGTCCAACATCGGTCTTGGAAGCGATCTCGTACCTGTCACGTGATAACACTGTCAGAAGAAGAGCCCAAGAATATGGACGACCTCCCCTGGTGCTTCGAAAATGATGACGACGAGGTGATCTCAGAGTTTCCACCGGTGCCAAAAGAGCTGGAAGATGGGATACATACTACATCAGATAACCTCAAGAAAATTGACTTGGGGACGGCAAGTGACCCGCGGCCGAAGTTCGTCAGTGAGCTTTTGTCTGAAGAAAGGGTGGCTATGCTAAAAGACGTGCTCATGCAGTATAAAGACTGTTTTGCATGGAACTATTCCGAGATGCCCGGATTGGATCCAGAAATAGCCGTCCACAAATTGGCGATATCTCCGGACATCAAGCCGATTAAACAAGCACCGAGAAGAATGAGGCTCAAGCTTGAGATGAGCATCAATGCCGAGGTCAAGAACCTAATCGACTCCGGCGTCATCCAAGAGGTTCAGTACCCTGACTGGATCGCCAATATCGTCCCAGTGATGAAGAAAAATGGGACGGTGCGCATATGCGTAGATTTTCGGGATCTCAACAAAGCTTGCCCGAAGGACGACTTTCCAGTACCAGTCACTGAGCTGATGATAGATAATACGTCCACTCACGAAGTTTTCTCCTTCATGGACGGCTCGTCAGGATACAATCAGATAAAGATGCATCCCGAAGACAAGAAGCATACCGCTTTCCTGACTCCTTTAGGCATATTCTGCTACAAGGTGATGCCCTTCGGTCTAAAGACCGCCGGTGCCACCTATAAGAGGGCCATGACGAAGATTTTCGATGACCTCATACATGAAATCGTCGAATGCTATATCGACGACCTCGTAGTTAAAAGCAAATCATACGAGGAACATTTAGAGCATCTGAAGATCGTATTTCAGTGCCTTCGGAAATATAACTTGAAGATGAACCCTCTCAAATGCGCATTCGGAGTTTCCTCAGGCAAGTTTCTAGGATTCGTCGTCCGACACCGAGGCATCGAGATAGACCCGTCGAAGATCAAGGCGACCATGGAAATGTCTCCGCCAAGGACTCTCAAGAAACTGTGGTCGCTCCAAGGAAAGCTCGTGTATATCCGACGATTTATAGCCAATCTCTCCGGCAAGTGCTGTCCTTACAGTCACCTAATGAAGAAGGGAACCCCGTTCGTCTGGGATCGCAAATGCTAGAGCGCAATGGACGAAATCAAGCAATACCTGCAGAATCTGCCAGTATTGGCCGCTCCCGTTAAAGGAAAACCTCTCGTCCTGTATACAATAGCTTTTGAAGGTTCCTTATGCGTGCTGTGGTCACAAGAAAACGACTAAGGGAAGGAAAGAGCCCTCTACTATTTGAGTCGAGTTCTCTTGGGGGCAGAAAACAATTACTCCCCCATTGAAAAACACCGCCTGGTGTTGATCTTCGCGATAACGAAGCTAAGAAACTATGCGTTGGCACATGAGGTCCATCATATCAAAGGTGGATCCTCTCAAATATTTGATGTCAAAGGCTATATTAACGGGACGGCTCGCTAAATGGGCCCTGCTATTAATGGAATTCTCGGTGACATACAGACCCCTCAAGGCAATGAAAGGCCAGGCCATCGCCGACTTCCTCGCTGAACATCCGATACCCACCGATTCTCCTTTGAACTGCGAATTGCCCGATGAGCATACGTTTGACACGATCGACGGTGAGAGAAGAGAGAGTGACACCCGATGGGAACTCTACTTCGATGGAGCATCTTCCATGAAGAAGCGCAAACAAAGCACCCCCATAATCAAATCCGGGATGGCCCTCATCTTAGTGACTCCACAAGGAGGGATAATGCGATTGGCCTTCTCCTTAACAGAGCCGGGGACAAACAACGAAGCCGAATATGAAGCTTTGATAGCAGGTCTTGAGATCGCTGTCGATATGGGAATTGAAAACCTCCTCATATACGGAGACTCCCAACTGGTCGTTAGTCAAGTAAATGGCGATTATCAAACGTGCAAACCAGAGTTGGTGAAATACAGCGATAGAGTGCAGCAACTGCCGATTCAAATCCCTGCCTATGCCCTGGAAAGCATACCGCGTGCGGAAATAAGCAAGGCGGATGCATTAGCCAAGCTCGCTAAAGAACTGGCCGACGAGAACTTCGATGACGTAAGGATCGCTATGCAAAGCCGTCGGGTTCTTGCACTGGCAGAAATATCTCCGGAGTCGTTCGAAGAAAAAGGAGCGACTGAGCAAGCGACCCTACAACTAAAAGGCCAGGAAAAGGCTATGGATTGGAGAGAAGTCTTTATAGACTACTTCAAATCCCGTCAAACACCTGAAGTTGCATCCTCGAGACATTAGCTCATGAAACGAGCTTTTTCTTTTGCATTCGTTAATGATACTCTGTATAAGAGATCGTTCGACTCCCTGTGGCTAAGATGCTTGGGACTTGAAGAGGCAAGGAGAGTCGTCCAAGAAACTCACGACGGACTCTGCGGTTCTCACCAAGCCGGGTCGAAGATGAAGCTGAAGATCAAAAGGATGGGCTACTATTGGCCCACGATGATCCAAGACTGCCTCGAATACGCGAAGCAGTGCAACTCGTGCCAGATTCACGAGGACTTTATCCACCAACATCCAAATCCGCTATATCCAACGGTGGCTAGCTGGCCATTCGAAATGTGGGGGACTGACATAATCGGGCCCATCAAACCGGCATCATCCAGAGGACATCGGTTCATATTGGCGAAAACTGATTACTTCTCCAAATGGGCAGGAGCGATACCGCTAAAAGAAGTGAAGACGGAGAATATCCTCCATTTCTTCAAGACACATGTCATTTATCGGTTCGGCATTCCGCGGCGGATTATCTCCGATAACGGGCCAGCCTATAGAAGCCATAAAATCAGCCGCTTCGCACAACAGCTTAACATAGACTGGAGATACTCTTCGGTCTATAATCCCCGAGCTAACGTCTACCCGAGGCTTTTAACAAGACCTTGATGAAGATCATGAAAAAGACGGTGTCTCGAAATAAGAGGGACTGGCACGAGAGGTTGCATGAAGCTCTCTGGACTTATCGAACTACGTTCAAAACATCCACGAACACAACGCCATATGCATTGGTATTCGGCACAGAAGTGGTACTCCCCCTCGAGATAGAGTTACCCTCTCTATGAGTGGCCGTTCACTACGAGCTAATAGACGAAGAAAATGCCCACCTTCAGCTTGAGGAGGTCGACGCCCTTGATGAAACCCGTCTCATGGCGCAACAAAATCTGGAGGCTTATAAAGCAAAGATGACGCGCTCATATGAGAGACTGACTAGGCCGAGGGCATTCCGCCAAGGCGAACTCGTGCTAGTGGTCAAAAGACCTATGATCCCCAATCGTGCCAAACGGGGAAAATTCGAGCCGAACTACGAAGGTCCGTACATCATAGACAAAGTTTACCAGGGTGGAGCTTATCTACTCATGGACATGCATGGTGAAAGACCTTTCAGGCCAATAAACGGTCGCTTCCTAAAAAAATACTACACCTGACGAGTCACGGCCTAGGTCAACGATAGATGACGACGCCTATGTCCGCTCGCTATCTTCCTAAGCCCAAACTCTGTAAGTAGTAGCCGGCACGGACTGAAACGTCCTTAAACTAACGATGGACCGAAACTTCCTTAAACTAACGACGGACCGAAACATCCTTAAACTAACGACGGACCGAAATGTCCTAAAACTAACAACGGACCAAAACGTCCTTAAACTAACGATGGACCACTATGTCCTAAAACTGGTTGTTGACCGAAACGTCGATAAACTACTATGGACCGCAGCATCCCAAGGCTGACACAAAAAAAAATAATAAAAAAAAAGAAAACGGTATGTCCATAAGCAAAATAGGCACGGATGAAAACCCGAAAGGGCTCTATGAGTAAAAACAGCAGGGCTACCGGCGAGTTTTGTGAAAACCCGAAAGGGCGCAATCTCGTTAAAAGACACTTGCAAGGTCCTCTTGACCTTGTAAGGAGAAAATACCTACGTGAGATCCTTACGACTCACAAGGGAGCAACACACTTAGGAATCCCCACGATTCCTAAGGAGAACTTACACTTACGAGATCCTCACGACTCGTAAGGAGAATTCCTCTTTGAGACCCTCACGGCTCATAGGGTTCAAAAGTCTTAAGTTACAGGGATCTGAAACTGTTCTTAAGCCATCACAATCTTCAATTTTTCCTTACAAGCGTTTTGATATCGACCCTTGTACACAATCCATGGGCGCGAATAAAAATTTCCCTAACAAAGTCCTGCCCGCGACTAGGGATATGTTTACACGGTGAACAACCCTTGTAAGTCCTCTCGACTTATAAGGAGAAAACACTCTTGTAAGATCCTTACGACTTATGAGAATCCATACACTTTGGAATCCTTACGATTCCTAAGGAGAAAACGCACCTATGAGATCCTCACGACTCGTAGGGAGAAATACCTTTATGAGACCCTTATGGCTCATGAAGTCAAAAGCCTTAGTCGACAGGATCTTAACCCTGTTTGCTAAGCCACCTTTGTTCGACATCGACATAGGCAAATGATGATTCGCTCCTGGAAATATCCCAGTTGTAGCGATACTGATGCCGAAATCGGTGTCCAATCTCAAACTCGCAGCGAAAAGACAACGAGCCACAAATGCATACGAAATAGCTGAAATGATGGGGCAACTTGCAACAAAATCAGAAAGTAGAAATATATGCATAAAAAATAGCCGAAATGGTTCGGCAACTCGCAATAAAAAGAAGCGAGTAAATAAAACATATAGCCGAAATGATTGGGCACCGTGAAAAATAGCTGAAATGATTGGGCAGTCGCGACTTTCGCGATATAAAAGCTGAAATGATAGAGCATCGTGGAAACAAAAATATATAAAATGAAACTTTTTGTCCTACAGGTGAGATCACATCGATCTCTGTGTACAATTCAGGGGCACAAACAAAGAGGGAACCACACCTTTCCCCCAGGCTCCATCCGAGAGAGAGCCAAGTCTCGACGGTTCACAAACAGCCTGGAGATCATCTCAACATCCGTCTCATTACAACAGACGCAACATCGTCAAAGCGGAACCGCGACAATTCCCGGTTCCATCATTCGGTGGTGCACAGGCAACCGAGAGTCAACCCCCGATTCCGTGAAATGCGGATAAAGTCAACCTCTCCTGGTCTTGTGGAACACGGCTAATGTCAATCCTGACCCCGTGGGAAGCGTCCAGAGCGGATCCTGGTCATTGCAGAACACGGATAATGTCAATCCTGACCCCGTGGGAAGCATCCAGAGCAAATCCTGGTCCTGTGGAACATGACTAATGTCAATCCTGACCCTGTAGGAAGCGTCCAAAGCGGATCCTGGTCCTTGAGGAATACGGCTAATGTCAATCCTGACCCCATGGGAAGCATCCAGAGCAAATCCTGGTCCTGTGGAACACGGCTAATGTCAATCCTGACCCGTGGGAAGCGTCCAGAGCAAATCCTGGTCCTTGTGGAACACGGCTAATGTCAATCCTGACCCTGTGGGAAGCGTCCAGAGCAAATCCTGGTTTAGTGGAACACGGCTAATGTCAATCCTGACCCCGTGGGAAGCATCCAGAGAAAATCCTGGTCCTGTGGAACACGGCTAATGTCAATACTGACCCCGTGGGAAGCGTCCAGAGCGGATCCTGGTCCTTGCGGAACACGGATAATGTCAATCCTGACCCCGTAGGAAGCATCCAGAGCAAATCCTGGTCCTATGGAACACGGCTAATGTCAATCCTGACCCCGTGGGAAGCGTCCAGAGCAAATCCCGGTCCTTGCGGAACACGGCTAATGTCAATCCTGACCCGTGGGAAGCGTCCAGAGCAAATCCTGGTCTAGTGGAACACGGCTAATGTCAATCCTGACCCCGTGGGAAGCGTCCAGAGCGGATCCTGGTCCTGTGGAACATGGCTAATGTCAATCCTGACCCCGTGGGAAGCGTCTAGAGCGGATCCTGATCCTGTGGAACATAGCTAAAGTCAATCCTGACCCTGTGGGAAGCATCCAGAGCAAATCCTGGTCTAGTGGAACATGGCTAATGTCAATCCTGACCCCGTGGGAAGCGTCCAGAGCGGATCCTGGTCCTGTGGAACACGACTAATGTCAATCCTGACCCCGTGGAAAGCATCCAGAGCAAATTCTGGTCTAGTGGAACACGACTAATGTCAATCCTGACCCCGTGGGAAGCATCCAGAGCAAATCCTGGTTTAGTGGAACATGGCTAATGTCAATCCTGACCCCGTGGGAAGCGTCCAGAGCGGATCCTGGTCCTGTGGAACATGGCTAATGTCAATTCTGACCCCGTGGGAAGCATCTAGAGCAAATCCTGGTCTAGTGGAACACGGCTAATGTCAATCCTGACCCCGTGGGAAGTGTCCAGAGTGGATCCTGGTCCTTGCGGAACACGGCTAATGTCAATCCTGACCCGTGGGAAGTATCTAGAGAAAATCCTGGTCTAGTGGAATACGGCTAATGTCAATCCTGACCCCGTGGGAAGCGTCCAGAGCGGATCCTGGTCATGTGGAACACGACTAAAGTCAATCCTGACCCCGTGGGAAGCGTCCAGAGCGGATTCTGGTCCTTGCAGAACACGGCTAAAGTCAATACTGACCCCGTGGGAAGCATTCAGAGCAAATCCTGGTCTAGTGGAACACAGCTAATGTCAATCCTGACCCCATGGGAAGCGTCCAAAGCGGATCCTGGTCTTGTGGAACATGGTTAATGTCAATCCTGACCCCGTGGAAAGCTTCCAGAGCAAATCCTGGTCTAGTGGAACACGGCTAATGTCAATCCTGACCCGTGGGAAGCATCCGGAGCAAATCCTGGTCTAGTGGAACACGGATAGTGTCAATCCTGACCCCATGGGAAGCGTCAAGAGCGGATCCTGGTCCTGTGGAACACGACTAATGTCAATTCTGACCCCGTGGGAAGCGTCCAGAGCAAATCCTGGTCCTTGCGGAACACGGTTAATGTCAATCTTGACCCGTGGGAAGTGTCCAGAGCGGATCCTGGTCCTTGTGGAACACAGCTAATGTCAATTCTGACCCCGTGGGAAGCATCCAGAGCAAATCCTGGTTTAGTGGAACACAGCTAATGTCAATCCTAACCCCATGGGAAGCGTCCAGAGCAAATCCTGGTCTAGTGGAACACGGCTAATGTCAATCCTGACCCCGTGGGAAGCGTCCAGAGCGGATCCTGGTTCTTGCGGATCACGGCTAATGTCAATCCTGACCCCGTGGGAAGCATCCAGAGCAAATCCTGGTCTAGTGGAACACAACTAATGTAAATCCTGACCCAGTAGGAAGCGTCCAGAGCGGATCCTGGTCCTTGCGGAACACGGCTAATGTCAATCCTGACCCTGTGGGAAGCATCCAGAGCGGATCCTGGTCCTGTGGAACACGGCTAATGTCAATCCTGACCCCGTGGAAAGCGTCCATAGCAAATCCTGGTCTAGTGGAACATGGCTATTGTCAATCCTGACCCGTGGGAAACGCCCAGAGCAATTTTTGACTCCGTGAAATGCGGATAATGTCAATCTCATCAATCACTTACGGGTCCTCACGACCCGTAAGAAAGAAAACTCTCTTGTGAGATCCTTACGACTCCCAAGAGAAAACACACTTAGGAATCCTTACGATTCCTAAGGAGAAAATACACCTACGAGATCCTTTCGACTCGTAGGGAGAAAAGTCTTTATGAGACCCTCACGGCTCATAAAGTTGAAAAGCCTTAGGCAGCAGATCTTAACCTGCTTCCTAAGCCATCACTACCTCTCGAAGACTTCAAGACGGAATGCTCTCTATCATCTACAGGCTACGCTTACTAAGGTAACATGCCAGCAATAAAGAAAAGAGAAAAAAGCAAGAGATAACAAAAGATAGTACGAAAGAAATGTATCTTTTATTTATAAGTTCAATTAAGTACAAGTTACATCATATGAAAGGATAAAAAAAATGGATACATTTTATTCAAAAATAACAAATGTTAATTGATACAAAAACAACTATTGGGAGGGAGGCGTTTTCAATAAACCAGTAAGTTGCTCGCGCACTCCCTTCAGCCCCTTTTCACGGTCAGCTGCCACGGCTAACTCCGCTTCAACCTGAGCCCGTTGCTGCAAATAAGATGAAAGCTGCTCATCAATGACCCGTTGAGCTGCCCCACGACTTTGCGCATCTCGCTCGATGAGGTCGAGCTTCTGCCTCAGCGTTAGCCCGTCAGAAATACATCGTAGAAGGCCCTCAAAGATAGCTTTCAACTGTACAACATTTGCATCAACCTGAGCATGCAGTCGAGTAGATTCGCTTGAAGTCTCTTCACACTCCTTATGCTTTAAGGCCGCTTCTTGTTCAAGATGGAGGAAGTAGGGAGTGCTATGCTCGACCCATGCAGCCCGTTGGGAGTTCACAGCTAGGACTTCGGGAGCAGGACGTCCGAGCTTAAGCTCATGTAGGCAGGCCTCAATTTTCTTGCAATGATTAACCCAAGACTCAACGACGCCCTCGCTATGCAAGTTCACAAGCGTCGCCAGCATTGGATTAACCTCGGCAACAAAATCTGCAACGAATGTAGGAGCCTTCGCGTCAAGCTCCTCGATGTAATCGCTCAATATGCGCAGACCGGTCACAGCGCCTTTTGAAGATGGACGTCTGGAAAAGGGACCTGCTGGTATTATGATTCGAGACTCGAACGGAGCTGAAGTCGGTATCGCCACTGTAAAACAAATCATAGTCAAATGACGGTTCAAGAAATAGAGAAGGTACATGAACAATGGAGTTTACTATACCGGCTACAGCAGGTGGTAAGGCCGGGAGTACCGGTGGTGCAACTATTCTTTCATCTCCTCCTTCAATCTGTAGTGCTGCAGTCAAAACAAAGAAGAATTAGCAACGACTTGGCTGCCCATAAAAGAAAAGAGAAGATATTAGCTAGAGTCTGTACTCACCAACGCCACTAGATGAAGCAATCTCCGACTGGAAGGAGAAATATGGGTGCAGCACCTGATACAGATGATCAAAAAGAACTCCTGCAAGGGTGTTGTTCCCTGATTTAAAATCAGGAAAAATTCAGAAGAGGCATCACGTGCTCACACGTGACCAGTGGTCACGTGTTGGCACGTGATGGTTAAGCAGCGGCAAAGAACATAGCGCGGAAGAGGAGTCCCTTCAGGGGGTCGCGTGCTCGCACGTGACCGAGGGTCGCATGCTCGCAGGTGACCAATGGTCACGCGGCCGCACGTGACTGGCTTTAAAAGCCTTGCTGTTAAACAGAATTAAATTCTGGAAAAAAAAGATCATTTAAATCTTTCCAAAATGGAGAAGAATTGTGTGAAACCGTTGGATTGAGAATCCGAGGGTGATTAAATATAACCAATTTATAGAAAAATCTTGGACATGGAAAGATTTTCCCTAAATCTTACCGAAATAACAAAGAAATATCTTTGGATTTAAAATCCAACGGTGAATAAAATTCACCTAATAATCTAAAGGCTCAGATCAATGATGAAAATAAATCAAATCTCTCAATAAACAAATCAAATCTTTCAATGAAAGATTTACTAAACAGATTGATTCTTTTCCTTCTTCTATAAATAGGAGCCAAAGGAGAGAGTTTTGGAGAGATAGAGATACACAGAGAGAGATAGAGCCTTGGAATCTTGAAAATTCAGAGAAAAAAGAAAGAAGAATTTGATTCTCTACAAAGAAAAACCCTAGGTAAAGACTCCCAAGGCCGGGGGCTTTAGTACTTTTGCCACTAGGTAGGAGCTAAGAAAAGAAAGGGGGTAAAAGCTTCAAAAAGAGAATTTAATTCTCAATCCAAGAGTTTAACTCATATAAAAGAAAAGAACTTAGTTCTTTCTCTGGTTGAAGATCTGCAAAGTGCACATCTCCCCATAAATTGAGAATTTAATTCTCATTGGGTTGAGATCCTGCCATACAGATCTAAAATATAGAGGAGGAATTGAGTTTTGAGAATTTAATTCTCACAGAGTTATAGGAATTTAATTCCTTTGAGATAAAACTATGGTTTAACCCTAATTGAGAACTTAATTCTCTCAAACTCACAGGAATTTAATTCCCTTTAAAAAAATTAGGGTTTCACCCTATGCCAGAATTTAATTCTTTACATATATGGGGAATTTAATTCCTGCAGAAAAGAAAGTAGGGTTTAACCCTATCTAAGAATAGAATATAATTCTTCAAAATAAAGTAGGAATTTAATTCCTTTAAAGTTATTGCTAGGGTTTAACCCTATGAAGAATTTAATTCTTAAAAGATGAACAGATCTTTAAAACATGCAAAGAATCAGAGTTACGGGCTACCATGTGACCCCTGTAAAGATCCATAGAAAAGAACTTTGAGGCAACGCCTCACGTGCCCCACGTGACCCCTGAAGCACACAAAGAAAAAGCAAAAGAAACAGAAGCTATGGGCGCTCTCACGTGCTACCACGTGACCCCTTGGCAAAAGCTCTAACAGACAGACACCCAAATTCTCATCACGTGATAACACGTGATGCTCCAAAGTATTCAATACTTTTGGCAGAACAAAATGAAGGGAATCAGGACGCTCTCAAGTGTCCCCATGTGACCCTTCTTTCTTAGTGTTTAACACTAATTACCTCTTGATGTTTGACACTACATCAAGAACTATATTTCCAGTGTTTAACACTGATTGTACTCTTAGTGTTTAATACTAGTTTAAGAAATCTATCTCTAGTGTTTAACACTTTTGATCTTTAGTGTTTAACACTACTCTTAGCCAAGTTGGCTGATTTTTCAGAGGCAAAACCTCTCCTTCAATGGACCAACAGAGGGCCAATATTCCAAACATGATTGGACTTAGCCCAAGAAGGCCATAAGTCCTCAATCCAGACTCAACTGAGCCAATGTGCTCATAACCTAATAAATTGGTCTTGGTTCCAAATTGGACTACAGATCACTTAATCTACTTTGGTTCAAGGGTACATCTCTTCACTCCTTTGATACTTGTCGTTGTAATTCCTCAACGTTTTCAAAGAGGTGACGGGTCCCGACAACCACCCAATGATACGGACTGTGGGGTCCTTAAACTCATGGACTATGATGTCCTTAACCTTGACCGTGATGTCTTAAAACTAATGCCGGACTGTGGAGTCCTTAAATCCTCGGACTATGATGTCCTTAACCTTGACCGGGATGTCTTAAAACTAACAACGGACTATGAGGTCCTTAACCTTGACCGCAATGTCTTAAAACTAACATTGGACCGCAATGTCCTTAAACTACCTATTGACCCCAATGTCTTAAAACTAATATTGGACCGCAATATCACTAAACTAAACAACAGGGCTCCCCTAATTGCTCTCTTGTTGGATCTAAACGATCCCGTTAAGTCGATCTTAGTCTAAAACTAGACTAACGTATCCTTAACAAACGTTTAAGTCGATCTGAGTCTCAAATGAGGCTAACGTATCCTTAAACCCAAACCCCCAAACCCAAATCTAAGATAATACGGATTTGGACTAGTCTATGACCTACGGGCGACGACATAACTCAGTCTCCGTATACAATCCACGGGCAACCAAACACAAAACAAACACCCACGACGCGAAGTGACCATCTGGAGAAGGAGAAAGTTGTTACCGCAATGCGGTAGCATAATTAACTGCAGGGGCTTGCGCCTGCAGGGAAGAGTGTCCCCACAATCAAAAACCCCTCAAGCGAGGGGGAATCTGACGAAGTCTGCTACATCGGATGCATCCGTCTAAACCTTCGATACATGGTTCCATGAATCAACTTGGCATCTTCGGAGAGGTGGACGGATAGCACCAATTAGCATCTGCCCCGAATCTCAGGCAAGACGTCCCTGCGTCGCGCCGTCTTTCAGAGGGGAACCGATTCTGGCACGCCCGGTGGGAACTTTTCCTCTTTCCACTCCACACCTCGTGTGTCGTCTTCGCGAACGAATCGCGGTTTGTTAATGGTTGCCCTCGGGTTTCAAGTTACTAAGATTTGGTCTCTTGCTTGGCGCAGAAATCAAAAAGCAATGGTGTTCAACTGCTCAAACTGCTCCAACTGCAAGTGCAACCGACGCTCCGCCTCACCTGGAGGTGTAGCCTATGGACCGCAGGCTGCTTCCCTGTTTACTTTGCCTGTGGAACAAGTGACTCAGGCTACCACCGGTCTGTTCTTTGGGACCATGCTCCCGCCAGTGAACATTAACATCCCGCTGCCGAAGGAAGCGCAAAAGAAGTCGGTCTTCGATCGGCTCATCACTACTACGGCCTCTCTCAACGGGTCATCCGATTCCAACTCCTCGGTCTTCACCAGACTAAGCCTGAACTCTGATGGGCCCGCCAAGAAGCCCATAATACCTGAGGTAGCCACCCCAAAGAAGATAGCTGCCCCTGAAGTCGTCAAGGCTTCTCCTCCTCCCAGAGGGTCGGTCTTTGCGAGACTGATTGCGCCTGCTCCTCCTCTCGCTCAGAAATCCGTTTTTGACCGGTTGGACACAACTTCTCAACGGGCGTCAGTCTTCGAGAGGCTGACACCGGCAACAACCCCTCACCTAAACAGGGGGCAAGACACTCCCGTCACTGAACCAATACCGACAACTCGTCACGTCCGACGTCGCCACTGGCGCCGGATAAGGAAGACTGGGGGCAACACCCCTTCCGGGCTAACCCCACCAGCTCCAACGGTGGAAATTGAGGTTGCTGTTTCAACCGGGAACAGCTTTGAGCTGCTAAACAGGGTACGCAGAAATTCGCCAACTGCGGTTCTCAAAAGATCTCCTCCACCGGTAGAGACCGTCGTGGAAGCAAAAGCAGAAAAGCCAGAGCAGCCCTCTCAACGGCTGTCCTCCAAAATCTACAAGGTCTGGCGACGAGTTCAGGACTCAGTAATCATTCGAGATCACTTTCACCGGCAGAAGTGGGTGAAAGTTCAGGAAGAAAAGAACCGTCCAGTCAAACCGCAAAGGGCGACAACCACTTGGGTGCCCACAGCAACGGCCCCCTCAACGTCAACTGCCCACAAGAGGAGAAGGCCGGATAAAATCCCCACGCCTGCGGCGAATGTCAAAGACAGTAAGCTTAAACGCCCTAAGTCTGGGGGCATGGTGGTGCATACCATTTACATGGCGTCCGGGAAGGAAGACAGCCGTACATTTACAGGTCATCGACCGCTTACGCGATCGGTGACTAAAGCTCAGGAGCAGCAGCAGAATCTCCAAGAAATGATGAATGCGATGGCCGCACTCACTGGACCAAAAGAAAGCCCCGAAGCATCCTCGGATCAACGCCAGGAGCAGGAAACTGACGCTGCATTCCTTCACAGGATACTGGAAAAGAAGGATAAAGAGGCTGCGGAACAAGCAGCCAATATAAAGAGAATGACCTTTCTGTTCCAGGACATGGTGGGTATGATGATCCAACAAGATCCTCCTGCTGAAGATCCTCCGATCGTCCTTGAAGATGACATGGGAGAAACGTTAAATCCTCCACCGGCTCTGTCAACAGCCAAGGAGGAGACAATCTCCAAAGCTGACTTGGATGAATATATAGCTCAGCAGATATGGGTTCACCAGGCGACTGAGGCAGCCGGTCAAGTTGTCATAACGGGACGACCATATCCGAGCTGGCACGATCAGATCAAATACCCGCAGGGCTACACGATCCCGAAATTTCATGTCTACAAGGGGACTGGCAATCCCCATCAACATGTTGCCCAGTTCAGGGCTCTTTATGGTAACACCGATGGTGATGATAAGCTCCTGCTCCGCCAGTTCGTCGGCAGCTTGTCGGAAACGGCGTTTGAATGGTACTCCGAGCTTCCGAATGACTCTGTCAAGACATTTGCTGAAATGGAGTTGTTGTTTACCCAACGTTTCGTAAGCGCCAGCGAGCGTACTCCAATAACGGCTCTGATCAATCCAAGAGTGAAGCCGGGTGAAACTTGGGTCCAATATACAATCCGGTGGCGAAACGTGTGGTCGAAGTGCGAGCAGCGCATCGAAGAAGCACCAGCGGTGGGCATGTTCGTAGGCACTCTAGACCCTCATGCAACTATTTCACAGTTTATGATGTTCTTTAAACCGACCACGTTCCAGGCGTTAATTGATAAGTTAGCCCAGATGGATCAAATGGGTCACAGACCCTCTCCCCCGAAGCCAGAACCGCGGAACGACAAGGGTAAAGGGAAGGCGACCTTCATTGCGAACGCTCAGCTGCAACCCAGTGCCCCAAAGCTAGCGGATCAACTGGAAGAAAGACGGCGGTATTATAATGAGAAAATGAAGCGCCCCTACTCATTCCCGCGGGATAAGACGAAAAGGTTATTCGAGCTGGCGGTACGCAACAGGCTTATCAACTTGCCAAATCCAAGGCGACCGCCGCAACCCAGCGAGGTGAATAACCTTAATTACTGCCCTTACCATCAAACGGTAAGACATCCGATTGAGGATTGCTTCGTCTTTAAGGGATGGATTGAGGATCAGTACCTACAGGGCAAGTTTGCGCTGTCTGAGAAGTGGAAAGTAAACCCACCACAACCGCACACTCCGAAGAAGACGGACACACCGGGGGCAACGTGCTCTTTTGTTGAAGAAGCCCCATGGGAGGTCGTTCTTTCATCCAAAACCAAAAGGATGTTGGATGATCTCCAGAGATGCCCAGCGATCAGGTGGAAGAACCCGCTGGAACCCCAGATCATCGAAGGGATGCTGAAGCCGCGCCCAACCCCAAAGATCGGTGGTGATGGCCCAAGTACTCACACCCAGCCGTCAAAATCTTTAAGGAAGAAGAAGAAGAGATCCAAAAAGCCCGTGAAGCCTGGCGACAAGCGCACGGACTTGCAGAAACAGATTGACGTGCTGGAGGAGTACAATCAAAAGGCGCAAACTCCCATCACACTCCAAGAGTTCCTCAACCACGTCTTTCAGGAGGAAGATAATGGAGAGAGCTCGTCGGATGAATCTGAGGGATACGTGGTGAGTTGTCATGTGATCTCCCACTCATTTATGGACGATGAAAAAACTCCTGGCACTGAGAAACTGGAGGCAGAGCCTGAACCGGAGCTTGTATGTCCGTCAGACGAAATGATCGACGCTTTTCTGGATGAGATTCATCTAAAAAGTAAAGCCGATCGGGAGCGTGAGATGGTCGCATCAGAAGGAGCCAAACGCAGGCGACTAAACGAAAGAGTCGAAGCACTCCCGCCAGATCAAAAGACATCCGATGCGGATAAAAACATATTCAAGACGAGGAAAAGGTTTGCCAAAGCCATATAAATGGGAATGGAGCTAACACCCTCGGAAGAAAACACGCTCGGTGGAGCAGAAATGCATCCTGATTACTGATCATATCATCGGAAGATTTCACACCCTACTGAGGAGTGCGACGCTTTTAAGAGATGGTGGCAGGGATATATTGCTCACCGGCAACATTTTAAGCGAATGAAATGCAGAACTCGTCGGGAGCAGAGAAGTACGACCGATGGGCACAAAAGAACTACCGGTAACCGTTACATGGTCAACGCCGGAGGATCACAAGTTCTCACCTTTAGGAGCGACTCTGATGAGGAAATGGATCTGGGCCCTCTCTTTAAAGAATCCATCTTAGGGAAAGAGGAAGAACCAGAGGCCTGCGAAAACATTCAGCTGCGCAATCGCACGCTCCCGGAAAAGAATCTCGGACCCGCAACTAGAAAAGATAAGGGAAAGGAAAAGGTCGCTGAGGATATCGCCTTAGATGACCAAGTTATGAAAGAGCTAACTGCCAAGGGCCCGCCCAAGAGGAGTAAGGTGGACTATAACATCCTAGCACACCTGAGGAAGCTACCCTCGCAGCTCAGCATTCTTGACGCCCTCTTATTATCAAAAGAAGCGAGAGATTCATTAATCAAGGCGCTACAAGAGCCCGAGCAATTCCAAGCCTTCCTCGCCGAAGAAAGGATGAAGGATGAACTGGAAGAAGTGCATACAGCCGATGTCACGTTTGGTGATGAAGACCTTCTCCTTGGTACGTGCGACCACAACCGTCTCCTGTACGTCTCTGGATACTGCCATGATATCAAGATAGGCAAAATTCTGGTTGATAATGGATCCTCCGTCAATCTCCTTAATGTTCGGGTGTTGAAGGAAATCTGCATGAGCGTTCAGCACCTCGCTCGTGATAAAATTACCATCTCCGGTTTCGACTCCCAGTCGTCATGAACTCTCGGATCTGTAATACTAACATTACGCTTCGGACTACTCATCACGGACATCAAGTTTCACGTCATTGACGCCAAGACCTGCTACAACGCTCTGCTCGGTCGTCCCTGGTTACACGAGTACAACATCATCCCTTCTACACAATATCAGTGTATGAAGTATTTCAAGGATGGTCTTGAGTATACCGTAACAGGTGAGATAAACCCATTCTCCGTGAACGAAGTCCGCAAGTACGAAGATGCAAAATACTTTTTGCCAGATTTCGAGGACACAGAGAGATGTCGCAAACCGGAGAACAAAGCTGTCGCCACCATTCCCGTCTTCGGGAGTGATGCCGAAGAAGAAGAAGAGATAGTTTACGCTGGGCCGTTTCGACGCAACAACTCGGGACCGTCCGCCCCCATATTGATCTTCGGAAGTGATTCGGAAGATGAGGTTAATGTTGTGTTCTCCAGTCGGCCGTCAATACGAGAATTCCCTAGGGGTGATCAGAGTTTGCAAATTACCATGATTCCGCGGGAGCACTACAAAGATCTTGACGCACTTGAAGCTTACAATGTGCAAGACCTGCAGACATTTTACGTCCCTCCCAGGCGAAAAGGTGAAAAGGCGATCCTATTCTACCGATCCACAGAAACAAGAGTGGAGAAAGAAATATGGCATGGTGCGGATTCTACACTCGACAGGCTCCAACCCATCCGTTTGCCCAGATATTACACGAACGGACTAAAAAGGCTATTGAAGTGCCAAGGGGTACCCTTAAAACAGACTATTCGACAAGCTCGGTTCTATAACAGGATTTGGGATGTCCCTGGGACTCAGCGCAAATTGCCCAACGGGAGAATGAAAACGCTTAGGCTTGGATATGTGAGATCCGGGAAACGGGAACGAGTCCACGGTAGCTACGCCATATACAACTTCGATGAAGAAGAGGATGCCCTGTCAGAAAACGCCGACCCCTTATCAAAACTAGATCCCGCAATTAAAGTGCCGAGTCGGTCATTTGAAGAGCGAATGGACAAGCTTATCAGGAAAGCGGGTCAAAAAGCTCGGAACAACCATAATCGCGAAATGGCCATCTACGAGAAAGCCAGGACGCAACGTCTTCTTCAATAGGCTGCAAAAGACGAAAATGCTCCTCCCTGTCAGCCTGCTATGCAAAAGGCCCGACGCAGAGGCAGAAATAAGTCAAAGAGCGGAAAAGGGATTCGACAACGACAACGCGGGATCAAAGAGTCATGTGATCGGGAATTGCGCGGGCCGGATTTGTCCCTCATGAAGAAGATGAGTCGAGCGTATTCTTTCCCTCAAGACAAGACGAAGAAGATACTTGATCTCGCTTTAAAACATCGAATGATTACACTCCCGGAGTCTAAGCACCCTGAGAAAGCTAACGAGGTCTCTCATCCGGGTTATTTCTCTTATCACCGAGCCATAGGACACCCTATCGAAGACTGCTTCATCTTCAAGAACTGGGTCAAAGACCAGTACCAGTAAGGCAGGTTTGCTCTATCCAGCAGCTGGAGGGTAACGCCGCCACAAAAGCACGAACCCAAAGACACAAGAGCAGAACCAGATCCACATCGGTCTTGGAAGCGAGTTCGTACTTGTCATATGATAACAATATCAAAAGAAGAGCCCGAGAATATGGATGACCTTCCTTGGTGCTTTGAAAACAATGACGACGAGGTAATCTCAGAATTTCCACTAGCGCCGAAAGAGCTGGAAGATGGCATACATACTACTGCAGATAACCTCAAGAAGATTGAGTTGGGGACGGCAAACGACCCGCAACCGACATTTGTCAGCGAATTGCTATCTGAAGAAAGGGTGGCTGTGTTAAAAGACATGCTTATGCGGCATAGAGATTGCTTCGTATGGAACTATTCCGAAATGCTAGGACTGGATCCAGAAATAGCTGTCCATAAATTGGCAATATCCCCGGACATCAAGCCAGTCAAACAAGCACCAAGAAAAATGCGGCTCGAGCTTGAGATGAGCATCAACGCCGAAGTCAAGAAGCTGATCGACTCTGGGTTTATCCAGGAGGTTCAGTACCCTGATTGGATCGCCAACATCGTCCCGGTAATTAAGAAAAATGGGACAGTGCGCATATGCGTGGACTTCCGGGATCTTAATAAAGCTTGCCCGAAGGACGATTTCCCAGTACCGGTGACCGAGCTGATGATAGATAACACATCCACTCACGAGGTTTTCTCCTTCATGGACGGCTCATCAGGATACATCAGGTAAAGATGCATCCCGAAGACCAGAAGCACACTGCTTTCCGGACTCCTCTAGGTATATTCTGCTACAAAGTTATGCCCTTCGGTTTAAAGAACACCGGTGCCACCTATCAGAGGGCCATGACGAAGATCTTCGATGACCTCATACATGAAATCGTCGAATGCTATATCGACGACCTCGTGGTGAAAAGCAAATCATACGAGGAACATCTCGAGCATCTGAGGATCGTATTTCAACGTCTTCGGCAATACAACTTGAAGATGAACCCTCTCAAATGCGCGTTCGGGGTGTCCTCAGGCAAATTCCTAGGATTCATTGTCCGGCACCGAGGCATTGAGATAGATCCGTCGAAGATCAAGGTGATCATGGAAATGCCACCGCCAAGGACTCTCAAACAATTGCGGTCTCTCTAAGGAAAGCTCGCGTACATCCGGCGATTCATAGCCAATCTCTCAGGCAAGTGCCGCCCTTACAGCCACCTGATGAAGAAGGGAACCCCGTTCGTCTGGGATCACAAATGCCAAGGCGCACTGGACGAGATCAAGCAATACCTGCAGAACCCACCGGTGTTAGCTGCTCCAGTCAAGGGAAATCCTCTTATTCTTTATACCACAGCCCTCGAAGGTTCCTTAGGAGCATTATGGGCACAAGAGAACGACCAAGGGAAAGAAAGAGCACTCTACTATTTGAGTCGAGTTTTGCCGGGGCAGAAAGCAACTATTCCCCCATCGAAAAACACTGCCTGGCGTTGATCTTCGCAATAACAAAGCTCAGGCACTATGCGTTGGCGCATGAGGTCCGTCTCATTTCGAAGGTGGACCCCCTTAAATATTTAATGTCGAAGGCCATATTGGCAGGTTGGCTCGCTAAATGGGCCCTACTCTTGATGGAGTTTTCAATAACCTATCAGCCTCTTAAGGCAGTGAAAGGCCAAACTATCGCCGACTTTCTCGCTGAGCATCCAATACCTGCCGACTCTCTTTTGAATTGCGAGTTGCCAGACGAACATGCGTTTGACACGATCAACGGAAGTGGTACCCGGTGGGAACTCTATTTTGACGGAGCGTCTTCCATGAAGAAGCGCAAACAAAACACGCCTATAATCAAATCGGGGGTAGGCCTCATCTTCTTAACTCCACAAGGAGGGATAATGCGCTTTACTTTCTCCTTGATAGAGCCGAGGACGAACAATGAAGCTGAATACGAAGCTTTGATAGCAGGCCTTGAGATCGCCATCGACATGGGAATTGAAAACCTCCTCATATATGGAGACTCTCAACTGGTCCTTAGCCAAGTGAACGGCGACTACCAGACATGCAAGCCAGAGCTGGTGAAGTATGGCGACAGAGTACAGCGATTGATGACTCAAATTCCCTACTACATGCTGGAAAGCATACCGCGTGCGGAAAATAGCAAGGCAGACGCGTTAGCCAAGCTCGCGAAAGAACTGGCTGATGAAAACCTCGATGACGTCAGAATCGTGGTACAAAGCCGTCGGGTCCTCACACCGGCAGAAATATCTCCGGAATCATCTGAGGAAAAGGAAGTAACCGAGCAAATGGCTATGCAAATAAAGGACCAAGAAAAGGCTGAAGATTGGAGAGAAGTCTTCATAGACTACTTCAAATCCAGTCGAACGCCTGAAGATGCGTCCTCAAGACATCAGCTTGTGAAACGAGCTCCGTCCCTCGCCTTCGTCAATAATACTCTGTACAAGAGGTCATTTGATTCTCTGTGGTTGAGATGCCTGGGACCTGACGAAGCGAAAAGAGTCGTTCAGGAAGTTCACGACGGACTCTGCGGTTCTCACCAAGCAGGCCCGAAGATGAAGTTGAAGATTAAACGAATGGGCTACTATTGGCCCACGATGATTCGGGACTGCCTCGAATATGCGAAGCAATGCCACTCATGCCAGATTCATGGAGACTTTATCCATCAGCACCCAAATCCTCTACATCCGACGGTGGCTAGCTGGCCATTCGAGATGTGGGGAACTGACATAGTCGGCCCTATCGAACCAGCATCATCCAGGGGACATCGTTTCATCCTAGCGACCACTGATTACTTCTCCAAATGGGTAGAAGCAGTACCGTTGAGGGAAGTGAAGACGGAGAATATCCTCCATTTCTTCAAAACGCACGTCATTTATCGGTTTGGAACGCCAAGACGGATCATCTCAGATAATGGGCCAGCCTACAGAAGCCATAAGATCAGCCGCTTCGCGCAACAACACAACATAGACTGGAGATATTCCTCAGTGTATAATCCCCGAGCTAACGGTCTAGCCGAGGCTTTCAACAAAACCTTGACGAAGATTGTGAAGAAGACGGTGTCCCGAAATAAGAAGGACTGGCACGAGAGACTACAAGAAGCTCTCTGGGCATATCGAACTACATTCAAAACGGCCACAAACACGACGCCGTACGCATTGGTATTCGGTACAAAAGCAGTACTCCCTATCGAGATAGAGTTACCCTCTCTACGAGTGGCAGTCCACTACGAGCTGATGGACGAAGAAAATGATCACCTTCGGCTTGAGGAGCTTGATGCCCTTGATGAAACTCGGCTCATAGCGTAACAAAATCTGGAGGCTTACAAAGTAAAGATGACGCGCTCATACGAAAGATTGACTAGGCCGAGGACATTCCGCCAAGGCGAACTCGTGCTAGTGGTCAAAAGACCTATGATCCCCAATCGCGCCAAACGGGAAAAATTCGAGCCGAACTATGAAGGCCCGTACATCATAGACAAGGTCTACCAGGGTGGAGCATATCTACTCATGGATATGCACGATGAAAGACCTTTCAGGACAATAAACGGTCTCTTCCTAAAGAAATACTATGCTTAACGGGTCAAGGCCTAGGTCAATGATAGACGACGACGACTATGTCCGCTCGCTATCTTCCTAAGCCCGAACTCTATAAGTAGTAACCGGCCTTCTTCAACAACGGACCGAAACTTCTTTAAACTAACGACGGGCCGAAACGTCCTTAAACTAACGATGGACCACTATGTCCTAAAACTAGCTGTTGACCGAGATGTTGATAAACTACGGTGGATTGCAGCATCTCAAAGCCAATACAAAAAAAAACAATAAAACAATAAAAATAAAAACGGTATGTCCATAAGCGAAATAGGCACGGATGAAAACCCGAAAGGGCTCCGTGAGTAAAAACAGCAGGGTAACTGGCGAGTGTTTGTGAAAACCCGTAAGGGCGCAACCTCGTTAAAGGACACTTGCAGGGTCCTTACGACCTTGTAAGGAGAAACCACCCGCGTGAGATCCTTACGACTCACAAGGGAGCAACACACTTAGGAGTCCTTACGATTCCTAAGGAGAAATTAGACTTGCGAGATCCTCACACCTCGTAAGGAAACTCTCTTATGGGACCCTCACGGCTCATAAGATTTGAAAGTCTTAAGTTACAGAAACCTGAACCTGTTCTTAAGCAAAACCCCCCCAAAACCTTCGATATTGCCCTACAAGCGGCTCATACTGACCCTTGTATACAATCCACGGGCGCGAATAAACATTTCCCTAACCGAGTCCCATCCGTGACTAGGGATATGTTCATATGGTGAACAACCCTTGTAAGTCCTCTCGACTTATAAGGAGAAAACCCTTTTGTAAGATCCTTACGACTTACAAGAGAACATGCACTTAGGAATCCTCACGATTCCCAAGGAGAAAACACACCTACAAGATCCTCACGACTTGTAGGGAGAAATACCTTTGTGAGACCCTTACGGCTCATGAAGTCAAAAGCCTTAGTCGACAGGACCCTTAACCCTGTTTACTAAGCAACCTTTGTTCAACATCGACAGAGGCAAATGATGATTCGCTCCTGGCAATATCCCAGTTGTAGCGGTGCTGATGCCAAAATCGGTGTCTAAATCCAAGCTTGCAGCGAAAAGCGAGCAAGCCACACATGCATACGGAATAGCCGAAATGATGGGGCAACTTGCGACAAAATCAGCAAGTAAAAATGTATGCATGAAAAATAGCCGAAATGATGGGGCAACTTGCGACAAAATCAGCAAGTAAAAATGTATACATGAAAAATAGCCGAAATGATGGGGCAATCGCGACCGTCGCGATATAAAAGCTGAAATGATAGAGCACCGTAGAAAAAGAAAAAAAATAAAAATAAAACTTTTGCCCTACAGGAGATGTTATATCAATCCCTGTATACAATCCAGGGGCGAAAACAAAGAAGGGGTTATACTCCTCCCCCAGGTTTCATCATAAGAAGAAGCCAAATCTCGACGAGCCACAAAGATCGTCTCAACATTCGTCTCAATGCGGCAAATACGACCTCGAGCAAAGCGGAACAGTGGCAGCTCCCAGTTCTATGTCTCGGCGCTGTACAGATCATCGAAAGTCAAATCCTAACCCCGTGAAATGCGGATATAATCAACAAAATTCTTGGTCACGTGGAACGCGGATAACGTCACTCTTTGACCCCGTGTATAACGTCCAGAGCGGAGCCTGGTCCTCGCTGAACACGGCAGTGAACCCGTGGGAAGCATCCAGAGCAAAATTCCTGGTCACGTGGAATGCGGATAACGTCACTCTTTGACCCCGTGGAAAACGTCCAGAGCGGAGCCTAGTCCTCGCCGAACACGGCAGTGAACCCGTGTGAAGCATCTAGCGCAAAATTCCTGGTCACGTGAAACGCGGATAACGTCACTCTTTGACCCCGTGGAAAACGTCCAGAGCAGAGCCTGGTCCTCGCCGAACACGGCAGTGAACCCGTGGGAAGCATCCAGAGCAAAATTCCTGGTCATGTGGAACGTAGATAACGTCACTCTTTGACCCCGTGGAAAACGTCCAAAGCGGATCCTGGTCCTCGCAGAGCACGGCAGTGAACCCGTGTGAAGCATCCAGAGCGGAGCCTAGTCCTCGCCGAACACGGCAATGAACCCGTGTGAAGCATCTAGTGCAAAATTCCTGGTCACGTGGAACGCGGATAACGTCACTCTTTGATCCCATGGAAAACGTCCAGAGCGGAGCCTGGTCCTCGCCGAACACGGCAGTGAACCCGTAGGAAGCATCCAGAGCAAAATTCCTGGTCACGTGGAACGTGGATAACGTCACTCTTTGACCCCGCGGAAAACGTCCAGAGCGAAGCCTAGTCCTCGCCGAACACGGCAGTGAACCCGTGTGAAGCATCTAGCGCAAAATTCCTGGTCACGTGAAACGCGGATAACGTCACTCTTTGACCCCATGGAAAACGTCCAGAGCGGATCCTGGTCCTCGCAGAGCACGGCAGTGAACCCGTGTGAAGAATCCAGAGCGGAGCCTAGTCCTCGCCGTACACGGCAGTGAACCCGTGTGAAGCATCTAGTGCAAAATTCCTGGTCACGTGAAACGCGGATAACGTCACTCTTTGACCCCGTGGAAAACGTCCAGAGCGGATCCTGGTCCTCGCAGAGCACGGCAGTGAACCCGTGTGGAGCATCCAGAGCGGAGCCTAGTCCTCGCCGAATACGGCAGTGAACCCGTATGAAGCATCTAGTGCAAAATTCCTGGTCACGTGGAACGCGGATAACGTCACTCTTTGACCCCGCGGAAAATGCCCAGAGCGGAGCCTGGTCCTCGCCGAACAAGGCAGTGAACCCGTGTGAAGCATCCAGAGCAAACATCGGACTGTGGAGTCCTTAAAATCCACGGACTATGATGTCCTTAACCTCGACCGTAATGTCTTAAAACTAACGATCAACCACCATAATTCTAGACTGATTTTACCTTGGTTCAAGGGTACATCTCTTCACTCCTTTGATATTTGTCGTTGTAATTCCTCAACGTCTTCAAAGAGGTGACGGGTCCCGGTAACCACACATCGGACTGTGGAGTCCTTAAATCCACGGACTATGATGTCCTTAAGCTTGACCGTGATGTCTTAAAACTAACATTGGACTGTGGAGTCCTTAAATCCACAGACTATGATGTCCTTAACCTTGACCGTGATGTCTTAAAACTAACATTGGACTGTGGAGTCCTTAAACCCACGGACTATGATGTCCTTAACCTTGACCGTGATGTCTTAAAACTAACCTTGGACTGTGGAGTCCTTAAACCCACGGAATATGAGGTCCTTAACCTTGACCGCGATGTCTTTAAACTACGGTACCCTGAAAAACATCCCAAAGCAACCCCTGACCCCGTGAGATACGGATAAGGGCGACCACACCCAGCACTTGCGGGTCCTCACGACCTGTAGGGAAGAAAACTCTCTTGTGAGATCCTTACGACTCCTAAGGGAAAACCCGCTTAAGAATCCTCATGATTCTTAAGGAGAACTTACACCTACATGTTCCTCTCGACCTGTAGGGAGAAAAACTCTTTATGAGACCCTCACGGCTCATAAAGCTCAAAAGTTTTAGGAGGCAGATCTTAACCCTGAATCCTAAGCCATCGCTACCCTGCAAAGAGACCAAGATAAATTGTCCGCAGAACACATTCAATAAAAAGAGACACACCATTGAGAAGAAAAATATGTCTTTTATTCATAAACTAAAATGGACACAAAGTACAATTCATGAAAAGGCAAAAAGAATATACTCTCATCCAGGAGTATGTACAAAAAAGAAAGGAAAAGATACAAGTCTTCAAGCAGACGGGCGATTTAGCAATTTTACTAGCTCATCCTTCTGTTGCTGAGTCATGGCTTCATGATTCAGGATCGCCAGAAGACAGGACTCCGCCTGAGCCTGCTGGGCCTGATACAAGGCAAGCCGACCTTCGAGCTCTTTCTCAGTAGCCTTGTGAGCCTTAACCCTTTCGCGAGTGAACACGGCAGCTTTATCAAGAGCCACCACCTCTTTGATAGACTCTTGAAGTACCCGCCAGAGTTCATACGCTTTATTGGCTTTGGCTGTAAGGCTGGCTTGAAGCTCGCTCAATGCCTTAGAGGCCAGCTCCCTTTCCGAGAATTTGCGGCCGAGTCTCTTCTCGCATGATACCATGTATGCCGGGCACCGCGCTATCAGCCCTCGCAAGTCCGCCTTTGCAGCCACGGCCTCCGAGGAAAGGCGGGAACACTCAAGTGCGTGCAAGCAAGCCTCCACCTACCGACAGAACTCCACCCAGACTCGCACCACCTCTTCGCTATGGTAGGTGGCAAGAAAAGGAAGAGAACCGTTAGCCTCGGCAGCAAATGCTTCAGCTGTGGTTGCGCTGCCAGCACGAAGCTCCTCGATCAAAGACGACAGGGATACAAGGCTTAACTGGGCCAGGCGCTCTGAGGCTCGCAAAGCATAGGGGCCGGGCGACATGGCGATACGCGATTCCAGCGCTATGGGGGCTGGCAAGGCTGTTCAGATTTGAAAAATGTCAGTAAAACTCTTAAGCAAAGGAACAAGTGGGACTATATTGAAATGTCACTTACCTACGGTCATGCAAGTAGGAGCTGAAGGTTCCCCTGGCCCTTCAAGGACCTCAACCTCGTCATCGGCCTCCAAAACTGTAGAGAACATCAATGTCAATACGCAAAATAACAACGATGCTATAAGAAATGGCGAACGACACTAACCTTGTCCAGATGAGAGGAAGATGCGTTGAGGGGATATCGCCTACGGAGCTGCCATCTCCAGCAGACGCTGAAACAATTGCCGGGGAGACAGATCAGCAATAGAGGCCGCCAGCCCGCGCAATTCTGAGAAAACAAAAGAGTTCAGACAACGGAAATATTGCTAATTTAAAATGCAGAAGGTTACCTTCAACACTCCTCCCATTCTGAGCCGGGGGAATGGCAGCTTCAACGGCTTCCACCGTGATCTCCGGCTGCAACAAAGGGAGGGTAGTCTCGACTACCTCCCTCCCGGCCTCTGGGCCGCCCTCAGGAAGAGTCGTTGGGGCGGCAACCCCCAAAGGAGCCTCTACCAAAGGAGCAAGTGCTCCGTGATCAAGAACCGCCACTGGAGGCTCTATGGCAAGAGGAACAGCCTCGTTAGCCCCCTCCACATCGAGCAAGGCTTCATCGGGAATGTCAACAGGCTTTAGCTTCAACAAGCCCGTAGGGACCTCCCCCATCGCCGAAGACTCTGCACAATTCACACAAGAATAAGAATACATATATACAGGCTTAAACAATTCGAAAAACTACAAAGAAGTATAAAAAAACATACCAATGCGCAGGGAAGCCTTCAATATGGCTTCTTCAAGCCGATGCTCCTTCTCAAGGAGGCGTGCTCGCCGGGGTTCGAGGGTGGACTCGTGGCCACCGGTCCACAAGGAAAGCGCATCCGCCGCATCCTCCGAAGAAGCCTGCTTCTGGGCCCTTTCTCCCCATTCCTCCAAAGGGCCGATAAACCACCGCCGGATCCACGAGGGGTCTTCGTAAAAGATTACAGCAGGATAGGGCTTCTTCGGAACCCTGACGTTCTGAGACGCGTCTTTGGAACGTCTTATAGCCTCAGCCAACTGTGCGGCTTCCTCGGCGGCTGAACCAGGGAAAAGTAGTCCAGCATCTGATTCCTGCAGGGCCAACGGTTCATCTTCAAGAATGGGCTCAGACTCTATTAAAAAGTCGAGCAAGTTAGTAGCCACCTTCTTTCGACGCTTGGACCCAGATCCGGTCACCGAGGACGACCGCTTCCTTCCCCGCGGAGCCTTAGTGCGGCGCCGGCCCACGTCACCCTCAACGCCCTCATCCCTGTCACCCTCACCCGGTGCCACAACCGAGGATAACACCGCCATTGTCGATGCCACAGGGGGCGGTGCTGCCGCGGGCGGTGGTGCTGCTAACGGAGCCCGTTTACCCCGCGACCGAGTACCCAGGGGCATACCAGCTGTTGGGGTAAGATCCACCCCCGACTCTCCCGGAATAAGTGCGATGCCGATATCCCTCAGAGGAAAGCGGACCGGGGCGCGCGGTCGCAGCGTAGCTCCTGTGACCGGAACCTGAGTAGGGGCACCGTGGCCAAGAAGTACCCTTCTTTCCTCAATAATAATCGGGTTGACCCGATGGAGATACAAGCCCGTGAACGACCCCACGCATCGAGGCATGTAATCAGCATCGGGGATCATGAACTGGGAACCGGTGTTCAGCCTCACAAAATGATGGGCGGCATCTCGAACGGCCTCGAGCGAAGGAACCGGCGCGACTATGAAAGCCTCAAACAGGACTCCCTGATCATAGCCGAGCTTCCGGGCAAAGCGATGCGGATTGTACCGCATGAAAAGGGCCGCGCTATCCAGACGGAATATCAGGTAGCTGATTGTTAGGATACGTGCGTGTTCAAGTTCTAGTTTAAATACCGCAATCAAGACAGTTTCGCTTGTAGCTAGCCGGTTGAGTACGGGTCGTCCGCAGGGAGATGAGAGTCTTTTTCAAAGTGTTTTAACGAGTTAAGTCCGGTTTTCAGATTTTGTTGGATTATCTAAGTGTTGAGTTGATATTTAAAGAGAGCATGTTAGGGTTAGGATTAGGTTAGTTTGAGTTAGGAGTCTCCACATCTTTCGTTGCCCCTCTTAATATCGGTGTTACGGTAATCGGCAACAACGGGGATTAGCACGACTAGGAAGGACTTTGCGAGTATAAGCTAGGCTTTCCAACGCATAAGTCTTCCTTTTGGTGCTTGTCCGTCCGTTCTTGGCTCTTAGCCATAACCTCCGGTTAATTCAACCACAACCGGTCTCACTACGGAATCACCGCTATCATGTAGGATAGGGTGCCGTAAGGAGCGGATTGTGGTTCAATTAACGGGAGTTGATTTAAGCTGTTGGGCAAGGAAAGAGTGAGAGAGATTTCCTTCTCTCAAACTTCCCTTATCCTACCCTAACAAGTATTAACTACTCACACTTCATTATAAGGAAAAACAAAACAAAACAAAAGAGGAAGATAGAAAGAAGGAGATTAGAAGAATACGACTAACTATTTGCGACCTCACCTTGGCGAGGATCGAGCGTAAGTATCATTGTCGTATGAATGATAAAGAAAAAGAGAGAAGAAAGAACAACAAGGAAATAACAACAACTACTTAACAAATTAAAATTACAACAAGCATAAAGATAAGGAGACAAGCATGATAATAAAAATGGTCTTCTTTATTCATCACTCTTCACTCTTCACTCAAAAGCTCACTACAAGTTTAATGGAGAAGAGGTGAGAAGAGAAAGAAGAGAAACACTAAAACTAGGCAAAATGAAAATACAAGAATTGACCCTTTCCTTCACAAAGTTCTGGGCTATTTATAGGCCAAAAAATGAAACCCTAGGGCAACCACCAGAACCCAAACAGAATGACCAATATACCCCCCAAAATTCTGCAGGTGCGGCTCCAGTACGGCCGCGGATCCGTGCCTGGACCCCACTTTGGCCGAGGATCCGCGGCCTTCTTGATGAATTGGAACTTGGTATTTTTGGTGGCACCCTGTTTTGATGTACTCTTCTCTCTGGTACATGTGTTTTCTCAATTTGGCTCCACGATTTCTCCAGAATTTCTGTTGAGGGAAAGGTGGACTTTTTGTCAAGATTTTGTCATGATTGCCTCGAGCTCCGCGTAGATCTCTTGGATTTTGTGCTACCATTGAGCCTTGTGCATGAGAATGACATTGATTTGACATTTTGTCTTCCTAAACTGGTATCTGGCAACATACGGATGAAGAGCGGAGACCGTGTTTTATCTGTGGTTGGCAGGAACCCGGATTTTGTCGTGTTTTCCATGAATTTCACCGTTTTAGAACCGAGAACCTGTATCCTGCAATTGACTAGTAAACACGGCTCAAGAGTATCTACCGATATGCAATGTGACAAAAATTGGGCGGTATGAAAATGCAAAAATCTGATATGAACAGTAGCCCGGTCTGATCGCGTATAAGTGCGCGGCCTCCCGGGGCCTCAGAGAGGGCATGCTATCTTTTGACCAGTCCCAAAGCGGCTGAGCTGAACCCGAGGGAGAAGATAAGACCCGATCAGTGAATACCAACCCGCTAGCAGTAGCGTAAGGAGAAATCAACGCTCGAATAGCCCCGAATTGAGTCGGGTCAGCGGCAGAAGCATCCACCAATCGCATAAGTCGCGGAAAGGTGTAAGCATCATAAAATGCAGGCCTCTGATGTATAGCAAAAGCTCCCAACACATGCATCTCGATCCAAGACGTGAAATAATGGAGAGAAAAGTTTACTACATTCACGCTAGGAGTCGAGGTATTAGCCGCAGCGCCTAACCCATGATATAGATGCGCCAGCGCCGGGATGCCGATGGCCAGCCGCGTCCCCTCAGCTATACGATGAGCCGGATAAATAACTGAGGCTCTCATGAAGCGGCGATGCATAGGGATGACAAACCAGCTGAGCCAGACACTGACAAACCCCACGAAGAACGTCTCCTCATCCATGCCGGGAGCTGCAATGGATTCGAAAGACATCGGCGACATAATGGAGATGTACTACTGCGGTAGATCCGATTCATTAGCCGGCAGCTTCTTCGGACCAAACCCAAAGGGGTCTTTAATATTTGCGAACTTTGGAGCTGTCTTCGACAAGACGCCCTCGCGAAGGAAGCAAGCAATGATGCTCTTAAAAGTAACGCCCTGCTCCTCAGATTCGGTGAACAATCGGTCAAAGATACCTAGCGCCTTGATCAAGCTAGGACGCTTGTGGCGGACGGCGTTCTCAGCAGACAAGCCGTCAAGTGGTGCGAGCTCGGGTTCAAAGACGTATTCATCAGAAGGCAGCAACTCCTCATAAAGTGTCCCTCGAATTGGCAGCCCCGAGATCTCATAAAATTGTTGGAGATAGTGCCCTCAGAGTCAATTATTGGATCACAGGCACGTGATTGCAATGATTGAGGGAGGACCTATCCCGGTACGACAGTCTTACTCGAGATGATAGTTTGCTATCTGGTTTACCTTTATCATCGTGTACTGTTTCAGGTGACCTTACAGGTCGCTATTACACGTTGATAGAGCCCCTAGGATTCTTGCTTGACCACCAGCAGTATGAGGGCGATCATATAAGTGGGAGCTGGTAGTCTTTAAGCACATCTTTAAATGGTCCCTAGTCGTGGGAGTTTCGAGACAGGGCATCGATTCTCCAGAGTAGACTAGTGTATACAGTCGAGACCCCGACGAGGGGCGGTGGCCGGTCTCACAGGCCACTGGTGTCAGTTGGTTCACCTAAGATGTATACAGGTGCTCATTGGGTTATGAGTACACCGGACAGGACTCGCCGGGAACATGCTAGTTGGTCTTATACCTGACGTCAGATAGCAGTTCCCAGGTGACATGTGTACAGGTTAGTTCATCGACCTGGGGATCGTCATTTGTCTCGTGTGAGTTCCCACTGTACTTTGATTACTACCCTACCACGGCTCAAAGGAGTCGTGCAAACAGGTTTTAGTTGGGTACAGTCCCGAGCCACATAGAGGCAGTGAGCGGATCTTCGGGGGTTCGTCTTTCCCGGTATTGGGGGTGAGGTCGCGCTGTGTCTAGGAGAGCCATTACACGAAGTCCTTGGCCAAGGCAGGAGATTTACTGGTAGGTATTCCAGTAGTATCTCAGGGTGTTCTGGGCTACACTCCGACACGACTTGTACCGCTTTTGGGGGTCTGACTTTTACCCACCCCCTAGGCCCGACATGCGATGCTCATAGACGAACGGACCGGACTGTACGTATATTGTCACTGACAGGCTCAGTAGGGTGTCAGGATGAGTTCGCTCATCGACGTCCCTTTTGGTCAATAGCTGGTGGCCCGTTACGTATTGGCTTATACCTCTGACGTGCTAGTGGTTAAATCCACAGCCATAGTATTGACGAGTCTTTAGAGTCCACCACACATTCAGTTACTCAGCTTTCGGGCGAAACGCTGTAGAGGCCGTATGGAGATATGGCAGGGTCCGATCAGATACGTGCGGTATTGCACGGATCAGGATCGGACAGTTTGTACTAGTGGCCGTATGGATATATGGCAAGGTTCGATCGGATACGTGCGGTATTGCACGGATCGGGATCGAACGGATTTTACTAGCCGGCTTTGGTTTAAGCCGGATCCTAGTTTAGTACAGTGTAGATTTTGTCTCTTTGTATTTGTATCCGGACGGAATACAGATGCGGGTGTGTATGCACAGTATCGGGGTTTTCCTGTAATTTATTACGGGACCAGTTTTCTGGAGTTGCCAGTTTGCATTCCGTTCCGGCCGGTTTTCCTTTGTTCTTTCCCGGCCGGACTTTTCCGATGGAGGGGGTTATTTGCAAGTTTGCAAATAACATTTTTTGGAGGGGTTTATTGCAAAAGGATTTATTATGAGAGCATCTTTTCTTTTGTTGCACCATTCTTGCATTGAATGAGATTAGAAAGGGTATGGTTTGGATGTTCTTTTGTAATCATGATGTTTGCTTATGGTCACCCTTTTCTCATCTCCTACACTCACTCTCCTTCATGGTTTAAGTATGGTTGTTTTCATTTTTCCTCCACCATTCTCTTGATGAGGGGCCGGCCAATTTTTAGATGAGGGAGAGAAAGGTTCATTTTTGGTGTATCATTTGTTCATCTCATTTCCTTGCAAAATTGATAGCATCCTTTCCCTAAAAAGTTCATTCTTCCCTCCACATCAAATGGCAACCAATACCCCAAAGTGAGACATGCACTCTACACTATATTCTACAGCACATCTTGGGCACGTCGACTTGCCAGCTTCGTGCCCGAGTTGCCTCGGTATTGAGGTGGGAGCCCGTAAAAGATGGAGGCGATGTGGTGCCCTTCCGGCAAGGAGGCGAAGACCGGAGTTTCCGCGAGAGATCGGGACGATGACGAGAAGACCGGAGGACTCGGATCACTCGGTATATCTCTTCCCTATCTTGTTTGTTAGCTAGGACAAGTTTAATGGCCCGATCCGGGGTTTAGTGCGCGGTGGTGCCGGTTTGCAAAGTTCGCGAAATTAAAGTTTATCACCGTTTCCGCATTTGGCCGTCGGATTGACGACCGGGGCGCCGCCGTGCACTTACAGTGGTATCAGAGCCTCGCCATTAACTTCGTCTAGCTTCGTTTGATGTGTTTTTCAGTTCCGATCGACCAAAATTCCAAAAACCCAATTTTAGTTCACGACAGTTTTCTGTTGAAATTTTTTGGTCTCCTAAAATTTTTCAGGTTGTAAAAAACTAATGTACTGAAAATTCTAAGAAAACTGGGAAAATTCGACAATATGAACCCTCAGTAGAAGCGCGGATCCGCGGCCATTAACCTTTCTCAGGCCGCGGATCCGCCGCAGTAATGAGGCATCATGTCGTCGTTTTTCTGCAGTGAGCTTGTGGGCTAAAAATAGGGGTTTTGGAATATTAAAATTGGGCCCAGAATTTCTGTGAGCGCTACAGTATTGCTTGGGGGCCCACTTGTTAATTTTTGATTGATCGGATATTTTAAACACATTTTTTACAGTATTTACTTTATATCTGCGACCGTGAATGTCACTCGATCGGTAAATCCAGTCTAACTGCTATAGCCCGGTTAGACGGATTTGCGAACGTGACTTTCACGTTGATGTTCTGTGTTTATGCTGTGATGTTGCGGATCGGTCGGTGGGGATAGCCTGGATGCAATGCTAGTACAGTTTCTGTTGTATTATGTACATTTGATTTTGCGGGGCGAGCGTCCGACATGTGGACTGCCGTCACTGCCTGATTGTATTATTCTTTTGGGGCACGACCTGGTTGCGGTCGATGTACCCATTGTATGTATATTTTACTTTCTGTACTAGGGTTACCCCGCGGAGGGGTGCACGGATAGCCGGGTTCTGGAGGGCAACAAGCCCGCATCTCATGGCATTGAGATGGAGGGGGCTTCAGTCTGGAATTGGCGGGCTATTCGCCGCACTCGTAGGGGGTATAGCATTGACCCAGGAGGGGTGCCCAAGTTACCGGATTCCGTGAAGTGCTGGGTGGTCCATTCACGTTGCTGAAGGGGGCTGCCTCGCTTCAGGTTTTGGCGAGTAACTTGCCGCACCCGTAGGGGTCTAGGATTTCATTGCACAGGCTATCCACACGACCAGGGGAACGTCGGGTTTCAGTAGTGGCTCTGTGAAACCCGGGGATCCCAGATATCTGTATTGATCTATGTTGCTATACATTTCTATGTTGCATTTTATTCACGCCTTGAGCGAAATACTATATATTGGTATATATATTAGTAGATGTTGTATATGTTTTTCATCCGCGCTAGTCCAGTCCCCGCTCTGCCGTTAGTTAGCTAACCTAACGGGTGATGACGGGACCCAGTGGCGAATGCAGATGGCATATACGTACGTCAGTATATTTTCGTTCTTTGTGGTGTGATCAATTGATGGGACTGCATTGATTCGGATCAATGCAAGTTAAACAAACCTATTCTGATGTTGTTGGAACACTTTTCAAAAAGCTGTTATTGCAAGGACGTTCACTTTTGTTTTGCATCGTGGTATTCATTTAGAATATCCTGCTCCTCAGTCAACGAGGCAAGGGCCGAGATCCCTTCACCGGGAGTGACCCCTTGGACAGAAGTTTGCGTCAGGGCATTAACTTCACTATAGCCGATTACTTTTGCTTTGCATCGTGGTATTCATTTGGAATATCCTGCACCCCATTCTACGGGGAAAGAGCCGAGATCCCTTCACCGGGAGTGACCTCTTTAGTAAAGGTTTTCGTCCCTATATTTTCTAAAAAGCTATCCGTCCTTCAACGATATCAAGTTCATTACGTTAAAGGTTTTCGCCAGAAACCATTCGTAGCCCTCCATCATTTCAGTTAAATATTCGGTAGTATTCAAGCTATGTATTTTGACCTCACGCCAAGGCATAGTGTTTGGTAGTTGCCGGGTATTTATCTGTTGCATAGATAGATGCGTTGGTTTGGGACAGTCGTACTACTATTTTGGCCTACGTCAAGGGTATGTACGGGTGGGTTCAAATTAACCTGGACAATGATGGGTAGAACTTGACATGTGACTTATGATATTTTGACCTCACGCCAAGGTCATAAGAGCATGGGGTAAAAATCACATCGGGAGTTTCAAAAGAACTGAAACTTGCCAGATATGCGCATACCTTCTAGAGTGTGATACCGTGAGCGGATGTCGTCACGTTATCATGCGATGATAGTTGGATCCCGATTCCCACTGATGAGTTGGTTTACTCCTCGGGTGACCCCGACTAATTCTTCTTTCAGGTTTGGAGGAGAATTTGAGGTACAGTGGGAGGTTTCCAGATTAGATAAATTGGTAACCATTCTGATCTAGGTTAGAGTGCACGCTGAGTGTTTCTTTTCTCTCTCTCTCTGGCAGCGACCATTGACCCGACCCTAGACTTTGACTCAGTGACCAAGTTGACCGAAACTTCTTAACACTGGCTTTTGGATTGTCAGAGTTGCAGACCTCATTGCCACTCCTACTTTTACCCTTTTCTCCAGGACACCCCGTATTACTACGAACGTCCACTTCCATTGGACAAAACCATCGTATGGTTAGATACGAACTCGAAGGAATTCGAGGATGGTTTCCGGTTCTGGAGAAAACGGATAGGATTATTCAGTTGTCTTTTCCCTTTTACCTTCTCTCAAGTTGTGAGTACTCCTTGGTTTAGGAGATAGTACACCTATTGCGCAAATTGGATAGTCTTCTTCCAAACCTTAGGCTGGTGCCGACCGGTAGGGAATGAAGAAAACCAATTAGCCTAAACGGTGTGCAGAAGGTATTAAGATTAAGACAAAGCAAGGGATTAGTAAGAGGGCAAAGTAAATTGCGACTGATATTCACGACCAAACCAAATATTTCTTCGCCAATCCTAAATCACCTTTGTATTTCTCCAGGACACTCCGTATCACTACGAAGATCCACAGTTTCTTGGATACTCCATCGTATGGTTATATACGAACTCGAAAGGAACTTGTTCCAGTTCGGGGATGGATTCTGGTCCAGGAGAAATAGGAATAAGGTTTATTCGGTTGTCTTTTATCTTCACCTTCTCTCGCATAGCGAGTGCTCCTAGGATTATGCCAGTACACCCATTATGCTTATTGGATAGTCTTCTTCCAAACCATAGGCTGGTGCCGAACGGTAGGGAAGGAAGAAAACCATTTGGCCTAAGGGGTGTGCAGAAGGTAATGACTAAAGACATATAAAGGGATTTGGTGAGGTGGCAAAGAATTATACGGTTATAGTTGTGAATCTGGATAATGGTAGAGGCATTACTAGGAATACCAGGATACCCCATCGAAACATTTCAATGTTTCAGTTCAACTGTGTACTGTTAAAAGAAAACTGATTTCCCGATTAGACACTTGCTCCAGGGTATGTATTTACCAGGTTTGATTCTCACATCTGTATGGTTTTACAGATGATGAGTGGGAGTAAGTTATTGGGAATTGGGTGATCATCCTCATTATATCGGGATTCGTTGTAATCGGTGATATTTGAGGAGATCATCTGGGCTGTTTGCCGGTCGGCAAATATTTGGTTTTGAATATCCGCTGTTATGCACCAATTTCAAATTGATATATCTGTACGTCTATTTTCATAGAGTGAGATATACCTTTTGATATTATGTCGATAACATTTACCTATATCAGTGGATGGTTAGGGAAGGAGCATTAAACAGCGGTGTAATTCTTCATAACCATAAGTACAGTTTTTAACCTACGACACACAGTGAAAGAGTTGTTAGACTCAGCGGACTTATACAGACTATTGTATGTTGTCCAGTGTCCATTAGGACAGAGGGGTTGGTCCTCATACTATATTCTGTTTACTTTTAACTTCTCTAGTTCTTAGACATGTGTTTCGTAGAAACACAGGGTCTGAGTTTTGAGGAGTTATAGGTATTTGAATAGAGTAGAGAACCAGGTGTAGTAAGTATTGGGATTCTTCAAAGTGATCGAAGATATAGATACTTGCGTATGGTATTCAGTTGATAGTAATGATAAAGAGAAATTGCTTCTCTTTCAGGTTACTCATAATTGGAAGCGTTCCTAAGATGAGTAACGCTGATCGGCCTCCTTCCATTTAGTTGACATGCACTGGAGATAGCTGCATGAATTGAATCTGGTTCAATTAAATCAGTGCCTCTGGTTCTATATTGGATATAGTACAGTTCGTATCTTAACATTGTTAAGGTACGGGGAGCTGTCCGGCTTATGATTAAAACCAGACTCTGGATAACTCAAGGCACGTTTCTGTAATGGCTGTTTGTGGGTTGACCCAGGCTATGACGAGGGCTGACTTTCTACCATCTGGAAGATCAATAGTGATATTGTTCTTAACTCGCCACATTTTAAAAGAAATGGTTATTTTTCAGAAAACAGTAGTGGGAGTATGGTAGAACTGGAAGCGATTCCAGAACCGCAAATGATTACTGAAGATTTGATAAGGAACCTAAAGATTCAATCTGATTTGACATTCCATTGGCCACTCCGCAGATAAGGTGGGTAACTTCCGGCACCCGAGAGGTACTCCGGTAGCCTCAAGGACGGTGACAGGGAAGTTCTTGTTTACCCACACTTGCCATTGTTGTTGTTTCAGGCTGCGAGACCCGGCAGGAGGATGAGTATAGCGTCGTTCTAAACTAGATTTAGAAGTGCACGTCTATATGACTCTGCCAGAGGGTTGTCATAGTCAGTGGGAGCAGCGGAAGCATTGGTGGACATCTGGCTTATGTCTATTTATAGACTAAAGCAGATATAGCGGAGATAGATCATCTATTTCTGATGTAACAGTCATAGGTTTGACTTCATCAGAATAGGGGATAAATCTGTTGAAAAGGTAGTAGGGTGTGATATCCTGGTATTTGGATGACATACACAAAATAGGAAGTGACATTCCTATACTACGATCGGTTATACTTTGGTCGTCACACAGTGGTTTCTCCACAAAGGACTTGGACATTATATCAGACATACTGGTTACTAGATCCATGGCTTTAGATCTTGATTTGGGTGGTTTCCCAATCAGGGTACTTAGACAGAATTCTAAGAGTATTTAGAATGGACGACTCCTGGCACGGTAGTGTACCTGCAGGTGATGGAGTCACCCTCTCTAAAGGTGTCTTATAGACTAAAGTAGAGAGGGATATGCATGATTGGCAGTTCACTTGCTTAGGCAATTGAGTCAATCATGAGATGTCAAGTACCACACCAGATGTTGTTCTTGCACTAGATGCAATAAGTTGACATTGATCCAATCCTGGAGAAACAATTGAAAGCAGTTTTAGAACATAAGTAAATGTTCTAAGGGATATGATAACGACAGCCTCATTAAGGAAACAGTTATCATTCCAGGCTTCCAAGATGACATGGACGACAAGGAGGTTGTCAGAGTTATAGTTTTTCCTTCTGACGAGGGGCAGTATTTTGGACAGATGGTCCAAGGAAATACTGAGGGTGGCATGGCACAGGATACTGATTAAGTTCAGTTGACGATACAGTCTAAGAAGTTTGGATTTGGAGTTCATTTATGAGCTCGGTCCCATCAGACATCCAGACACTCTAAGACAGGTATTGCTCATTTCGGGAGATGGTTTTCTCCGCGAACTTGAGATATAGAGAGACATAGAAAGAAACATCAGAGCGGATCCACTCACTGAGGCTATTCCTCGAACGCAATAGTCTTCCAAACAGGCTTTGTGAGACTGACTAGTAGAGGAGTTGAGTGTTCGGTATCACACGGGCTGTGAGTATGCGACATCGCAATAATTAGCCTTGAGTGCAAGTGGGAGATTGTTGGAGATAGTGCCCTCAGAGTCAATTATTGGATCACAGGCACGTGATTGCAATGATTGAGGGAGGACCTATCCCGGTACGACAGTCTTACTCGAGATGATAGTTTGCTATCTGGTTTACCTTTATCATCGTGTACTGTTTCAGGTGACCTTACAGGTCGCTATTACACGTTGATAGAGCCCCTAGGATTCTTGCTTGACCACCAGCAGTATGAGAGCGATCATATAAGTGGGAGCTGGTAGTCTTTAAGCACATCTTTAAATGGTCCCTAGTCGTGGGAGTTTCGAGACAGGGCATCGATTCTCCAGAGTAGACTAGTGTATACAGTCGAGACCCCGACGAGGGGCGGTGGCCGGTCTCACAGGCAACTGGTGTCAGTTGGTTCACCTAAGATGTATACAGGTGCTCATTGGGTTATGAGTACACCGGACAGGACTCGCCGGGAACATGCTAGTTGGTCTTATACCTGACGTCAGATAGCAGTTCCCAGGTGACATGTGTACAGGTTAGTTCATCGACCTGGGGATCGTCATTTGTCTCGTGTGAGTTCCCACTGTACTTTGATTACTACCCTACCACGGCTCAAAGGAGTCGTGCAAACAGGTTTTAGTTGGGTACAGTCCCGAGCCACATGGAGGCAGTGAGCGGATCTTCGGGAGTTCGTCTCTCCCGGTATTGGGGGTGAGGTCGCGCTGTGTCTAGGAGAGCCATTACACGAAGTCCTTGGCCAAGGCAGGAGATTTACTGGTAGGTATTCCAGTAGTATCTCAGGGTGTTCTGGGCTACACTCCGACATGACTTGTACCGCTTTTGGGGGTCTGACTTTTACCCACCCCCTAGGCCCGACATGCGATGCTCATAGACGAACGGACCGGACTGTACGGATATTGTTACTGACAGGCTCAGTAGGGTGTCAGGATGAGTTCGCTCATCGACGTCCCTTTTGGTCAATAGCTGGTGGCCCGTTACGTATTGGCTTATACCTCTGACGTGCTAGTGATTAAATCCACAGCCATAGTATTGACGAGTCTTTAGAGTCCACCACACATTCAGTTACTCAGCTTTCGGACGAAACGCTGTAGAGGCCGTATGGAGATATGGCAGGGTCCGATCAGATACGTGCGGTATTGCACGGATCAGGATCGGACAGTTTGTACTAGTGGCCGTATGGATATATGGCAAGGTTCGATCGGATACGTGCGGTATTGCACGGATCGGGATCGAACGGATTTTACTAGCCGGCTTTGGTTTAAGCCGGATCCTAGTTTAGTACAGTGTAGATTTTGTCTCTTTGCATTTGTATCCAGACGGAATACAGATGCGGGTGTGTATGCACAGTATCGGGGTTTTCCTGTAATTTATTACGGGACCAGTTTTCTGGAGTTGCCAGTTTGCATTCCGTTCCGGCCGGTTTTCCTTTGTTCTTTCCCGGCCGGACTTTTCCGATGGAGGGGGTTATTTGCAAGTTTGCAAATAACATTTTTTGGAGGGGTTTATTGCAAAAGGATTTATTATGAGAGCATCTTTTCTTTTGTTGCACCATTCTTGCATTGAATGAGATTAGAAAGGGTATGGTTTGGATGTTCTTTTGTAATCATGATGTTTGCTTATGGTCACCCTTTTCTCATCTCCTACACTCACTCTCCTTCATGGTTTAAGTATGGTTGTTTTCATTTTTCCTCCACCATTCTCTTGATGAGGGGCCGGCCAATTTTTACATGAGGGAGAGAAAGGTTCATTTTTGGTGTATCATTTGTTCATCTCATTTCCTTGCAAAATTGATAGCATCCTTTCCCTAAAAAGTTCATTCTTCCCTCCACATCAAATGGCAACCAATACCCCAAAGTGAGACATGCACTCTACACTATATTCTACAGCACATCTTGGGCACGTCGACTTGCCAGCTTCGTGCCCGAGTTGCCTCGGTATTGAGGTGGGAGCCCGTAAAAGATGGAGGCGATGTGGTGCCCTTCCGGCAAGGAGGCGACGACCGGAGTTTCCGCGAGAGATCGGGACGATGACGAGAAGACCGGAGGACTCGGATCACTCGGTATATCTCTTCCCTATCTTGTTTGTTAGCTAGGACAAGTTTAATGGCCCGATCCGGGGTTTAGTGCGCGGTGGTGCCGGTTTGCAAAGTTCGCGAAATTAAAGTTTATCACCGTTTCCGCATTTGGCCGTCGGATTGACGACCGGGGCGCCGCCGTGCACTTACAAAAATTCCTCCAAAGAGATCGAAACCTCTCGGTCCCCCAGAAGAAAAGTGTTGGTGGGGAGGTTACACTGGTTCAAAAACGCTTTAACCCACCAGACATGTAGAGATTGGTAGTGGAAGTGCGACGCATATATCGTATGGTAAAGCCCGACCTTCTGCAGCCGCGCGCAATGAGCAGAAAGGATGTAACGAGCCCAGAGGAGGTAGCCCGTAGGGTGTCGAGGGGTGAGCCCTATCTTGTATATCTGTCCCCATGGGTGGGCCTCACCCTGGCAAATACGTCGTCCCAGGATATCTATAGCTGGGATCGGATGGTTCGGGATACCGGTTGTCGAAGGCTCGAGCCGTCCCGTTGGAGTCCAATTTGGCATCTCCACAGCGAAAACCGTCCTCGGAGGGTCCATTGGCAAGAACGGGAAGGTGGGCTCTGTCGGCACTTTACAGAGGAAACTCCGGCGACCCCGGATGATATGGCTGTACCAAGTTCCCCATAGAAGTAAGTTGGTGCAGTTCGGGTCATGAGCCCGGTTCATCGCCATCGCTTCCTCATCAGATGGTGACTGAGGAAAAGTGGCTTCCGAGCGGGTGAAAGGAAAGTACGGAACGGAAGCCATCGCACCTGAAATAGAATAAGGGGAAACTGTTAAAACGAGGCCGACAATGTGTGTGTGTGTGTGTGTGTGTGTGTGTGTGTGTATGGTCATGAATGCATATATATGAAAAAAGAGACAGTGGAAGAAAGCGACAGAGGACTTGTTTGGTACAAAACATGTGGGTCCCACGAAATCAAGATGGCGGCTGGTTAATGATGAGGCACAACAATTTTAATGAGACAAAAGGAATATTCTCATTAAATAGGCAGCGGGTTTCAAGTGACCCTACACAGTCCCCTAAAAGACAGATCCATCTTGGACTCCGTGGTAAATTAAACAGAATCAAGGGAATTAAATTCCCAAAGACCAACAGTGCAAACTGCTTCTGGATTGTGAAGAAGGTGACTCAGGGCAGAAAAACCCATGAAGTTCTCTAGGAAGAACTTAGTTCTTCGTAGGAATTAAATTCCTTTTTAAAAAAGGGAATTAAATTCCCAGAAAAATTCTGTTCCAGAGCCGAAGCTCCTTGGGGATGGAATTAAATTCCATGAAAAGCAACCAACATCACCATCTCCCTAAAAGATCAGATGAACCCTAAAGAGATCTACTGTTGAAGATTAAATGGTTTTATATTTCTGTTGAAGAACTTGAAGAAAATGGGTTCAAGTTAAAAAGGGGGTGAAACCCTTGATGTGGATTTAAAATCAAGAGAGTTTTTTTCAAAAAAAAAAACAACAAAACAAAGGTTCTTCGATTGTTCAACATCATTACCTGAAAGAAAGAGTCTTTCATGAAACAGAGTTGAACTCTGAAGATTTTTCAAGGCAGAGAACTAAGCTCTGAGGAACGAGAATTAAATTCTCAAAGGAAAAGTTCTCAAAGGAGGAAGATGAAAAAAGTGGAGGCTCTTCTGAAAGGACGTTGGCATTTATAGGATGGGATGGAAAACGTTTCATCTACCCTACTCCCAAGGCGGATCCAACAGTCACAAAAGTGACAGCGTTGCACTCATGTGCAGACACGTGAGAGCAACGCTGTGGGGGCATTTGTTCCCTGATTTAAAATCAGGAAAAGCTTCAGAAGAGGCATCACGTGCTCACACGTGACTAGTGGTCACGTGATGCTTAAGCAGCGGCAAAGAACATAGCACGGAAGAGGAGTCCCTTCAGGGGGTCACGTGCTCGCACGTGACCGGGGGTCGCGTGGCCGCACGTGACCGGGGGTCGCGTGGCCGCACGTGACCGGGGGTCGCGTGGCCGCACGTGACTGGCTTTAAAAGCCTTGCTGTTAAACAGAATTAAATTCTGAAAAAAAAGATCATTTAAATCTTTCCAAAATGGAGAAGAATTGTGTGAAACCGTTGGATTGAGAATCCGAGGGTGATTAAATATCACCAATTTATAGAAAAATCTTGGACATGGAAAGATTTCCCCTAAATCTCACCGAAATAACAAAGAAATATCTTTGGATTTAAAATCCAACGGTGAATAAAATTCACCTAATAATCTAAAGGCCCAGATCAATGATGAAAATAAATCAAATCTCTTAATAAACAAATCAAATCTTTCAATGAAAGATTTACTAAACAGATTGATTCTTTTCCTTCTCTTATAAATAAGAGCCAAATGAGAGAGTTTTGGAGAGATAGAGATACACAGAGAGAGATAGAGCCTTGGAATCTTGAAAATTCAGAGAAAAAAGAAAGAAGAATTTGATTCTCTACAAAGAAAAACCCTAGGTAAGAAAAGAAAGGGGGTAAAAGCTTCAAAAAGAGAATTTAATTCTCAATCCAAGAGTTTAACTCTTATAAAAGAAAAGAACTTAGTTCTTTCTCTGGTTGAAGATCTGCAAAGTGCACATCTCCCCATAAATTGAGAATTTAATTCTCATTAGATTGAGATCCTGCCATGCAGATCTAAAATATAGAGGAAGAATTGAGTTTTGAGAATTTAATTCTCACAGAGTTATAGGAATTTAATTCCTTTGAGATAAAACTAGGGTTTAACCCTAATTGAGAACTTAATTCTCTCAAACTCACAGGAATTTAATTCCCTTAAAAAAAATTAGGGTTTCACCCTATGCTAGAATTTAATTCTTTACATATATGGGGAATTTAATTCCTGCAGAAAAGAAAGTAGGGTTTAACCCTATCTAAGAATAGATTATAATTCTTCAAAAGAAAGTAGGAATTTAATTCCTTTAAACTTATTGCTAGGGTTTAACCCTATGAAGAATTTAATTCTTAAAAGATGAACAGATCTTTAAAACATGCAAAGAACCAGAGTCACGGGCTACCACGTGACCACTGAAAAGATCCACAGAAAAGAACTTTGAGGCAACGCCTCACGTGCCCCACGTGACCCTTGAACCACACAAAGAAAAAGTAAAAGAAACAGAAGCTATGGGCGCTCTCACGTGCTACCACGTGACCCCTTGGCAAAAGCTCTAACAGACAAACACCCAAATTCTCATCACGTGACAGCACGTGATGCTCCAAAGTATTCAATACTTTTAGCAGAACAAAATGAAGGGAATCAGGACGCTCTCACGTGTCCCTACGTGACCCTTCTTTCTTAGTGTTTAACACTAATTTGAAAACCCTGTTTCCAGTGTTTAACACTGACTTTATTAGTGTTTAACACTAATTTGAAAACCCTGTTTCCAATGTTTAACACTGATTTTCTTAGTGTTTAACACTAATTTGAAAACCCTGTTTCCAGTGTTCAACACTGCTTTCTTAGTGTTCAACACTAATTTGAAAACTCTGTTTCCGGTGTTTAACACTGATTTTCTTAGTGTTTAACACTAATTTGAAAACCCTGTTTCCAGTGTTTAACACTGATTTTCTTAATGATTAACACTAATTTGAACAACCCTATTTGCAGTGTTTAACACTATTGCCTTCTGATGTTTGACACTACATCAAGAACTATAGTTCCAGTGTTTAACACTGATTGTACTCTTAGTGTTTAATACTAGTTTAAGAAATCTATCTCTAGTGTTTAACACTTTTGATCTTTAGTGTTTAACACTACTCTTATCCAAGTTGGCTGATTTTTCAGAGGCAAAGCCTCTCCTTCAATGGACCAACAGAGGGCCAATATTCCAAACATGATTGGACTTAGCCCAAGAAGGCCATAAGTCCTCAATCCAGACTCAACTGAGCCAATGTGCTCATAACCTAATAAATTGGTCTTGGTTCCAAATTGGACTACAGATCACTTAATCTACTTTGGTTCAAGGGTACATCTCTTCACTCCTTTGATACTTGTCATTGTAATTCCTCAACGTCTTCAAAGAGATGACGGGTCCCGACAACCACACAATAATACGGACCGTGGGGTCCTTAAACTCATGGACTATGATGTCCTTAACCTTGACCGTGATGTCTTAAAACTAACGCCGGACTGTGGAGTCCTTAAATCCTCGAACTATGATGTCCTTAACCTTGAACAGGATGTCTTAAACTAACAACGGACTATGAGGTCCTTAACCTTGACCGCAATGTCTTACAACTAACATTGGACCGCAATGTCCTTAAACTACCTATTGACCGCAATGTCTTAAAACTAACATTGGACCGCAATGTCCTTAAACTACCTATTGACTGCAATGTCACTAAACTAAACAACAGGGCTCCCCTAATTGCTCTCTTTTTGGATCTAAACGATCCCGTTAAGTCGATCTTAGTCTAAAACTAGACTAACGTATCCTTAACAAACGTTTAAGTCGACCTTAGTCTCAAATGAGGCTAACGTATCCTTAAACCCAAACCCCCAAACCCAAATCTAAGATAATACGGATTTGGACTAGTCCACGCCCTACGGGCGACGACATAACTCAGTCTCCGTATACAATCCACGGGCAACCAAACACAAAACAAACACCCACGACGCGAAGTGACCATCTGGAGAAGGAGAAAGTTGTTACCGTAATGCGGCAGCGTAATTAACTGCAGGGGCTTGCGCCTGCAGGGAAGAGCGTCCCCACAATCAAAAACCCCTCAAGCAAGGGGGAATCTGACGAAGTCTGCTACATCGGACGCATCCGTCTAAACGTCCGATACACAGTGCCATGAATCAACTTGGCATCTTCGGAGTGGTGGACGGATAACACCAATTAGCATCTGCCCCGAATCTCAGGCAAGATGTTCCTGCGTCGCGCCGTCTTTTGGAGGGGAACATGTGTAATAATGCATTGTCAATACATAAAGTATATCGCTTACAATGAAACCGATAAGTCACAAACACGTACCTTCCAGCATTTGGGAGGACACGGGAGAAGGCAAAGGGGCGACCGCCGTCAAAGCAGCAACTGGTGATATTTCCTCGGGTGGCACAACCTCAACGCTCACCACACCTGTATTAGAAACAAGAGAAATACTGTCAGAAGAGATTGAAAGGGATTGCAGAATAAAAAGGAAAGCAATGACCCAAAATATACTTGGTGAGTCGCCGGTCGAAACCGCGACAAGGGTGTCACTGGATGCAGCGACTGCTTCACCCTCCTCCATCAGAATGGTTTCGCCGCCCGTAGCTTCATCCCCCAACTCCACGAGAACCATCGTGATACTCGCAGCGCCTGGCAACGGCAAGGAACCACAAGGGGAAAGAGTGACAATTGGGGCAGTGCCAGACACTTGAGAAAGAGTGGCCACTTCAGACTCGGTGGTTGCCACCATCTCACTTACCACTTCCTCATCAAGACTCGTCCCTGCAGGATAGGATATATAAGAATCTGAAGATTGAAACTTTGACAAAAGGACTCAATGTTATGTTACCTTAAGATGGCCTTTCAGCCGCCTCCTGAGCCGCGCGTATCACCTGTCTATGAGCGATAGACAGGGCAACCGGAGCATCCTCTGAAGAAGCAGGGACAGAAGAAGCAGTGCTCGAGCCTGCACCTACGGCCATGGTGGCGTTACGTTCTCTTGCCGCACGCCTCCTGCGCTTCCTTTCCGCCTGGGCCGTAAGAGCCAATCTTCTTAGGACCTCCATCAAGGAGACGTCATCGTCCACGCCAGGAGTTACCTCTAGAGCCGTTGAGGCGTCCATCATCGGTTGCTTAAGTAAAACCTCTTTTGGCAATGCTGAAGAGGCCGAGACTTCGATAGCTGGCCCTGGAAGCATCTCCGCATCACCCTACGGGATTGGCACTGTACTGGGGATGACCTGAGTCGAGGTAGTCCCTGCGATAAGATGAAAAAGGGATCAGATTACTCATAAGAAAGGGGAATGAAAACACGGTGAGCCGAAATATACCAAGGCCCAATGAAGCACGAAGCCTCTCTTCCTCCTCAAAAGTCTTGAGGGAAGCCGCGAGAGCCTCTTCAGTGGAAATGCCTGTTAAAGAAGGAGTGTCAGTCAAAACATGATAACGAAAACATAACAACAAAAAGATACGGTTGAAGCTTACTTGATTGTGCGAGGATGATCAGTCCTGCTTTGTGGCTAGCGAGTCGCTCGGAAGCTGCAATGGAAGCCTCCAGATCAGTATCATCTGGCGCTATGAATAGACCCTCATTAGTCCCATATTCGCTCAGGCCCTCGCTATAAGGAGCATAAGGCTCCTGGCCGAGTACAACGTCTACAGAAAGAATCGACTTCTTCTTCTGCGAGCGAGTACCGGCCGCCGGTAACACGAGCTTGCGCTTAGCGGGAAACTTCGGGCGGCGAGTCCCGATCTCCGCACTTAAGCCGGACTCAGGAGACGCCACAGCTTCCACTTAAACGGGAGCACGCGGTAGCGGTAGCTCAGGCATATCACGTGGCGCCGCAGCAGCAGCAACTTCCCTCAAGGGAGGACAGATAATGGTCCGTCGCTTTAAAGGAACAGCGGGGTTACCAGCCGGAGCGGTGCCCTTACGATCAAGCAGCAATCACTTATCCTCCCTAATGACGGTGCCCATCGAATGTTGATACCACGCCACATACACATTCAGGGCCTTCGGAACACAGCTCGGTTCACTAATGAAGAAGTTGGACCCCGTGTTCAGGCGCATAAAATGATGCAGCGCGCTTCATATACCCTCTTCGGTAGCAGCAGGTTCTACCAAGAAAGCCTCAAGCGGGATGCCCTGATTATAGCTTAGCTGCTGGGCGAAATGATGCGGGTTGTATCTCATGAACAACGCCGCATCATTCTGCCTAAATACGAGAAAGCCCGGCCTGATGGAGTATAGATGAAGAATTTCCCGAGCTTTCAACACAGAGGCCCCGTCTTTAAAAATGTCCTGCAATGGCAGCACCGTTTTTGTAGATTCCTGGCCGACGGTCAAAATTTTATCGGTAAAGGACATACCATCTCCAACCGTGCGTGGACGAAGGAGCAAACCCCTAGCTTCCCGCGGTGTCGGATTTATGATGGATGCGTCGACCAGCCGCATTATCTGAGGGAACTTACATCTGTCATAAAAGGAAGGTCTTCTGTGGATACTGAAGACCCCGGGCACGTGCAACTCGAGCTATGAGGTGAAATAATGCATTGAGAAGTTGGCAGGCTGCACCCCTGGCTCAGTAGTATCCGCTGCCAAGCTGACGCAGTGATACAGGTGGGCTAACCCAGCGATCCTGACGGCCACTTGTATCCCGGCAACCATTCGATGCGCTGGGTAGAAGACGGATGGCCTCATATAGCGAGGGTGCATGGGGAGCGCGAACCAGCCTAACCATAAACCGAGGAACCCTAAAAAGAATGCTTCCTCATCGATGCCCGGAGTGGCAATTTCCGAAAAGGGGACGATCACGACGTTTGGAAGAAAGAAATCCTTTTGATCAGCTTCCAATATTGGCCGGCGATCCAAACCAAAGCCGAAAGGATCATCAAGTTTGGCAAACTTTTCACCTTGTCGCGATAAAACTTCCGTACGGAGAAAATGAGCGATAAAATCCGTAAAAGTAACCCCGCGGTCTCCGGATTCGAGAAAGAGGCTTTCATACATATTCAACACCTTTATCAAACTTGGGAACTGGTGTTGAATGGCGTTCTCTGGGGTAAGACCCATTACCATTGATTTGGTGGCAAAAATATATTCATCCGGAGGAAGCAGCTCCTCATAATGCTCTCCTCTAACGGGTAAACCAAAGACCTCGGCAAATTCCTCTAAGGAAATGGAGACTTCTCGATCCAATAAGAGGAAGGTGTGAGTCGGAATGTTCCATTGCTCTAGAAACGCCTTGATCTACTATGTAGGAGGTGCAGAATACTGGAACAAGGAAGCGTAGACAATCCGAGCTTCAACAGCTGTGAATTCTTCGCCGATAAGTTATATCGGGCCCACTGTAAGTATCCGGCCGGGTGACGGGGAGTTAGTCCTATGTTGTAGGGCTGTCCCCAAGGGCGTGACTCACCCTGACATATCCTAGAGTGTCCAAAGCCACCGGCGGCTGCACGGGTACTGCAGCAATAGAAGGCCGAAGGAGACCCTCTGTAGTCCAATTCACCTCCTCCATAATATAGCTTATCGGGGGTGCATCTGCATAAGAGATCGCGAAGATAGGCTCCGAGGTGTCGCACAAGAAAAGATCCGGTGGCCTCTGATAATTTGATCGTACCATCTACCTTATAGATGAAGATTCTTGTGCTCCGGGTCATGTTCTTTGATCAGCGCAAGAACCTCTCGGTCTACGGGCGCTTCGGGGAATCCGCCTTCTGAGCGGACGAACGGGAAGGAAGTATCGAAAGACATAGTACTTGCGCGGAAAAGAACAAATTTTCAGCCGCCAATGCTACAATTTAAGTTCTGTCACTAGGTACTTTAAATCGGTACTACGTTGCAATGTAGTGAAAAGGGACCAAAGGGGGACCCACATAATCCAGATGACATTGCATCATTAATAAAACAGCCTCATCATTTGATGAGACTGTCAATTAAATGAGAAAATCCTCAATTTATTCTCATTTAATGAGAATTCTTCGGGCCAGGGAGTAAATCTCCCTTTGAGAGCAGTACTCTATGGCAGAATGACACCTGTCAGATTCTAATGATGAAGGAATAAAATTCCTCAAGAAAATTCTAAGAGCCTTACTCTGTAAAAATGATAGAATAACCCATCAGAGAACTTAAAGTAAAGTTTTAATGGAATAAAATTCCATGATCTTTAAGATCCATGAACAAACTCTTAAGAGTTCTTTATGAAAGATTAATAAATCTATGTGATTTGAAAAGAGCAAAGCTCTGTTAATGGGTTAAGAAACCCTGAAAAGGATCTCTTAAGATCTAAGATCTAATAAGAGCAAAGCTCCGTTAATGGGTTAAGGAACCCTAAGAAAGATCTTTTTAGATCTATGGGTTCAAGAGAGCAAAGCTCTGTCAACAAAACCCTAAAAAGGGTTTTCTTTAGATCGAAGATCTATGAAGAGCAAAGCTCTGTTAATGGGTGAAACCCTAGATTATTAAATGATCTACTCAAAGATTTAATCTTTACCTAAAATTTTGACAAAGTTCTGTTCTTAAGAAAGTTCTTAAGCCAAAGAGCTATGCTCTGCAAGAGAATAAAAATTCTAAGAACGAAGAAGATGAACAGAAATCATCTCAAGGGCCAAAGGTCCTATTTATAGGCACTGAGATGTCGTTTCAACTTCTGAGTTGATCCAAGGGCGTAGATGCTGCCACCGCTGCACTCACGTGTGGGCCACGTGAGCCCAACGGTGGGGGGGGGCATTTGTTTCCCCAATCAGAGCAAGGCTTTGTTCAAAATTCAAATTTTGAAATGAAGCAACGCTTCAGAAGCAGCGCTAAGTGCGCTGCGCCCTAAGCAGCGCACCACGTACAAAGCACGTGTGCGCTAAGGCCAAGTGCGTTGCGCCCTAAGGAGCGCACCACGTGCAAAGCACGTGTGCGCTAGCGCGAAGTGCGCTGCGCCTTAAGCAACGTAGTACGTGCAAAGCACGGGTGCGCTAGCGCTAAGTGCGCTTCCCTCTAAGCAGCGCACCACATGCAAAGCACGGGTGCGCTAGCGCTGGAACTAAAAGCTCCTCACCGTCAGATCAGAGATCCAATAAAGATGATAAATCATCAATTAATCAGAATTAAATTCTGTTAAGGAAAGATTCCTCAAAATCTTTCCAAACAAAAAGATTGTGCTCTGTAAATCAGAGTACCGTTGGATCAATGATCCGATGGTGATTAAAAATCACCAAAAACACAGAATAAATTCTGTTTAGAGGAAATTCCCCAATCTTGTTAAAAACAAGAAGATTGCCATCTGTAAATCAGAAGCCCTTGGATCAAAGATCCAACGACGGAAAAATCCCCAAATCAATTGGAGAAAAGATCTCCTTAACTGATTGAACAAATCATCTTGCCCTATATAAAGGCCCCAAGACTTCAAGTCTAGGGAGATACAGAAAACAAAGAGAGGAACCCCCCATAAGCTTTGAGAGATCTTAGAAAGAAGAGCTAAGCTCTCAGAAAAAGAAGATTTTCTTTAAGGTAAAAAAAATGATGAACAAAGAGATGAAATCATCTCATAATTAAAAAAAAGAATTCACTTCTTTAAAGATCATAGGTCTACAAGACCAAAGTCTTTCACAAAGAGATCAAAAGTTCTCATCCTAAAATAAGAAGAAGAATATAATTCTTCTCACAGATCATAGATCTATAAGATTAAGGCCTTTCTCAAAGAGATCGTAGTATCTCATTATAAGAGGGGGGAGGATAATTCAATTCTCTTAGGATCACAGATCCATAAAGGCAAAGCCTTTCATCAACATAAGAGATTGAAATATCTCCTACAAAGTAAGAACTTTTGTTCTTAGAATCTTGAGACAAAGTCTCTTATACATGAGAATTTATTTCTCAAATCATAAAATTGATCAGATGCGCTTATGCTCTCTTGGACTGGCGCTCAGAGCCAAGCGCACCACGTATCCCTCACGTGTGCGCCACTTAACAGTTAGCGCTTTGCGCTCATGGACTGGCGCTCAGCGTTAAGCGCACCACGTGCTCCTCACGTGTGCGCCACTGAACAAATAGCGCTTTGCGCTCATAAATTAGCGCAATGCGCTTATGGACTGGTGCAAAGTGCCAAGCGTACCACGTGCTCCTCACGTGTGCGCTAGCCAGCAGAAGTGCAATGCGCTCATAAACTAGCGCTCTGCGCTCTTTGACTGGCGCAAAGCGCCAAGCGCACCACGTGCCCCTCACGTGTGCGCTGATAGAACATAAATTGTTCTTTAATAAGCCCCAGAGCTATGATGAATGCTCAGCATTCAATAAAAGACAAAAATACTGTCAGAACTCAAATCAATGCTCAATATTGTCAAATGTTTAAACATTTTAACTGAGTGGGCCGAGCCCAAATTGGTTATAGACCCCTCATTCAGATTAATTGAGCCCATATGCTCATAAATCTTTTAACAGATCTTAGCTCCAAATTGGATTACAGATCTTTCAACCAAAATTGGTTCAAGGGTACATCTCTTTACTCCTTTGATATTTGTCGTTGTAATCATTCAACGACTTCAGAGAAGTGACGGGTACCGACAACCAAACATTCCATGGACCGTGGGGTCCTTAAACTCATGGACTGTGATGTCCTTAAACTTTATAGACTGTGACGTCTTTAAACTGGACTGTGGGTTCCTTAAACCCATGGACTATGATGTCCTTAACCTTGGACTGTGGGGTCCTTAAGCCCATGGACTATGATGTCCTTAAGCTTGGACCGTAATGTCCCTAAACTAATAGACCGCAATGTCCCTAAACTAAACAATAGATCCCAAATGTTCTTTTGTCGGATCTAAACGATCCCGTTAAGTTGATCTTAATCTAAAAATTAGACTAACGTATCCTTAACATACGTTTAAGTTGATCTTAGTCTCAAATGAGACTAACGTATCCTTAAACCTAACCCAAAACCCAAATCTAAGAAAATACGGATTTGGACTAATCCACGCCCTACGGGCGACAAAATAAATTAGTCTCTGTATACAATCCATGGGCAACCAAAAACAAAACAAACACCCACGACATGAAGTGACCATCTGGAGTGCGGTAGCGTAATTAACTGTAGGGGCTTGCGCCTGTAGGGAAGAGCGTCCCCACAATCAAAAACCCCTCAACGAGGGGGAATCTGACGAAGTCTGCTACATCGGCCGCATCCGTTTAAACCTCCGATACACGGTGCCATAAATCAACTTGGCATCTTCGGAGAGGTGGACGGATAGCACCAATTAGCATCTTCCCTCGAAGTTCAGGCCGGACATCCCAACGTCCCGGCCGCGTCTTCCAGCGGGGAACAACAGGCTCTGTCATATCTGGTGGAGTCAAGTACGGGCCACTTCCAGGCTCAAATCTCTACAATACGGCTCTTCAAAAAATCAACGGGCTTTTTTTTGGGTCGATGCTCCCACCTCCCACCCTTGGTGCCTCAACGCTGATGGAGGAAGCCCAGTGGAAGTCTGTCTTCTACAGGCTGGCTCCCTAAGCAGCAGCTTTGCCGACGGAATCAGTCCTCAAACAACTGGCGCCTGCCGAAGACCAAGTTCGACGCAGGGGGCAGAATATTCAAGCTCTCAAAGGAAACATGGGGCAGGCTTGGCAAAATCCTGAAGCTAGTCAAATCCCGGCCGTAAGAAATGGTTGACGTCGATATCAGCATCATACAAAATGAGCTGGGGGTAGTTCCTCGTATGGTCCTATTTCAACCCTAGTGGTGAATGTTGTTGTTTCAACTGGGAACAGCTTTAAATTGTTGTGAAGGGTCAGAAAAAGTTCTCCTACCGCAATATTGAAGAAGTCTCCGCAGTCCATGGAGATCCCACGAGAGCAGAAACCGGTTCGCTCCCAGAGACAACTTTCCTCATCTATATATAAGGTGTGGAAGCAGGTGAAGGGGAATCACCCCAGAAGGATCCTGATACAGTGGTTCCTCCCAAAAAACAAAACGGATTCTAAAAAAAAGGGCTTATTAAAGCTCAAGTGCCCGAAGCAAACTCTAAAGGCCAAAACTCCAAACACCCCAAGCCTGGGGGCATCGTACTTCGTATAGTCTATGTATTGAATTCCAAAGACAAAGTTCGAGTTTATACTAGTCATCGACCTCAAACTCGGTCCGTGACAAAAGTTCAACTGCAACGTGAAAAGCTACAGGAGACGCTCGCTCAGGCGGCAGCAAACGCTAATCCATCACCTAAGGAAAATCGACTTGGGAACGGCAAACGACCCATGGCCGACGTTCGTCAGTGAGCTGTTGTCTGAAGAAAAGTTGGCTACGCTCAAAGACGTGCTCATGCAGTATAAAGACTGCTTCGCATGGAACTACTCCGAAATGCCAGGACTAGATCCAGAAATAGCCGTCCATAAATTGGTGATTTCTCCGGACGTCAAGCCAATCAAACAAGCACCGAGAAGAATGCGGCTCGAACTTGAAATGAGCATCAACGCCGTGGTCAAGAAGCTAATCGACTCCGGCTTCATCCAAGAGGTTCAGTACCCTGACTGGATTGCCAACATCGTCCCAGTGATGAAGAAAAATGGGACGGTGCGCATCTGCGTATACTTTAGAGACCTCAACAAAGCATGTCCGAAGGATGACTTCCCCGTACCGGTTACCGAGCTGATGATAGACAACACGTCCACTCACGAAGTCTTCTCCTTCATGGACGGCTCATCGGGGTACAATCAAATAAAGATGCACCCCGAAGACCGAAAGCATACTGCTTTCCGGACCCCGCTAGGCACATTCTGCTACAAAGTGATGCCTTTCAGGTTGAAGAACGCTGGCGCCACCTATCAGAGGGCCATGACAAAGATTTTTGATGACCTCATACATGAAATCGTCGAGTGCTATATTGACGACCTTGTGGTGAAAAGCAAATCGCACGAGGAGCATTGGGAGCATTTGAAGATAGTGTTCCAACGTCTTCGGAAATACAATCTGAAAATGAACCCTCTGAAATGCGCGTTCGGAGTTTCCTCGGGCTAATTCCTAAGATTCATCATACGACATCGAGGCATCGGAATAGACCCGTCAAAGATCAAGGCGATCATGGAAATGCCCCCACCAAGAACTCTCGATCAACTGCGGTCTCTCCAAGGGAAGCTCGCGTATATTCGGCGGTTCATAGCCAATCTTTCCGGCAAATGTCGTCCCTACAGTCACTTGATGAAGAAGGGAACCTCGTTCGTTTGGGATCGCAAATGCTAAAGCGTACTGGACGAAATCAAGCAATACCTGCAGAATTCGCCGGTACTGACCGCTCCGGTCAGAGGAAAGCCCCTCATTCTGTACACAACCGCCCTTGAGGGTTCCTTACGCACGCTATGGGCACAAGAAAACGACCGAGGGAAGGAGAGAGCTCTCTACTATTTGAGTCAAGTTCTCCTGGGGGCAGAAAACAATTACTCTCCCATTGAAAAACACTGCCTGGCGTTGATCTTCGCGAGAACGAAGCTCAGGCTTTATGCGTTGGCGCATGAAGTCCATCTCATATCAAAGGTGGATCCTCTCAAATATTTGATGTCAAGAACCATACTAACAGGGCGGCTCTCTAAATGGGCCTTCCTCTTGATAGAGTTCTTGATAACTTATTGTCCCCTCAAGGCAGTGAAAGGCCAGGCCATCGCCGACTTTCTCGCTGAGCATCCTATACCTGCCGACTCACCCCTAAATTGCGAATTTCCAGACGAGCATGCTTTTGACACAATCGACGGGGAGAAAGGAGAGAGTGACACCCGATGGGATCTCTACTTCGGCGGGGCATCTTCCATGAAGAAGCGAAAGCACAACTCCTCCATAATCAAGTCTGGGATAGGCCTCATCTTCGTGACTCCACAAGGAGGGATAATGCGCTTTGCTTTTTCCCTAACAGAGCGGAGGACAAATAATGAAGCCGAATATGAAGTTTTGATAGCAGGACTTAAAATCGCTGTCGACATGGGGATCGAAAACCTCCTCATATACGGAGACTCCTAGCTGATCGTTAGCCGAGTAAACGTCGATTATCAAACATGCAAACCAGAGTTAGTGAAGTACAGGGAGAGAGTGCAACAATTGCTGATTCAAATCTCTGCCTACGCCCTGGAAAGCATACTGCGTGTGGAAAGTAAGGCGGATGCATTAGCCAAGCTCACTAAAGAACAGGCCGACGAGAGCCTCGATGACGTAAGGATCATTGTGCAAAGCCATCGGGTTCTCGCACCGGCAGAAATATCTCCGGAGTCGTCCGAAGAAAAGGGAGCGACTGAGCATACGACCCTATAAATAAAAGCCAGGAAAAGGCTAAGGATAGGAGAGAAGTATTTATAGATTACTTCAAATCCCGTCGAACACCTGAAGATGCGTCCTTAAGACATCAGCTCATGAAACGAGCTCTATCCTTCGCCTTCGTCAATGACACTCTATATAAGAGATCATTTGATTCTCTATGGCTAAGATGCCTGGGACCTGAAGAAGCAAGGAGAGTCATCCAAGAAACTCACGACGGACTCTGCAGTTCTTACCAAGCCGGGCCGAAGATGAAATTGAAGATTAAAAGGATGGGCTACTATTGGCCCACAATGATCCAAGACTGCCTCGAATACGCGAAGCAGTGCCACTCGTGCCAGATTCACGGGGGATTCATCCACCAGCATCCAAATCGACTATATCCAGTGGTGGCTAGCTTGCCGTTCGAAATGTGGGGAACTGACATAATCTGGCCCATTGAACCAGCATCGTCCAGAGGACATCGGTTCATACTGGCGACAACTGATTACTTCTCCAAGTGGGCAGAAGCAGTACTACTAAGAGAAGTGAAGACAGAGAATATCCTCCATTTCTTCAAGACACACGTCATCTATCGGTTCGGCACTCCGCGACGGATTATCTCCGATAACGGGCCGGCCTACAGAAGTCACAAAATCAGCCGCTTCGCGCAGCAACATAATTTATACTGGAGATACTCTTCGGTCTATAATCCCCGAGCTAACGGTCTGGCTGAGTCTTTCAACAAGACCTTGACGAAGATCATAAAGAAGACGGTGTCTCGAAATAGGAAGGACTGGCACGAAAGACTGCATGAAGCTCTCTGGGCATATCGAACCACATTCAAAACGGCCACAAACACAACACCGTATGCATTGGTATTCGGCGCTGAAGCAGTACTCCCCTTGGAGATAGAACTACCCTCTTTACGAGTGGCGGTTCAGTACGAGCTAACAAAAGAAGACAATGCTCATCTTAGGCTTGAGGAGCTCGACGCCCTTGACGAAACCCGGCTCATGGTGCAGCAAAACTTGGAAGCTTACAAAGAAAAAATGATGCGCTCATACGAGAGATTGACTAAGCCGAGAACATTCTGCCAAGGAGAACTCGTGCTAGTGGTCAAGAGACCTATGATCCCCAATCGTGCCAAACGGGGGAAATTCGATCCGAACTATGAAGGCCCGTACATCATAGACAAAGTCTACCAGGGTGGGGCTTACTTACTTATGGATACGCATGGCGAAAGACCCTTCAGGACAATAAACGGCTGTTTCTTGAAGAAATACTACATCTGACCGAGACGTCTATAAACTACTACAGACAGCAGCATCCTAAGGCTGACGCAAAAAAAAACGGTACGTCCATAAGCGAGATGGGCACGGATGAAAACCCTAAAGGGCTCTATGAGTAAAAACAGCAGGACTACCGGCAAGTTTGTGAAAACCCGAAAGGGCGCAATCTCGTTAAAAGACACTTGTAAGGTCCTTTTGAACCTGTAAGGAGAAAATACCTGCGTGAGATCCTTACGACTCACAAGGGAGCAACACACTTAGGAATCCCCACGATTCCTAAGGAGAAAACACACTTACGAGATCCTCACGACTCGTAAGGAGAATTCCCCTTTGAGACCCTCACTGCTTATAGGATTCAAAACCCTTAAGCTACAGGGATCTAAACCTGTTCTTAAGCCGTCATACACCCCGATTTTGCCCTACAAGCGTTTCAATATTGACCCTTGTATACAATCCACGGGCACGAATAAAAATTTCCCTAACAAAGTCCTACCAGCGACTAGGGATATGCTCACACGGTGAACGACCCTTGTAAGTCCTCTCGATTTACAAGGAGAAAACACTCTTGCAAGATCCTTACGACTTACAAGAGAATATCTACTTAGGAATCCTCACGATTCATAAGGAGAAACGACACCTACGGGATCCTTACGACTCGTAGGGAGAAACACCTTTATGAGACCCTTACGGCTCATGAAGTCAAAAGCCTTAGTCGACAGGATCTTAACCCTGTTTGCTAAGCCACCTTTATTTGAACCGACGAAGGCAGATGATAATTCGCTCCCGGCAATATCCCAGTTGTAGCGATGCTGATGCCTAAATCGGTATCAAACTCTAAGTCCTTTCATGGCAAATGATGATTCGCTCCTGGCAACATTCCAGTCGTAGCGATATTCATGCTAAGATTGATATCGGATCTTGAATTCCGTACTAAAAAATGCATATGAAATAGTCGAAATGTTTGGGCAGCTCGCAATGAAAATCAGCGAGTAAAATATATGCATATAAAAATAGCCGAAATGTTTGGGCAACTCGCAATAAAAAGCAGCGAGTAAAGAAAAAGAAAAATAGCCGAAATGATTGGGCACCGCAAAAAATAGCCGAAATGGTTGGGCAATCGCGACTTTCGCGATACAAAAAGATGAAATGATAGAGCATTGCGGAAAGAAAACAAAAAAAATATAATACATATAACATGAAACTTTTGCCCTACAGGTGAGATCACATCGATCCTTGTATACAATCCAGGAGCACAAACAAAGAGAGAACCATATCATCCCACCATGCTCCATCAGAAAGAGAGCCAACTCTCGACGGCTACATCTACAGCCTGGAGACTCTCAACAGCGTTCCTCCTCATTCCAGCTGAATTCATACGCGACAATCAACCTCGGAGCCATGGCAAAGTCTTTAGTTCCAAATCTCGAAGGTTCACAGACAACCTAGAGACCACCTCGACATTCGTCTCATTACAGCAGACGCAACGTCAGCAAAGCGGAGCCACGGCAAAGTCCCTAGTTCCAAATCTCGACGGTTCACAGACAACCTAGAGACCACCTCGACATTCATCTCGTTACAGCGGATGCAACGTTAGCAAAGCGGAGCCACGACAAAGTCCCTAGTTCCAAATCTCGACGGTTCACAGGCAACCTAGAGACCACCTCGACATTCGTCTCGTTACAGCAGACGCAACGTCAGAAAAGCGGAGCCACGGCAAAGTCCTTAGTTCCAAATCTCGACGGTTCACAGGCAACCTAGAGACCATCTCAACATTCGTCTCGTTAAAGCATACGCAACGTCAGCAAAGCAAAGCCACGGCAAAGTCCCTAGTTCCAAATCTTGACGGTTCCTAGACAACCTAGAGACCACATCGACATTTGTCTCGTTACAGTAGACGCAACGTCAGCAAAGCGGAGCCACGGCAAAGTCTCTAGTTACAAATCTTAACAGTTCATAGACAACCTAGAGGCCACCTCGACATTCGTCTCGTTACAGCAGACGCAACGTCAGCAAATGACCCCGTCGCGGAAATACGTCATCCAATAACCCCGTCTCGGAAATACATCAGCCAATGACCCCGTCGCGGAAATACGTCATCCAATGACCCCGTCGCGGAAATACGTCATCCAATGACCCCGTCGCGGAAATACGTCAGCCAATGACCCCGTCGCGGAAATACGTCAGCAAATGACCCGCACCTCGGAAATACGTCAGCCAATGACCTCCTCGTCGGAGCAGTGTTTCGACTCGGAAAAAAAGCCAACTCATCAATCACTTACAAGTCCTCTCGACTTGTAAAGAAGAAAATTCTCTTGTGAGATCCTTACGACTCTCAAGAGAAAACACACTTAGGAATCCTCACGATTCCTAAGGAGAAAATACACCTACGAGACCCTCTCGACTCGTAGGGAGAAAAACCTTTATGAGACCCTCACGGCTCATAAAGTTGAAAAGTCTTAGGCGGAAGATCTGAACCTGTTTCCTAAGTCATCGCTACCCTGCAAAGAATCTAAGATGGACAGCTACTTACTATCTACAGGCCACACTTGATAAAATCACATGGCGACAACACAACAAAGAGAAGAAAGCAACAGTGGGAGAAAAATGTGTATCTTTTATTCATGAATTCAATTGAGTACAAGAAGAATCATATAAAAGAATAAAAAAATGGATACATGTTATTCAAAGATTACAAATGTACAATCAATACAAAGACAGCTACTGAGAAGGAGGCGTTTTCAGTAAATCAGCCAGCTGCTCGCGCACTCCTTTCAGCTCATTTTCGTGATTAGCTGCCGCGGCCAGCTCCGCTTCGACTCGAGCCCGTTGCTTCAAGCAAGACAAAAGTTTCTCGTCGATTCCCCGTTCAGCAACTTCGCGATTCTGTGTAACCCACTCTAAGAAGTCGAGTTTCTGCCTTAGCGCTAGCCCGTCCGAAATGCATCGTTGTAAATTGTCAAAGACGACTCTCAGTTGCGAAGCGTTTGCTTCAACCTGGGCGCGCAGCCGGGAGGATTCACTTGAAGCTTCCTCGCGTTCCTTCCACATTAAGGTTGCTTTTTGTTCAAAATGGCGGAGGAAGGGAGCGCTCTGCTCAACCCATGCATCTCGCTGGGAGTTCAGAGCCAGAACCTCGGGAGCCAGACGCTTGAGCTCAAGCTCATGAAAGCAGGACTCAATCTTCCTGCAGTGATTAACCCAAGACTCAACGACGCCTTCGCTATGAAAGTTCACAAGCGTTGCCAGCATGGGATTAACCTCGGCAGAAAAATCTGCAACAAATGCAGGGACCTCTGCGTCAAGCTCCTCGATGTACTCACTTAACATGCGCAGGCTGGTCACAGCACCCTTAGAAGATGGACGTCTGGAAAAGGGCCCTGCCGGCATTAAGATGCGAGACTCGAAGGGAGCTGGAGTCGGCGCGATTGCTGCAAAACAAATCATAGTCAGATATTGGCCTAAGAGACAAAGAAGATGCAAGAGCGATGAAGGCTGCTATACCGGCTACGGCAGGTGGCAGAGCTGGGAGTACTGGTGACGCGGCAATTCTCTTATCCCTTCCTTCAATTTGTAGTGCTGTAATCAATTTAAAGTTAACAACGGCAGGGTCATCCATTAAAGAAAAGAAAAGACGTCAGTTAGAAAAGATACACACCGGCACCAGCAGGCAGGCTAACTTCCGACTGGAAAGAGAAGTGCGGGTTTAACACTTGATACAAATGATCGAAGAGAACTCCTACAAGGCTGCGACGATGCATGGTCGGTACAAGAAAGATTACATCCACAATTTAAATTAGACAAATCGCAAACCCATACCTTCCAGCATTTGAGAGGATACGAGAGAAGGTGAAGGGTCGGCGACCATCAAAGCAGTAACCGGCGACGCTTCTTCGGGTGGCACGACCTCAATGCTCACTACACCTGCATTAGAAACAAAAGAAATGCCGTCAGAAGGGGTTGAAAGGGATTGCGAAACAAAAAGGAAAACAATGATCCAAAATCTACCCGATGAGTCACCAATCGAAACCGTGAAAAGAGCATCACTAGGCGCAGCGACTGCTTCGCTCTCCTCCATTGGAAGGGTTTTGCCGCCCGTAGCTTCATCCCCCGATTCTACAAGAGCCGTTGTGACACTCGCGATGCCAGGCGATGGCAGGGAACCGCAAGGGGAAAGAGTGGCAGTTGGGGCAGTCCCGGATTCCTGAGAAAGAGTGGCCACTTCGGGCTCGGTGATTGCCGTCATCTCACCTAGCACCTCCTCACCAGGACTTGGCCCTGCAGCGTATGATATATGAGAATCTGAAGATCAAACTCTAATAAAAAGACGCAGTGTTATGTCACCTTGAGACGACGTTTCAATTACCTCCCGAGCCGCACGTACCGCCTGTCTATGAGCGGTAGACAGGGCAGCCGGAGCACCCTCTGGAGAAATAGGGACAGGGGAATCAATGCTCGAGCCTGCACCTACAGCCAGGGCGGCATTGCGTTCTTTCACCGCACGCCTCTTGCGCTTCCTTTCAGCCTGAGCCGTGAGAGCTGACCTCCTCAAGACTTCCGATAAAGGAAGACCATCATCCGAACCAAGTTCTACCTCTGGCGCCGTTACGAAGTCCATCATTGGTTGCTTCTGCGAGACCCCTGGTGGTGACTTAGGGATAGCCATGGCTGTAGTGGCCGGCGCTAACGATGCCGCTGCGTCACCACTCGCGATTGGCACTGCACTTGGGATAACCTGAGTCGAGATAGTCTCTGCAATAAGATGAAAAAGAAGAGTTAGTTTACTCATAAAAAAAAGGAACGAAGGCACAGTGAGCCGAAATATACTGAGGCCCAAGGAAGCGCGAAGCCTTTCCTCCTCTTCGAAAGTCTTGAGAGAAGCTGCAAGAGCTTCTTCGGTGGAGATATCTGTTGAAGAAGAAAACGTCAGTCAAAGGATGATAATTAAAATAACCGTGGAAAAATATGACTGGGGTCTACCTGACTGTGCGAGGGCGATCATTCCTGCTTTGTTGCGAGCTAATTGCTTGGAAGCTGCGAGGGCAGCCTCCAGATCGGTGTCATCTGGCGCCATAAATAAGCCCTCATTAGTCCCGTACTCACTTAGGCCCTCGCTGAAAGGAGCATGAGGCTCCTGTACAAATACAACGTCTGCAGAAAGTATCGATTTCTTTTTCTTCTGCGACTTAACTCCGGCAGCAGATAACACGAGATTGCGCTTGGCGGGCAATTTGGGGCGACGAGTCCCGATCTCAATACCCACGCCAGACTCGGGAGACGCCACAGCCACTGCTTCTACAGGCACGCGGGGTAGGGGCAGCTCAGGCATAACACGTGGTACCACAGCCACAACGGCTTCTCTCAAGGGAGGATGGACGATGGTCCATCGCTTCAGAGGAACGTTCGGATTACTTGCTGGGGCGGTGCCCTTGCGATCAAGCAATAATCATTTTCCTTCTCTAATAACGGCGCCCATCGAATGCTGGTACCACGCTACATATACGTTCAGGGCTTTTGGAACGCAACTCGGCTCACTAATAAAGAAATTGGAGCCGGTGTTCAACCGCATAAAATAGTGCAATGTGCTCTGGATACCCTCTTCAGTAGCAGCTGGCTCAGCTAAGAAGGCCTCAAGCGGGACGCCCTGATTATATCTTAATTGCTGGGCAAAACTATACGGGTTGTACCTCATGAACAATGCCGAATCATTCTTCCTAAACACGAGAAAGCCCGGCCTGATGGAGTATAAATGAAGAATCTCCCGAGCTTTCAAGATAGAGGCCTCGTCTTTAAAAGTGTCCCGTAATGGCTGCACCATTTTTGCGGATTATTTATCGATGGTTAGAACCTTATTGGTAAAGGTTATGCCATCTCCAACCGTGCGCGGACGAAGAAGCAAACCCTTAGCTTCCCGCTGTGTTGGATTTACAATGGATGCGTCAACTAACCGCATGATCCGAGGGAAGTTACACTTGTCGTAGAAGCAAGGCCTTTTATGAGCGCCAAAAGCGCCGAGTACATGTAGCTCGATCCATGACATAAAATAATGCATCGAGAAGTTCACGTACTGCACCACTGGTTCAGTAATGTCTGCCGCCAAGCTGAGGCCGTGATACAAATGGGCTAACCCAGCGACCCCGACGGCCACTTGTATCCCAATAACCATTCGGTGAGCTGGGTAAAAAATGGACGGCCTCATATGGCGAGGGTGCATCGGAAGCACAAACCAGCTTAGCCATAGGCCAAAGAACCCTAAAAACAACGCTTCTTCATTGATCCCAGGAGCTGCAAGCTCTGCGAAAGAGATGACCGGGGTGTTGGGGAGAAAGAAACTCCTATGATCCACCTCCGCTGCCGGCTGGTTATCCAAACCAAAACCAAAAGGATCATCGAGTTTGGCAAATTTCGTGGTTTCCTTCGACAGGACTTCTGAGCGGAGAAAATGGGCAATGAAATTTGTGAAATTAACCCCACAGCTTCCGGATTCGAGAAAAAGGCTTTCATAGATATTCAACACCTTAATTAAACTGGGGAATTGATGTTGAATGGCGTTCTCCAGGGTAAGGCCTGTCATCACTGACTTGGCAGCAAAGACGTACTCATATGGAGGAAGCAGCTCCTCGTAGTGTTCTCCCCTAACCCGTAATCCAGAAACCTCTGCAAACTCCTCTAAGGAGATGGAGACTTCTCGATCCAACATAAGGAAGGTGTGGGTCGGAATATTCCATTTCTTTAGAAAAGCCTTGACCCACTAGGCAGGAGGCGTAGAATATTGAAAGAGAGAAGCGTAAATCGCGGGATACAACCCGAGCTTCAGCAGCTGCGACTTCTTGGCTGACAAAATATAGCGGGCCCATTGCAAATACCCAGCTGGATGACGAGGAGTTAGGCCTATCATATATGGTTGTCCCCAAGGGCGCGACTCACCTTGACAGAAACGTCGCCCCAAGGTATCCAAAGCCATTGGAGACTGTAGGGGTATTGCAGCCATAGAAGGCTGAAGGAGATCTTCTGAAGTCTAGTTGACCTCCTCCACGGTATAGTTCACCGGGGGTGGGTCGGCGTAGTGGATCGCCGAAATAGGCTGCGAAGGTGCTGCTCAAGAGAAGCTACGCCGCCCCCTGGTGATCATGATCTTTGATCAGCGCGAAGACTTCCCTATCCATAGGCGCTTCAGGAAATCCACCTTCCGAATGGATGAATGGGAAAGAAGTGTCGAAAGACATAGTACCTGCGCGGAAAAGAACAAAATTTTCAGCCGTCAATACTACAGCTCAAGTTCTGGCACTTGATACTTTAATTTCGTACCACACCGCAATGCAGTGAAAGGGGACCAAAGGGGACCCACATAATCTAGATGACAGTTCATCATTAGTAAAACAATCTCATCAATTGATGAGACTATAAATAAATGAGGAAATCCTCAAAGGATTCTCATTTAATGAGGGCCCCTCGGGCCAAGGAGTAAATCTCCCATTAGAGCAACGCTCTACAACAGAATGACATCTGTCAGTTCTGATGATGAAATGAATAAAATTCCTCAAGAAAAATTCTGAAGAGTCATGCTCTATAAAAAAATGATGGAATAACCTATCAGAAAACTTAAAGTAAAGGTTTTAATGAATTAAAAATTCCGAGATCTTCAAGATCTGTGAACTCTAAGAGTTCTTCATGAACAATGTTCCAGTTCATAGGTTAAAATCACCCTAAAAAAAGATTATCTCTTAAAGATCTCTGATCTAAAAGATGAGCATGGCTCTGGATAAAAAAAACCTTAAAGTTTTTAGATCTATGATCTAAAGATGAGCATGGCTCTGTTAATGGGTAAAACCCTGAATATATATTTTTTAGATCTATGATCTAAGGAGAGCAAAGCTCTGTTAAAAAGTTCAATTATTACCTAAGTTGGGCAGAGTTTTGACTCTTAAGAAATTTCTTAAGGGAAAAAGCTTGGCTCTGAGGGTGAATTAATTCTCAGAAAACAAGAAAGAAGATGAACAGAGATCATCTCAAGGGCCAAAGGTCCTATTTATAGGCACTGAGAGCCGTTTCAACTTCTGAGTTGATCCAATGGCAAAAATGCTGCCACCGCTGCATTCATGTGTAGCCCACGTGAGCGCAACGGTGGGGGGAGTTTGTTTCCCCAATCAGAGCAAAGCTCTGTTCAAATTTTGAAATTTGAAATGAAGCAGCGCTTCATAGTAGCGCTAGCGCTGAGAGTCAAAGACTCTGAAGCAGCGCTGCACTCTAAGCAGCGCACCATGTGCAAAGCACGTGAGCGCTAGCGATAGAACAAAATGTTCTTGGCCCTTAGATCAAATATCCAACGAACATGATTAAAAATCATCAATTGACAGGAATAAAATTCTGTTAAGGAAACATTCCTCAGAATCTTTTCAAACAAGAAAGATTATGCTCTGAAAATCAGAGCACCGTTGGATCAATGATCCAATGGTGATTAAAAATCACCAAAATACAGAATAAATTCTGTATGGGAAAAGATTTCCCAATCTTGCTAAAAACAAGAAAATTGCCTTCTGTAAAACAGAAGCCCTAGGATCAAAGATCTAACGGTGGGGAAATCCCCAAATCAATTAGAGAAAAGATCTCTTCAACCAATTCAAAAAATCAGCCTACCCTATATAAAGGCCCTATGACTTCAAGTCTGAGAGAGAGGAACCCCCCCCATAAACTTTGAGAAATTTCAGAGAGAAGAGCAAGCTCTCAGCAGAAGAAGAATTTCTTCAAGGTAAAATAAAGAGATCAAAGTATCTCATCAGAAAAAGAACTTAGTTCTTATGCTAGATCATAGATCTTTAAGACAAATTGTGTTTCACAAAAGAGGTCATAACATCTCATTATAAAAAGGGGGGAGAATAATTCAATTCTCTTAGAATTACAGATCCATAAAGGCAAAGCCTTTCACCAAAAGCATAAGAGATTGAAACATCTCCTATAAAATAAGAACTTTGTTCTTAGATCTATGAGACAAAGTCTCGTATAAGAGAAAATTTAATTCTCAGAGCGCAAAACTGCCTAAAAAGAGCCATAGCGTTCTAATTAAAAGGAGCGCCTCAGCGCTCCAAATTTAGCGCACAATGCTGCAGAGCCTTAGTGCTCCAAGTTTAAAGAAGCACCTCAGCGCTCCAAAGTCTGGCGCACAGCGCCAAGCGCGCCACGTGCTCCTCACGTGTGCGCTATTTCACAAGAAGCGCTCTGCGCTCATTGACTGGTACACAGCGCCAAGCGCGCCACATGCTCCTCACATGTGCGCTATTTCACAGAAACGCTCTGTGCTTATTGTCTGGCGCATAGCGCCAAGCGCGCCACGTGCTCCTCACGTGTGCGCTACTTGAACAGAAGCGCTCTGCGCTCATTGACTGGCGCACGACGCCAAGAGTGCCACGTGCTCCTCACGTGTGCGCTACTTAAACAAAAGCGCTATGCGCTCATTGACTGGCGCATAGCGCCAAGCGCGCCACGTGCTCCTCACATGCGCGCTACTTAAACAGAAGCGCTCTGCGCTCATTGACTGGCACTCAGTACCAAGCGCGTCACGTGCTCCTCACGTGTGCGTTAAGAGAAAATAAATTGTTCTTTAAATGATAAATCCCCAAAGCTATATTGAGTGCTCAGCACTTGATAAAAGACAAAAAGTTGTCAGGACCAATGCTCAGCATTGTTAAATGAAAAAGGACCGAGCCTAATTAAATGTCTAACATTTTAACTGAATGGGCCGAGCCCAAGTTGGCCACAGATTCCCAATTCAGATTAATTGAGCCCATATGCTCATAAATCTTTGATCTTAGTCCCAAATTGGACTACAGATCTCCCAACCAATATTGCTTCAAGGGTACATCTCTTCACTCCTATGATATTTGTCATTGTAATTCTTCAACGTCTTCAGTGAGGTGACGGGTCCCGACAACCAGACATTTCATGGACTGTGGGGTCCTTAAACTCATGGACTATGATGTCCTTAAACTTTACAGACTATGATGTCTCTAAACTACCACGGACTGTGGGGTCCTTAAACTCATGGGCTACGATGTCCTCAAACTTTACAGACTATGATGTCTTTAAACTGGACCGCAATGTCCCTAAATTAAAACAATAGAGCCCAAATGCTCTTTTTTTGGATCTAAATGATCCTGTTAAGTAGATCTTAGTCTAAAATTAGACTAACATATCCTTAACAAACGTTAAGTTGATCTTAGTCTAAAATTAGACTAACGTATCCTTAACAAACATTTAAGTTTATCTTAGTCTTAAATGAGATTAACGATCCTTAAACCCAATCCAAAACCCAAATCTAAGAAAATACGGATTTGGACTAATCCACGCCCTACGGGCGACAACATAAATTAGTCTCTGTATACAATCCACGGGCAACCGAAAATAAAACAAACACATACGACACAAAGTGACCATCTGGAGAAGGAAAAAGTTGTTGCCGCGATGCGGTAGCGTAATTAACTGCAGGGGCTTGCACCTGCAGGGAAGAGCGTCCCTACAATAAAAAAAACCTCAAACGAGGGGGAATCTGACGAAATCTGCTTCAACGGCCGCATCCGTCTAAACCTCCGATACACGGTGCCATAAATCAACTTGGTATCTTCGGAGAGGTGGACAGATAAAACCAAATAGTATCTACCCCCAAATTCAGGCAAGATGTCTGTCTTCCCGGTTTTCGGCGGAGAACACCTTATTATTCACACTTCACTTCTTATTTAACTTAAGATCCTATAAATCTTTACACGCGGTGCAAATAGCGTCATTACGTTTCAAAAACTTCGATTAGAGCTGTTCATGTCACAAAGTATAGACCAGATAAAACTTCAAAAGGATTAAGCGAATTTGTAAAGAGTTAATATTTCTCAAGTTTCGTTTTCCAACTAGGTTTCAAATTCAAGATTTTTATCGTCTTCGACTGAAAACTAAGCTTTATTCTTCACTCCACTTTTTACTTGTTTTTGTTTATACACACCTTCGTGAATGTGCAATAGTCATCATCAAGTAAAACTTCGTATCTCCGTTAAAAATATTTTTATAAAAACTCGTACTTAGTCAAGATTATTCTCACACAAAGAACCATGAGGAATTTTAACTCGCAGATAACACTTTCTTGATTTTGTTTTAAATTGGACTTTCTAGATTTCTTAGCGAGCTTTAGACCATTGCAACCAAACCAGTTGGTTTTAGGGCATAATGTGTACAAACACCTCGGCGGACTTAATTGCCTAAGTCACTTATGTCCTAAAACAAAAACACCCATTTTAGCGTGAAAATTATAACAATTCAATGCGAACGGAGATATATCCAATTGTTCAATTATTTTAGGATAAAACACATGTTTGTGTAGATAAGGTGTATAATCACTCCAATCAATTTTCAGATGGGTTATTTTTCAGAATAGCTTCCATTAAAGTTTCAATAATATCCTTCCATATTCACTTCACTTTATAAACTATTCTTGATATTACTTATTTCAAAACAAACCTATTTGATCCTAAATCCGTACATTAAATTTGGGATGTGTTTACCACCGAAAATAGAGACGAACTGGGATTGAACGTCTTGCCTGAATTAGGGGCAGATGCTATTTGGACATATCCATCCACCTCTCCGAAGATACCAAGTTGATTTATGGCACCATATATTATAGGTTTGGATAGATGCAACCGATATAGCAGACTTTATTAGATTCCCCTCATTTGTCAGGGGATTTTGATTGTGGGGACGCTCTTCTCTGCAGGCGCAAGCCCCTGCAGTTAATTACTTTATCGCGTTGCGATAACAACTTTCTCCTGCTCCAAAAGATCACTTCATGTCGTGTGTGTTTTTGTTTAAATTTGGTTACCCGTGGATTGTATACGGAGACTATTTTATGTCATCGCCCGTAGGGCGCTGATTAGTCCAAATCTGTATATTTTAGATTTGGGGATTGAACTTAGGATGTATATATTCCATCAATTCAAAAAATATTTTGTTTTGTTTAAGGACCGTTAATCTAGTTTAAGATTAAGACCGATTTAAATATATGAGCATTTGGGCTCAATTTATTTTAACTAAGGATACGTTAGTCTTATTTGAGACTAAAATCAACTTAGCAACATTTCTAGGATCATCAAATTTTATTAAGATCCAACAACAGAGTATTTGTACTCTATTGCAAATAACTTCAGAGACTTAGCCAATTTGGGCTTAGTCTGCTTAACTTTTTTATTTTACTCAGAAGTGCCAAGCACTTGTTTGGGGCTTTGTTTGCTTAGTCTTAGGCTTTCTACTTTTATTCAGAAGTGCTAAGCACTTATTTGTGGCTCTGGCGCTCACGTGTGTATCATGTGAGGCGCTCAGACACGGGCGCTGCCCAATCAGTGCTAGGCACTTTAGTCATTTTAACTAAATTTATAGTGCTCGGTACTTTTATACAACGCTCACGTGTGTTTCATGTGAGGAGATGAGTCTTCTGCTTTGGGTGCTCACGTAGGAAGCACGTGAGGTGCTAAATATTTGTTTTTGGCCGCTCACGTGGGAAGCACTAGGCACCGAGCAGTTTGTTTAGGGCGCTCACGTGGGGGAGCACGTGAGGTGCCGAGCTCCTTTTGTTCGGCGCTCTAGTAGGAAACACGTGAGGCGCCGAGCTCCTTTCATTTAGAGATTTAATCTCTGTTAATAGCGTTTTGGCACTTAATGATCACCAAGATCTCTGTTTTGAAGATCTGGGATCGATTTTATTGGAGAACTAAGCTCTTCTATTCTTTTAATAAGAACCAAGTTCTTTTAATAAGAACCAAGTTCTTTTGTGTAGGGTTAAACCTTTATTTTTAGAGAAATTAAACTCTTAGAACATATGTTTTTTTCTCTCTTTTATTTCTTTTTAATCTAGTTCTTTCCTCTAGATTCTGAGTCTAAAGAAAAGAATCTCTCCGATAAGAATTAAATTCTCAACTTATGGAAAGATCTGCTTTGCAGATCTCAGATCAGAGGAATAACTAATTTCTTTTTTTTGTGAAGGGTTAAACCCTTGTTTTTTTGGTTTTATACTAGACAAAGGAGATTGTTAATCTATGCTTTTCTTTACCTAGGGTTTGGAATGAGCGATAATATTTTTGTTTGAGAGGAGAATTGAATTCTCAGTTTTATGGCTTCTGTTTGTTTTTTTTTGCCGAAGCTATGGGGGTCTATCCTCTATTTGAGACTTGAAGTCTCCCAGCCTTTATATAGGAGATGCAAATTGTTAATTAGTTTGAGAAAATCTCTCATTTGAGAGATACAAATTGATTTAATTGGCCTCAAAAATTGTTCGGGGGTTTTTATCCACCGTTGGATCTTTTGATCCAGAGAATTTTTGCTTTACAGAATATATATTCTTGTTTTTTTACAAGATTAGGGATGTATTTTCCATAGATAAAATTTAATTCTATCAAACGGTGATTTTTAATCACCATTGGATCTTTAATCCAAGGGTGCTCGGTTTAACAAAGAATATCTTTCTTTGTTTAGAAAGATGCGGGAAAATATTTTCCATATTAGAATTTAATTCTATCATTGGATTTTTTATCCAACCGAGAATATCTTTCTTAATTAGAAAGATTAGGGAGATATTTTCCTCTAATAGAATTTAATTCTATCTTTTGATGATTTTTTACTCACTATTGGATCTTTGATCCAATGGCTCTGTTTAACAGAGAACATCCCCAGATTTTAGGGAAATATTCCCCCTGTAGAATTTAATTATACCCATGTAGAATTTAATTCTACCATCTTTAATTAGGTGCCGACACTCACAGGCTATACATGTGGGCGCCGCCTAAGAATTTAATCCTTACATAAACAGACGCTCATGTGCCTTACACGCCGGCGCTCACGTGTTTCACGTAAGGCGCCAGTATAAGATTTTTTAATCTTAATAAATGCTTGCGCTGGCGCTCACGTGGGAAACACGTGAGGCGGCGACTGATTGATTTTTAAAAATATAATTTTTTATGAAGGAACAAATGCCCTCCACCGTTGTTCTCACGTGGCTTGCACGTGAGTGCAACGGTGTCAATTTTAACATCGTTAGATCACTTAGGAGAGTGGGAAGTTGAACCGATCCCACCACTTCCTATAAATGTGTCTTTTGGATTTTGATTGCGACCGCTGTTCTTCATCTTCTTCCTTTAAGCCTTTCCTTCTTTGAGGATTTAATTCTCGTTTCAGAGCATAGATCTCTGCCCTCGAAAACTCCCTTTGAACAGTGTAAATTCTGGCAAATTTTTTTGTGAGGACTATGAATAGAGCTTTGATCTTAACCCCTTTTGGATATATTTTTTCTTCTTATTTTTGGATTTTAAATCCATTATCATATTTAAAAGAGCTTAACTTTTTTCTTGAATCGATCTCTTGGAGATCTTAAAAAAAGAACCTTTTTTTTAATGTAAATCGTGGATCTTGATGTCCATATTAAAGGTTTAAGTCCATGGATATTCTTGAGAATCGTTGATTCTCTTCTTAGAGTTTTACTCTATCATTAATCCTGACATTTGAAGATTTTTGGAATTTGATTCCATTATTAACCCATGAGTTTCCTAACATGGGGATTTCGGGGATTTAATCCCATCTGATTCCATTATTGTCTTTCTTTGCAGAGCTTAGCTCTGGTTCGATTCTTAGGAATTTTGGGAATTTTGTTTCTTTTATGTTCTTGGATATTTTCCTTTTTAGGATTTTTAGGGGTTTAATACCCATTTCACTGATTTGAATATGTTGTTTTTTTAAAAGAACCCGCTTTTCGGGGATATTGAGAGTTTTAAATCCACCGTTCATTTAATAAGAACTATTCATTTAATGAGAATCCTTTTTTATTCTCACAATGGACACATGTCTCATCTTTGATGAGCCGCCACTTTGATTTTGTGGGGTCTACTAGTTTTTTTAAGCTTAGTGATGCTAGCATTTTTTTGTGCTAACTTTCCACTGGGTTTCTTTTTAGGTACCATGGCTTCTGGTTCCTTTTTTCCCTACGTTCGCTCGGAGAGTGCTTTTGCTGACATCATAGGGTCTTTGCTTTAATTCGGGACCACGATCTAGAATGGAAATCTCTTAGGGAGCGTGGTACAGTTACATCATCCGGGGTCGGCGCAACTTTACTTGCGAGGTGCCAGCAGAGCCGATCCTCTCAATTTAGTACACTAATCCTCCATCGGTTGCTTATACCATGGAAGAGATTAATTGGACTGCAGATGGTCGTCTTCAATCATCTATGGCCTCGATACCAGTCCAACCACCAATGGCCCTAGATATTTTAGGGCATCGTATATGTCAAGGAGAGGCACGACCGTCGAGTCATGTTTATACCATAGGAGTGACCCTTCGATATCCGACAGGTTACCTCATTTGGGCCCGTTACATCTTATCCGCAAAGAAATCATTGTTGCTGCGGACTGGGTTATACCCGGCGATTTACACATATTTATTCCATCACCACACTCCTTACGTATGGTGGGTTAAGTCTTTTTTGGAACAGTGGAACATTCCAACCTATACGTTTCTGCAATCAGACAGGTAGGTATCGATTTCGTTGGAGGAATTTTCAGATATCTCTGAATTACCCATCAGGGGGAGCATTATGAGGAGATACTTCCTCCTGACGAGTATATTTTTTCCACCAAATCGATCGTCATCGGTCTTACGCTAGAGAATGCTATCTGGCACAAGTTCCCGAGTCTAATCAAGGTGTTGAATATTTATGAGAGCCTATTTTTGGAGTCCTGAGGGCATGGGGTTAGCTTTGCAGATTTTGTCGCCTGTTTCCTTCATCCAGAAGTTTTGTCGAAGAAAGCCACAAAGTTTTCTAAGCTTGATGATCTGTTTGGGTTTTGTTTGGACAAGCTGCCGACTACCGATGCGGATCTGAAGCAGTTTTTTATTCCAGACACCCCCATCATCTCCTTTGCGGAAATTGCTGCCCCAGATATTGATGAGGAAACATTTCTCATGGGCTTTATTGGCTGATGGCTCAGCTGGTTCGCACTCCCGATGCATCATCGGTACATGAGACCGTTTGTTTTCTACCCGGCTCATCATATTGCAGCAAGAACGTGTATGGCCGTTGGAGTTGCGTGATTGGCTCATTTGTATAACGGCTGACACCACCCAGCCGAGTGTGGGGCCCGTGAACTTCCCTTTTCATTATTTCACATTATAAATAGAAATGCATGTATTGAGTGCTTTTGGCGTGCACAAGAGACCCAAATTTTATAAGGGGTATAATTTCCCCCGGGTCATGCAGTTGATCAATGCTTCCTCGCCCGATCCCACACAACGGGCTGCTCGACGGATGCTTTTGCGTCCACGCATTGTTAGAGATAGCTTGACTTTTGCTGATAGGGTCTCGACTAATGGCAAAGAATCTTCAAAAGTGGACTGGCTGCTTCATGACATGTTCAAAAATGGGGTTTCTGCTATAAAGGCCAGGGAAATTATACATCTGTACTCTATTAAGCCGGGATTCTTGGTGTTCATGCAAAATGCCTCGGTGCTGTTCATGAGGTAAAACCCGCATCGTTTTGCTCAATAATTAGGCTATGACCGCGCGTTTCCCTCGAGACGTTTCTTGTCAATCCGGTTGCTTCAGAGGAAACCGTTCGCAATGCGATCCACCATTTTATGCAGTTGAACACAAGATCTCACTTCCTGATGGCTGAACCGGGTCATATTCCGAGGGCCTTAAATGTCTATGTAGCCTGGTATCAACATGCGATGGGCGTTGTTATCAAAGAAGAGAGGCGGATGCTCCTTGATCATAAGGATTCCATTCCGGCTAGCAACCCTGTGGTCCCGCTGATATGATGCACAGTCGTCCGTCCTTCCCTGAGAGATGGCAGTGCGGTAGTAGCTCCGTATGTTTATCTGACGGCGTCGACGGCTAAGCTACGACCCGATGTGATGTCTGCAGTGTCTCCCGAGTAAGACATTGGCTCGGACAACGGAACACGCCGCCCCAAGATGCCAACAAAGGGAAAGTTCTTATCGTCAGGAGTTGCTCTTAGTTCACAGAAGAAGAAGAAATCCATGTTTTCGGCCGATATCGTCTTTGGTCAAGAGCCTCATGCTCTTTATAGCGAAGGCCTATCAGAATACAGGACCAATGACGATCTTTTTCGTCCTGAACCTTCTATTGATGAGAATGCGGCGACTGATCTCCAGGCCGCTCTTGAGGCTTCCGAATGATTGGCCCGTAAGCAAGCAGCGCTTGTTGCCTTTGCAACGTCGGGTACACATCATCTATACTCTTTGTATATCTTAAAGTAAAATGTTATTGCGCTTTATTTAACATTTTTTTAACAGGCATCTCCACTGAAGAGACTCTTCGGGCATCCATTAAAACATACGAGGAAGAGGAGAGGCTTCGTGCTTCTATGGGTCTTGGTATAATTTATTTTATGCGCTTTAGAACATTTAGCTCATTTTGCCCACACCTTGACCCTTTCTTTTCATTATAGGAAGCTCTGTAACTTGCGCTATTTTGAGCGGGGTGCCATCTTTGGGTGTTAGCATAGAAGATATTCCTCATTCGATGACCCCTACAGAATCTTCAGAGTTGCCTACTATTGCTCAGGCCACCTCTATGCCACTATAGGAAGCGTCGTTAAAGCAGCCAATGACGGATGTTGTAGCAGATCCTGAGGCTGAGTCTGATTCAGATGGGGATCTTTCTCTGTCAGTTATTCTGGAGAGATCCCTTCATACGGCCAAAGCCGAGTTGAAATATCGGAGGCATGTAGCAAGGGACTATCAGGCCAGCCTAGCCACTGGTGTCGGCTCAAGTGAAACGTGAACCCCTAGCGCTTCCACGGAGGATATTCCTCTTTCCTTATTAACTGCCCACAGGCACATCGCACACGCGACTCACTAGGAAGTGGAACGTTTGGTTCTAGTGAAAGCAGGGCCTGATGTTTCGATAAAACCTGGTAGGATTTTATCTATTTTCCAGGTTTCCTTAAGTAGCAATTTATCCAAATTTTAACATTCCCCTTTTTAATGAAACAGCAGGGACAAGTTCAGACGTTGAGGTTGCAGATGAGGTGGCGGCATCCGGAAATTCTGGGACGGAGGGCCTTCATCTTGAGTCTAATATTGCTCCCACTGCCACTCCTTCCCCCGGTGAATCTCCAGTATCCGCGGGTAACGCTAGCATAGCGACAACCCTTATTGATTCGGGAGATGAGGGTGCATATTTTGAATCTGTCTCCTCTGTAGTGGTGGATGTCAAAGGAGCTGTCGCGACTAGTGATGCTTTATATACAATCATAGTTTCCGCATCATCGGTTCTCATGAAATCTGCAGGTACCTTCCATGCTATTGCTTTCAAATTCTTATTTCTGCTAGATATATTTGCTAACGTTTTCTTCATTTTTGGTATAAGCACGGCAAACCCTGGTGATCTGCTGATTGAAGAACCCCCATCAACTAGCACCATGACGGTTGTTGCTCCACCTATCTCCTTTGCACTTCCCCAAGTTTTCTCGGGCTCAGTGACGGAAGGTAATATTTTTTTTTGATATTACTCCTTATATTAATTGCTTGACGTATATTGTCGCAATCTTGCAGGAGTGCTTTTCAACCATCTGTGCCAAGCGTTAACTTCGCACTTTGCCCTCCAATTGGGACCTGTCCCTCTTTCTGACGTTAGTTAGTATATCTCTCATTTCTGATCTCAATTTTATACAAGTAATCCTTCCCTAATAAGAATTTTCCTATATTGACTACAGTCTTACGTCTCGAAGGAGAATACGAGAAAATGGCTGAGCCCTCTATGCTCCCAGATTTTCCGCTTCCAACTATTAGTTGGTTAGTTCTTATTCATTTTTTTTTATTTAAACAGAGATCCGACCCATCTTTATCTGTAGCAGCTCCGCTGGTTTCAATTCTCGTTGAATCCCATATAGCAATGCCAGCAGGATCCTTCGCTAAACGTCAATCTTTTAGGGGTATGGAAAATAACAGGCATATACTGAGCGAATTTATTGAAGACCTTAGTGTCGAAGCTCTCACTTCTGGTGAGGCCTTTGCGGATGAAGTCAACTCTATGCTGGCGACTCTTATGACTTTCCATAATGAAGACTTCGTTCGCATCTTGGTTGATTATTGTAAGCAAATCAAAGCTTGCCTCTATGAGATCGAGCGCAAGCATCTCACGCCTAAGGCTTTATACTCAAAAGCTCAATTGACCGCGGGAATTGAACATTGTGCCGCACTCATTCAATACTACGAGCAAAAGCTGGTCCTGAAGCAGAAGGAGTATGAAACGGTTTTTAGAGAGTCAAGAAAATTGCGTGCTCTGGTAGAAACTAATGCTGCGCAGCTTTAGATCATTTTTGAAAACCTTCAACGATGCATTTTCAAAGGAATGGCACTGAAGCGGGACCTTGATTTTACAGAGCAAGGAATGCGGGGCTACGAAGTTGTTAAATAGGAGATTTCTGAGAAGCTTACTTCGTGCTTGCAACAACAATTTCAAATCAAAGTGCTGTTGGCTGCAATAGTGGAACGCGAGAATGAGCACCGATAGGAGAATGAGCGGGTCACCATTTTATTAAAAAACCCGCCCTCTTAGAGATCACAATTGTATCCCTTTTTCTTTATAAATTGTATCTTTCAAACACTTTGGTTCATGAATAATACATAAATATATATATATATATATATATTTGTATTCATATGCATTTTTCTGTTTCTTGATGTCTTGATCCGGCGCGAAGTGGTCACCGTTTTACTAAAAAATCCGCCCTCTTAGAGATCACAATTGTATCCCTTTTTCTTTATAAATTGTATCTTTCAAACACTTTGGTTCATGAATAATATATATATATATATATATATATATATATTTGTATTCACATGCATCTTTCTGTTTCTTGATGTCTTGATCCGGCGCGAAGTAGTTTAATGTACTAATTTCGGAGTTTATAGTTTATTCACTCATTTCGGAGTTTCTAGTTTATGTACTCATTTCGGAGTTTCTAGTTTATTCAATCATTTTGGAGTTTCTAGTTTATGTACTCATGTCGGAGTGTTTTTAGTTTACCTCCCTTAGGTTTACAGGCAAACTTGCCCTAATGTTGGATGTAGATAACCCTCATTCTTTTACGACAGGGGTCCGTTAGGTTTGTGGAATTAGATTTAAGTCCATCGTACCATCGCGTTGGCCAATATATTCCTCGATATGCAGTTCCTTAGGTTGCTATTCTAGTAGCCTCGCGACTGTCGTGTTTTCGATCCCTTTTGAGGATGGACAAGGCGTCTTCAAGTAATTTTCTTAGGTTGGAGTGTTTGTATTACCGTTGGAAGAACAAGAGTTAGGTATTTGCCATGGTGCTTTTTACTTGAGGTTAGGCTTAGTTTGAAACCCCGATGAGTCATGACCGCACCCTTCTGGGGTGGGATGATCTCCAATGGTCTTTAAGCTTTATATGTATTGCTGTCAAGACATGAAGTTAGGAATATGTCGTCACTTCGTTTTTGCTTTAATGATATCGTACCGATTCTTTGCTGAAGTCGGGAAAACGTCTGTGTGATCTCTATGCTGTATATATCACAGTCGAAATCTGGAGTTAGGAAAATGCCATTACTCCAGTTTCATTTGATAGCTGCGTACGCACCCTGCTGGAATGAAGAGGAACGTCGAGATGGTCTCTAGGCTGTAAATGTTGCCATTAAGATCTAAAACTAGGATTTTGCCATTGCTCAACTTTTATTTGATCCTTGGGTCCTTTGTTGACGCCGTGTCTGCACCGAGAAAGAACTTCGAACTGGAGCTAGGATCTTGCCATCGTTCCATTACGATTTGGCTCCTTGGAGCCTTGTCGAAACCACGTCTGTACTCCGCTGGAGTAAAAGAGATGTCGAATTAGTCTCTAAGCTATAAATGTGCCATCAAGACTTGGTTTTTCTTTTTACGAAGCAAGATGGGAAAATATGGTTCCCCTTTCATTTGTACCCATGGATTGTGTACAAGAGCCAGTATGGAACTACTCGCAGGGCAGAAAAGTTTTTTATATATTTTCATTTATTTCCGCGATACTCTATCTTTTCAACTTTTTATACCGCGAAAGTTGTGATTGCCCAATCATTTTGGCTATTTTTCACGGTGTCCAATCATTTCGGTTATGTCATTTTTATTTTTACTTGCTATTTTTATTGCAAGTTTGGAATCTGATAGCAATCTTGGTATCAGTATCGCTAAAACTGGGATATTTCTATGAGCGAATCATCATTTGCCTTTATTGATTTGGACAAAGGTGGCTTAGCAAATAAGGTTAGGATCCTGTCGACTAAGGTTTTTGATTTTATGAGCCGTAAGGGTCTTATAAAAGTATTTCTCCCTATGAGCCATAAGGATCTCATAGGCGTGTTTTCTCCTTAGGAGTCGTGGAGATTTCTAAGTGTGTTTTCTCTTGTAAGTCGTAAGGATCTTACAAGAGTACTTTCTCCTTATAAGTTGAGAGGATTTACAAGTGTCGTTCACCATATGGGGATATTTCTTGCCATTGGTGGGACTTTGTGGGGAATATATTTATTTATGCTCGTGGATTGTATACAAGAGTCGATATTGGACCACTTGTAGGATGGAAAAGTTTGTGGGTTTTGGTGGCTTAAGAACACCTTTGGATCACTGTAACCTAAGGCTGTTGAATTCTATAAGCCGTGAGGGTCTTATAGAAGGTATATTTTTCTTACGAGTTGTGAGGATCTCGTAAGTGCATTTTCTTTTTAGGAATCGTGTGGATTTCTAAGTGTGTTACTCTTTTGTGAGTCGAAAGGATCTCACGCGGGTGTTTTCTCCTTACAAAGTCGTGAGGGCTTTGCAAGTGCTTTTTTTTAACGAGCTCGTGCCCTTCAGGGTTTTCACTAGCTCGCCGGTAGTCCTGTCGTTTTTACTCACGACGCCTTTTCGGGTTTTCATCCATGCCCATTTTGCTTGTGGACATACCATTTTTTTTTTTAATATTTTTAGGCGGCCCGTAAGGTAACGCACTATTAGCTGTAGGCCCCGATCTTTTTCAAAGGACTGCATCATGTAAGACCTGGGAGCATTATGAATCGTTTCTGCCTGTGAATTGTATACGGTGGTCAAGGACATGACGGTCCATTATCGCTGTCTTTTGGGGCAAGTTTTTAGTTTAAGGACTTTTCGGTCCAACATTCCCATTTTAGGGACGAATGTTAGTTTAAGGTCATTTCGGTCCATTATTAGTTTAGAGACATTTTGGTCCAACATCCCTGTTTTGGGGACAAATGTTAGTTTAAGAACATTTTGGTCCGTTATCACCGTGTTTTGGGTGACAGTTTTTTTTTCTTTTGGTACTACTTTCAGAGTTCTGAGTCAGGAAGATAGAGAGCGGACACAAGTATCGTCATCTATCATTGACCTAAGTCATGACTCTTCAAGCGTAGTACTTTTTGAGGAATCGTCCGTTTATTGGCTGGAACGGCCTTTCGCCATGCATATCCATGAGCAAGTAGGCTCCACCTTGGTAGAATTTGTCTATGATATACGGGTCTTCATAGTTTAGCTCGAACTTCCCCGTTTTACACGATAGAGGATCATCAGTCTTTTGACAACCAGCACAAGTTCTCCTTCACGGAATGATTTCGGCCTGGTCAGTTTTCATATGACCGTGTCATCCTTGCCTTTTAAGCCTCTAGATTTTGCTGTGCAATAAGACGGGTTTCGTCAAGGGCGTCGATCTCCTCAAGTTTAAGATGAGCATTTTCTTCATCTGTCAGCTCATATCGAACCGCTATTCATAGAGAGGGGAGTTCTATTTCCAATAGGAGTACTGCATCCGTGCCGAACACCAGTGTGTATGGTGTTATATTTGTGGCCGTCTTGAACATTGTTCGATACGTCCAGAGAGCTTCATGCAGCCTTTCGTGCCGGACTTTTTTGTTTCTGGATACTGTCTTTTTTATAATCTTGGTCAAAATCTTGTTGAAGGCTTCAGCTTGGCAGTTGGCCCGAAGATTATAGACCGAAGAGTATCTCCAATCTATTTTATGCAGCTGTGTGAAACGGCTGATTTTATGGCTTCTGTAAGCTGGTCCATTATCCGAGATAATCCGTTGCGGATCCCCGAACCGGTGACATGGGTCTTTAAGAAATGGAGGATATTCTCCGTCTTCACCTCCCTTAGCGGTACTGCTTCTGCCCACTTAGAGAAGTAGTCGGTTGTTGCCAGTATAAACCGGTATCCTTTGGATGATGCCGGTTCGAGAGGGCCAATTATATCAGTTCCCTACATTTCGAACAGCCAGCTGGCCACTGTCGAGTGCAGCGTATTTGGGTGCTGGTGTATGAAGTCCCCGTGAATTTGGCACGAGTGATACTGCTTTGCATATTCGATGCAGTCCTGAATCGTCATGGGCCAATAGTAACCCATTCTTTTTATCTTCTGCTTCATCTTCGGATCCACCTGATGGAATCCTCAAAGTCCATTATGTATTTCTTAGACAACTTTCCTTGCTTCCTCTGGTCCTAGGCATTTTAGCCATAGGCAGTCGAATGATCTCTTATATAGAATATCATTGACGAAGGCAAATGACAAAGCTCGTATCATGAGCTGATGTCTAGACGACGCATTTTCAGGTGTTCGTTGGGACTTGAAGTAGTCTATGAAGACTTCCCTCCAGTCCTTGACCTTTTCTTCGTCCTCTATTTGAAGGGCTACTTGTTTGGTCGTTTTTTCCCCTTCGGATGGCTCTATCAGGTCTTCCGAAGATTTATCCATTGGCGCGAGGACTCTACGACTTTTCACAATGATTCTTACGTCATTGAGGTCTTCATTGGCCAATTCCTTAGTCAATTTGGCCAACTCCTTAGCCAATTTGGCCAACGCATCCGCTTTGCTGTTTTCCGCTCGCGGTATACTTTCCAGGATATAGGAAGAGATTTGTGTCAGCAGTTGCTGCACCTTTTCTCCATACCTTATCAATTCTGGCATGCATGTTTGATAATCTCCATTTACCTGATTAACGATTAGATGTGAGTCTCCATATATGAGGAGGTTCTTGATCCCCATGTCGACAACGATCTCAAAACCGGCTATCAAAACTTCATATTCAGCTTCATTATTAGTCCATAGCTCCGTCAATGAGAGGGCGTAACAAAATATCCCTCCTTACGGGGTCATGAAGATAAGGCCTACCCTAGCTTTGATTATGGGGGTGTTTTGCTTTCGCCTTTTCATGGAAGATGCTCCGTCAAAGTAGAGTTCCCATTATGACTCATTTTCTTCTTTTTCTTCTTCGAGTGCGTCGAACGCGTGTTCATCTGGAAACTCACAATTTAGGGAAGAGTCAGCTGGTATCAGATGCTCCGTGAGGAAGTCAGCGATGGCCTGTTCTTTCACTGCTTTGAGAGGTCGATACATTACCGAGAACTCCATCAGGATGAGGGCCAATTTGGCAAGTCTTTCTATCAGTATGGCCTTTGACATCAGATATTTGAGAGGATCCACCTTCGATATGAGGTGGACCTCATGTGCCAAGGCATAATGTCTGAGCTTTGTTATTGCGAAGATCAGCGCCAAGCAGTACTTTTCAATGGGGGGAATAGTTGCTTTCTTCCCCCAGGAGAACTCGACTTAAATAGTACAGAGCTTTCTTCTTTACTTGATCATTCTCTTGTGCCTAAAGAACCCTCAAGGGTTGTTGTATATAGGATAAGGGGTTTTCCCTTAACTGAAGCGGCCAATACCGGCGGATTTTGCTGGTATTGTTTGATTTCGTCTAGTGCGTTTTGGCACTTCTGATCCCAGATGAACGGAGTCCCTTCTTCATTAGATGACTGTAGGGATAGCAATTTCCGGATAGGTTGGCTATGAACCTCGGATATACGCGAGCTTTCCTTGGAGAGAGCACAGTTGTTTGAGGATTCTTGGCATGGGCATCTCCATAATCATCTTGATCTTTGAGGGATCGATTTCGATACCTCGATGACGTATGATGAATTCTAAGAATTTTCCTGAGGAAACTCCAAACGCGCATTTTAGAGGGTTTATCTTCAGATTATACTTCCGAAGACTTTGGAACACTATTTTTAAATGTTCCCAATGTTCCTCCTGGGATCTACTCTTCACTACGAGGTCGTCGATGTAGCATTCGGCGATCTCGTGTATGAGGTCATCAAAGATCTTTGTCATGGCCCTCTGGTAGGTAGCGCTGGCGTTCTTCAAACCGAAAGGCATCACCTTAATATGCCTAATGGGGTCCGGAAGGCGGTATACTTCTGGTCTTCAGGATCCATTCCATGAAGGATAAGACTTCATGAGTGGAAGTGTTATCAATCATCAGCTCGGTGACGGGCACTGGAAAGTCGTCATTCGGGCAAGCTTTGTTGAGGTTCCGAAAGTCCACGCATATGCGAACCGTCCCATTTTTCTTCATTACCGGAATGATGTAAGCGATCCAGTCGGGATATTGAATCTCTTGGATGAAGCCGAAGTCAATTAGTTTTTTGATTTCAGCGTTGATACTCATCTTAAGTTCGAGACGCATCCTTCTTGGTTTCTGTTTGATTGGCTTTATATCTGGTGATATGGCTAGTTTATATACCGCTACTTCTGGATCTAGACCCAGCATTTCGGAGTAGTTCCATGCAAAGCAGTCTTTATACTATATGAGCACGTCTTTCAGTGTGGTTACTTGTTTTTCAGATAGCAGCTCACTGACAAATGTCGGTCTCGGATCATTTTTTGTCCCTAAGTCAATTTTTCTTAGATTGTCTGCCGTGGTGTGTATCCCATCCTCTAGCTCTTTTGGTGTCGGTGGAAAATCTGAGATCACCCCGTTCCGTCTTCATTGGTGAAACACCTGAAGAGTTCATTCTTACTCTCATGCCCTCCCTCTTTTGAGAGTGTTATCATATGGCAGGTACGAGTACGCTTCCCTTTTTGCAGTTGAGCCGGTCCTAACCTCACAGTGTTAGGAATATGTATTTCCTAGAGGCCATTATTGTATATTATAATGGATGCTTGGACGTATATATAGAGGACTTTCTTTCTCGACATGATAGTATGCTATCTGGTTGCTCTTTATCTTAACACGTGCACTAGTTTTAGTTTACTATCTTATTGAAACATGTTGATAAAGCCCTTAGGATGTTAGCTTGACTGCCAGGACTATGATGCAGATCATACTAGTGGGGCTTATGTAGTCCACAAGCACATCCTTTAATAGTTTCTAGTCGAGAGAGTATCGAGACAGGGCATCGATGTTTCAGAGTAGACTAGTACGCATGTTTCTTGACCCTGTATGGGGCGATGGTTGATCCCATAACCATTGGTGTTTGACATCAAAGATTGTATACAGATGCTCGTTAGCGAATGGGTACACCGAACAGGACTCGCCGAGAACTCCTAGATGGTACCATACATATCGTCAGATAGTAGTTATCTGGTAATACTTGTACATGTGAGTCTATAGACCCGAGATCGTCATAGTGTCTTGTGTGGTTCCCACTGTGCTTTGATTTCCTCCTTACCATGGCTCAAAGGAGTCATGCAAATAGGTGGATTTTGGATACGGTCCCGAGTCACATGGAGGCAGTGAGCGATAGGAGGGGTTTCGTCTCTTCCGGTATTGGGAATTGATGTTGCATTATGCTCGATTGGCTATAACAGCAAGTCCCTGGTCAGGGCTGATGAGATTTACTGGTAAGTGTTATCAGTAGTTTCTCGAATGGTTATAGGCCACACATCGGCATGACTTATCAAGTTATTGGGGTCTGACGATTCCACCCCCAGACTCGATATGCGACATATCAAACGAAGAGACCGGACTGGACGGTAAGTGTTGCTTATAGGCTCTACGGGAGTTTGGACAAGTTTCTTTTTGATCTTCTATTCAGCTAGTACCGTTGACGGTATGTAGGTATCTGATATGATCATTACCTACTACTGGCGTATTGACGAGTCTTTAGGGTTCTACACAGAGGTTTCCTAGCTCAAGCGAAACGAAGTAGGGCACATATGGAGATATGTGCTGGAGCTTGATTAAATACGAGTATATGATACCGTATTCTAATCTAGCGATATTTGATACCAGCCAGGTTATATATGATATAACCGGATTATTGAATCAAGTGTTGATTCAATAATTTGATTAACATATATATGTGTGTGTGTGTGTGTGTGTGTGTGTGTGTGTGTGTGTGTGTTTATATATTTGATATTGGCCGGTTATATATGATATAACCGGATTATCGAATCAAGTGTTGATTTGATATCTAATATTGAATATTAGCCGGTTATATGTGAAATAACCGGATTATTGAATCAAGTGTTGATTTAATAATTTGATATACATATATATATATATACATACGTATATATATATATATATATATATATGATATTAGTCGGTTATATATGATATAACCGGATTATTGAATCAAGTGTTAATTTAATAATTTGATATATTTTTATATATTTGATAAATATATATATATATATATTAACCAATATATATATATATATAATATTAAGCTCACTTAAGATTTTCTTCTCTTTATATATTTATGTGTGTGTGTGTGTGTGTGTGTGTGTGTGTGATACATATATGTGTTTGTGTGTGTGTGTGTGTGATACATATATGTGTGTGTGTGTATTTAAATTGTATCATGGTTGATGATACATAGAACTAGGATGTATGAGAATAACACATGAAGAAAGATGAGTAGATAATGATTTAGATTAATGAATTAAAAGAAAAGAGAATGAGTCATTATTCTTGGTAGCTTGTAGAAGCCTTGAGAAGCCATGACTCACCACTTCTCTTTTGATTTTATATATTCATTGATATTTATTATTCTCATCTCATTCTTATCACTTGAGTGATGGTTAAAAACTCATCCAAGTTCATCTCCTTCTTCTCCTCCTTTCTAGATTTTTCTTTAGTTGAGAAAAGAAAAGAGAAAAATATTTTTGGTAAGCAAATCTCCCACTTCATAAACTTATACTATTCTAGCCCATTAGTTTAGCTTGTTAACTTCACTAATACCTTCATTAGTGACGTGAGAGCTTGAGTGAGAGAGACTTCAAGATGGATCATCTTCGGCGATGAATACTACAAGTAAGCTTGATCCTTTTTTCAAGTGGAGCCTTAAGAAGAGTTCTAGGGACTACTACTTGGAGCTTTAGAAGTGAAGGACCGGCCTACAAAGGTTGTAAACTCTCTTCACTCAGTTTACAACTTGTTTGCTTACTTTGAAACACTAATTCTCTAGTTCGATTCTTGTTTAGTATACTTAGCACTCTAGATTTTTTAAAATTGCATATTTGATGCTCATATAAACCTAGTAGAGTTGCTAAGACATACTTTCATGCTATCAGCTAGAGGCTTAGGATTGCATCAGACGAAGTTAAAGTGTTCGATCGAAATTTTAAACATGGATTTGGATAGTTTATGCCCATTTCTTCAAACGTTGAAATTTTCACAATTAAAAATGCTCAGAAAATCATGCAGGTAATTATATGGAGCCCTAAGAATTACGAGTGCCTAACTCCTTTAAGTGGCCGTGGAACCGCCGCCTAAACCATGTTTTGGCCGCAGTTCCATCGCCAACTTGAGGGGTTAGTGACTCGTTTTTCTTCTGCTGCTTCATTGCGACATTTTTGACTTTCTGAGTAATTTTAGTGAGGCTCAAGTTGTTGAGCTCCCTGTGAATTGCTATTGTTTGAAATATCGATCGAAATGTTTAACATCGTATATTTTGCTTTGGATATGTGATACAATTTTGGGAATCCACATTGATTAGTTTTGTGAAAACTTGTTAACAAAATGTAAATCTTGCATTTTAGTCTAAAATGATGGATTACCATGGAGTTTGGATTTGAATCAAAACTCCCTCGCAATCTCGTATCATATGCAAATATTCGCCGAGAGACACCACTAGATAGCCACACCCCATAGTCTCGACCAAGTGACTATAGGAGAACCCCATGGCCAAAAGAATCTACTCGGATGCTCGCGGCCATGATGTTCCAACCAAGTGCACTTCGTTGACGGCCTGGGGGTGTGGCCATCTACTAAAGTTCCCGACGAGCATTCGATCTTTTAATCGGGAATCTTGTTGAATTACCCGACTTATTTTTTGAAAAGTGTTTTCAATTCGAGACTTAAATGCAAGGTTTATAGGGTTAGGCATGAAATTCGGAATATGTGATAATCCGGGTTTATGATGTCTAAAGATGATGCGGATTCTAATTATTACAGTTTTTATTTCTTTTCTGCGACCGTAAGTATAACATGTGACAGTATCCTCGATCTCGTTGCTATACGAAAACGATATTAGGGATATGCATATTTACTTACGTTGATAACATGTGATATTATTATGTTGCTTTTGATATGTTATATTGGATCGTCATGATTGAATAGCTGGGAAGTTTTACGTGAGATGAGAGTTTTTCAATTTTCATTCATATAAATATTTGTATATAATATTCTTTTATTGGGACACTTTCGGGCTGAGATTGTTGTCTCCATTTGATGTATATTATTTACTTTTCCGCATCGAAAGGATCTCGGACGACTCACCAAAGCACGAAAGCCAGGATTAGGATAGACCTAAGGCGGGGAGCACAAGTAACCGGGTTCTTGAGTCCAGTGGGAGGCCATCTCGAGGAGTCAAGACCGGTCGCTTAACTCTAGAATTGGCAGGATTGCTTGCCGCTCTTGTAGGGGTCTAGAGATGTGGGCTTGGCTATTCATCACGACCTTGGAATCCGTGTTTTTCATTACTGGTTTAATCTAAAACATTGACCTTCTAGTATATCCTATATGTCATATATCTGCTTCTGTTGTTTCTGTGATGTGATGTGATCATATAATTGTGTGAGACAAATGCTACGTATATATATGATATACTAGTAGATACTATATATGTTTTGCATCCGCGCTAGTTCTGACCCCGCCCTGCCGTAAGTTAAGTAACCTTACGGTAAAGACCTAGGTCCCTGTGGCGAATGCGGATGGCATATATGTGTGTTTTATTTTTGTTTTTCTGTGATGTTTAGGAAACTTAAATGATGGGACGCCATTAATAAGATTAATGAAAAGAAAAAAAAACTTAAAAGATGTTGTAGAATCAAATTTTTCAAAAAGGTAGCTCTAGTTCTTGCTTTGTATAGCGGTATTCCATTATGAATATCCAGCACCTCATTCGATGAGGAAAGATCCTAGATCCCTTCACCGGGAATGACCTCTTTAGCAAAACTAGTATATGCTACAACCCACTCGGTTTGTTTTGAAAACTACTCGATTTTAAAGCGGAGCTTAAACCAATCCTTTTCAAATCACTAGATTCTACAACGATATCAAGTTCATTACACTAAAGGTTTTCTTCAAAACCAGTCATAGCCCTCCATCATTTCAGATAGGTACTATTTAGTATTCGTGCAGCGTTTGTTGACCTTGTCAAGGTGTAGTGTTCGGTAGCTGATTAGTGCTTTTCTGCCGTATGTTGATGCGATTGGATTAGGGTAGTCGTACGACCTTGTTGACCTTGTCAAGGGTCGTGCGGATGGGTTTAATTCAATCACGAAATAACGGGCTGAACTTGACTTGCGGTTTATGGTTTGTTGACCTTGTCAAGGTCATAAACTGCATGGGGTAAAAACAGATATCGGGAATTTCAAGTGTTGAAATTTGCAATGAGATTGTATACTTTCTATATGATAGTTGGATCCCGATACCCACTGCGAGTAAGTGTTACTCCTGAGAGAGTTTTTCACTTTATAATTAGCTAATCCAGTAGGTGTCTAAGAAAGGTGTTAACGGGGTTATGCCCCTGCGGAAATAAGGTTATTTAATTAGTTCCATGCGAAAGCACAGGGAGACTCCCTCAGAGTATCAACACCTGCCTGGCTGACCGATTAGCGAACTTGTAAGGTGTAATTAATCCCGGTTAATCTCACTTTTTAGGATTTGAAGGAAGATTTGATAAAAACAGTGGGAGCCATCCTGATTAGATAAGATAATAACCAATCACGCCTTAATCAAGATAATAATATGGATATATTGACCAAACCCGTTTATTATACTGGGCTGGGGAACGTTGGTTCCGCTTCATCTTATGATAACTGACATAAGTCTGAGAATGCAGGGATTTCCATGCCACCCGGATAAAGAAAGAGTATTCTGATGCATCTTCTTCGGTTGTGTTAGTTATTTATAACTGTTTCTCACTCTACTTTACGTCCTGGATATTGGATACTGGATCAGGATCCTATATTTTTAATCTGTTATAAGGGTTAAAGAAAAGTAGAGAACTGGGAAAGGCTGATATGTCTCTTAGAGTGGGGAATGGAGCAATTGTTGCTGCCGAAGCTGTCGGTGAATATCACCTTGTATTGCCAAATGGTAATACATTGATTTTGAATGACTGTTATTTCATACCGTCGATGATGTGCAATATAATATCCATTAATTTATTAGATAAAGAAGGATATAACTTTGCATTAGAGAAAAATGTTATGAACATTTTTCTAAATCAAGTGTTGATTGGGTTTGGTACGTTATGTAATGGTATATACGTTCTAAATCAAAATACAGTTCTAAATATACAAAATACACACAAGAGGAAAAGTTCAGAAATGAACAAAGCATTCTTGTGGCATTATAGACTTGGTCATATCAATGCGACCAGACTGGCTAAGTTGCATAAAGATAGATATTTGAAACCGTTCGAATTTACATCTTATGAAACTTGTCAATCATGTTTTAAATGAAAGATGACCAAAACTCTGTTTACTGGACACGGAGAAAGAGCTACTGAACTCTTGGGACTGATACATAGTGATGTATGCGGTCCTATGTCTACACTTGCTAGGAATGGTTCCTCGTACTTCATTACATTCACCGATTATCTTTCAAGATTCGGACATGTGTTCCTGTTGAAACACAAATATGAAGCTTTTGAGAAATTCAAGGAATATAAGAGTGAAGTAGAGAACCAGACAGGTAAAAGTATTAAAGTCCTTCGATTTGATCGAGGAGGAGAATACTTAAGTATGTAATTTCAAGATTATCTAAAAGAGAATGGGATTCTCTCTCAGCTTACTCCGTATACACCACAGTACAACGGTGTATCGGAGCGAACGAATCGCACCCTATTAGATATGGTGCGCTCTATGATGAGTACTGCTGAGTTACCTATTTTCTTTTGGAGTTATGCACTTAAGACAATTGCATACCTATTGAATCAGGTTCCATCAAAATCCGTGCCTAAAACACCATATGAGATATGGAGTGGAAAGAGACCATATCTTAAACGAGTTAAGATATGGGGTTGTCCGGCCTATGTTAAAAAACAGAATCCGGACAAACTCGACACACAATCAGTTCTTTGCAAGTTTGTGGGATATCCAAAGAATTCACATGGATATCTATTCTACCGTATTGAGGAACAAAAAGTGTTTGTTGCTCAACATGCCACCTTTTTAAAAAATGAATTTCTTGTAAAAGAAATTAGTGGTAATGAGGTAGAGCTGGAAAAAGTTCTAGAAACACAAACTGCAATAGAAGATTTGGTAGAACCGGAGCATTCAATAGTCTCCGACGAACCTCAGTCACTCTGCAGATCTAGTAGGGTTCCTCATCCACCTGAGAGATACTACGGTTTTCTCATAGACGGTGGGAGCGAGGATTGCATCATGGAAGATGATGACCCAACTAGTTTCGAGCAGGCCATCACAAGTGGGGACTCTGTGAAATGGCTGGATGCTATGCGATCTGAGATGGAATCCATGTACACTAACAAAGTATGGACTTTAGAAGTTGCTCCAGAAGGGGTAAAACCCATCGAGAGCAAGTGAATCTTTAAGAAGAAACTTGGTGTAGATAGAAAGGTTGAGACCTTCAAAGCTAGACTTGTAGCAAAAGGTTTTCGTCAACGACCAGGTGTCGACTATGACGAGACATTTTCTCCAGTGGCTATGCTTAAGTCCATCAGGATCGTACTTGCCATTGTTGCATACCATGACTATGAAATCTGGCAGTTGGACGTCAAGACTGTTTTTCTAAATGGTGATTTAGAAGAGAGCGTGTATATGACACAGCTAAAGGGCTTCGTAGACAGTGAGAGCAGCGGAAAGGTATGCAAGCTGCTTAAATTAATCTACGTATTAAAGCAGGCATCGCAGAGCTGGAACATCTGTTTTGATGTAGCAGTCGAAGAGTTTGACTTCATCAAAAACGTAGATGACCCTTGTATATATAAAAAGGTTGTAGAAAGTATATATAAAAAGGTTGTAGAAAGTAAGATTGTCTTCCTCGTATTGTACGTGGATGATATACTCTTGATAGAAAATGATGTTCTTATGCTGTACTCGGTCAAACTCTTCCTATCACAAAAGTTCTCCATGAAAGATCTGGGTGATGCCTCCTACATCCTGGGGATAAAGATCTATTGAGATAGATCTAAAAGGATGTTGGGATTGTCTCAATCTAGGTACATAGACACCATACTAAAGAGGTTTAGTATGGAAGATTCTAAGCGTGGTAATTTACCCGCTTGTTCAGGAATCACTCTCTCCAAAGAGTGTTTGACATCAAAGATTGTACACAGATACTCATTAGAGAATGGGTACTGTTCCCGCCAAAATTTTCGACCAAGAGCTATTTGTTCCCTTATAACCCTTATAAAAAAGGGAGAGAAGAAAGAGAAAAAGAATTGGAAAATTTCCCTTAATGGAGCATCACGTGACCACACGTGATACGCCTTGGAGTAAAAATTATAGATATTGCGCTTAACAATTAAGACTGAAATTGAGCCTCACGTGCAAACACGTGAGCATCTATATACAAAGTATATAGGCGTCTTCCTAAAAACAGGTCAAAGAAGCGCCCGTGTCAGTACGTGATGCCCTTTGTTGGGCTTAACTTCATGGGGTCACGTGCCACACGTGACATTTCTGAATATCGGCTCACGTGCCAACACGTGATGCCTTGTCTCTGGGGCTACTGCATATAAGCAAACCAGTTTAATTCTATGGGGGTCAGGTGCTACACATGAGGGTTCCTAATCACCTTCCAAGCTGATAGAATTAAATTCTAAATAAAAGGGATCGAAACTCTATTTGGAAAATATTTCCTTAGATCTTTCTAAACAAGAAAGATTACGCTCTGTAAAATAGAGCACCGTTGGATTAAAAAATCCAATGGTGATTAAAAATCACCAAGCTACAGAATAAGCTCTGTATGGAAAATATTTCCCCAATCTTGTTAAAAACAAGGAAAATATCTTCTGTAAAACAGAAGTCCTTGGATCAAAGATCCAACGGTGGATAAAATCCCCAAATCAATTAAGATCTCTCAATGAGAGATTTCTTTAACCGAATCAACAAATCTACCTCTACTATATAAAGGACCTTAGACTTCAAGTCTAAAAGAGAGGAGACCCCCCATAAGATTTGAGAAACAAAAAAAGAAGAAGAGTTCTCTTTGAAGAAAAGAAACCCTAGGTAAGAAAAAAAGACCTAGAGATCATTTTATCTCCTCTTACGAGAGTTTAACTCTTCCAAATAAGAACTTAGTTCTTCCTCTAGCTGAGGTCTGCAGAAGCATATCTCCCCACAAGTTGAGAATTTAATTCTCATCGGGAAGATTCTGTCATGCAGTCCCAAAAGTTAGAGGAAAGAACTAAGTTTGAAGAATTTAATTCTTCCAAAAAATATAGGAATTCAATTCCTCTAACAAAACTAGGGTTTAACCCTGCATAAAAAAATACAACTGAGATTGCCTCACGTGTTCCCACGTGGCCCCTTAAAACAAGTGCTTAGCACTTATAAAAGAAAAAGGGAATAAATCCAAAGACAGTTCTCATTGTGGGGCGCCTCACGTGCCTACACGTGACCCCCAATAGTGCTTAACACTTATAAAGGAAAGTGAATAAATCCAAAGACAGTTCCCAACTTTGGGGCGCCTCACGTGCCCACATGTGATGGTCACAAGATTTAAGTGTTTAACACTTATATACAGATGGGATTTAGACCCAAGTATACAGCGCCAACTTTCAGGCGCATCACGTGCCATACGTGAGCGCCCTAAATTTCAGTGTTTAACACTGCTTTAGAGACTCACGTGAGAGCACGTGAGCACCGAGCATACGTTAGTGTTTAACACTATAAGAAGCCAACTTCAGCCTCAAATTGGCTAAGTCTTTTTGAGATTAAAACGTCTTGGATCTCCAAATAGACCGAGTCTCTACGCTCATGACTTCTTAAACAAATTGATCAGAATAATGTCCATCACAAATCTCCTAAGTTAATTTTAATCTTCCAAAAATGACTAATGATTCTTAGATGGTCCACCATGATCTCTCCTCTCAGTCTGGAGTTTGGTTCAAGGGTACATATCTCCATACCTCTGATACAAGTCGTTGTAATTCTTCAACATCGTCAGAGAGACGGAGGGTCCCGACAACCAACAGCCCTTTGACGCACTCCCAAACCCATGAGCACATCCTTTGGACCGCAATGTCTTTAAACTAGCAACGGACCGCAACGTCCTTAAACTAAACCCTCATACCAAAATGGTGATCTATAGACCGTAACATCCTTAAACTAAAGCAATAGAGTCCAAATACTCTTTTGTTGGGCCCGAATGATCCTAAAATCATGTTGAGTAGATCTTAGTCTAAAATTAGACTAACGTATCCTCAACAAACATTTAAGTTAATCTTAACACCAAATGAGACTAACAGTCCTTAAATCAAACCAAACCCAAATCTAAGAAAATACAGATTTGGACTAATCTACACCCTACGGGCGATAATATAAATTAGTCTCTGTATACAATCCACGGGCAACCAAAAACAAAACAAACACACATGACACGAAGTGAACATCTGGAGCATGAGTAAGTGGTTATCGCTACGCAGTAACATAATTAACTGCAGGGGCTTGCGCCTGCAGGGAAGAGCGTCCCCGCAATCAAAAACCCCTTACAAACGAGAGGGAATTTGACGAAATCTGCTACAACGGCTGCATCCGTCCAGACCTCCGATGCACGGTGCCATAAATCAACTTGGCATCTTCGAAGAGGTGGACGGATAAATCCAAATAGCATCTGCCCCCAAATTCAGGCAAGACGTTTGTCATTCCCGGCTTTCGGCGGTAAACAGGTATACCGAACAGGACTCGTCGAGAATTCCTAGATGGTACCATACCTATCGTCAGATAGAAGTTCTCTGGTGACACTTATATAGATTAGTCTGTAGACCCGAGATCGTCATAGTGTCTTGTGCGGTTCCCACTGTGCTTTGATTTTCTCCCTACCACGGCTCAAAGGAGTCGTGCAAATAGATGGATTTTGGGTACAGTCCCGAGTCACATGGAGGCAATGAGCGATAGGAGGGGTTTCGTCTCTCCCGATATTGGGAGTTGATGTTGCGCTATACTCGATTGGCTATAACAGCAAGTCCATGGCTAAATCTGATGAGATTTACTGGTAAGTGTTATCAGTAGTTTCTCGAATGGTTATAGGCCATACATCGGCATGACTTATCAAGATACTGTGGTCTGATGATTCCACCCCCATACTCGATATGCGACATATCAGATGAAGAGACCGAACTGTACTGTAAGTCTTGCTTATAGGATTTATAGGGGTTTGGACAAGTTTGCTTGTTGATCTTCTATTCGCTCAATACCTGGGTAGCCGTAACGTCCAGATAGTACCGCTGACGGCTTGTGGGTATCTGATGTGATCATTACCTACTGCTGGCATATTGACGAGTTTGTAGAGTCTCACACAGAGGTTTCCTAGATCAAACGAAACGAAGTAGGACATGTATGGAGATATGTGCGGGAGCTTGATTAAATACGAGTATATGTTACCGTATTCTAATATGGCGATATTTGATATCAGGCAGGTTATATATGATATAACCGGATTATTGAATCAAGTATTGATTCAATGATTTAATTAACACACACACACACATATATGTTTATATGTGTGTGTGTTTATATTTGATATTGGTCAGTTATATATGATATAACCGGATTATTGAATCAAGTGTTGATTTGATATCTAATATTGAATATTAGCCGGTTATATGTGATATAACCGGATTATTGAATCAAGTGTTTATTTAATAATTTGATATACATATATACATACATACATATATATATATATATATATGATATTAGTCGGTTATATATGATATAACCGGATTATTGAATCATGTGTTGATTTAATAATTTGATATATATTTATATATTTGATATATATATATATATATATATATATATATATATTAAGCACACTTAAGATTTTCTTCTCTTTATATGTGTGTGTGTGTGTGTATTTAAATAGTATCATGGTTGATGATACATAGAACTAGGATATATAAGAATCACACATGAAGAAAAATGAGTAGATAATGATTTAGATTAATGAATTAAAAGAATAGAGAATGAGTCATTATTCTTGGTAGCTTGTAGAAACCTTGAGAAGCCATGACTCACCTCTTCTCTTTTGTTTTTATTCATTTATATTTATTATTCTCATCTCATTCTTATGACTTGAGTGATGGTTCAAAACTCATCCAAGTTCATCTCCTTCTTCTCCTCATCTCTAGATTTTCCTTGAGTTGAGAAAAGGAAAGAGAAAAATATTTTTGGTAAGCAAATCTCCTACTTCATCAACCTACACTATTTCAGCCCTTTAGTTTAGGTTGTTAACTTCACTAATACCTTCATTAGTGAAGTGAGAGCTTGAGTGAGAGAGACTTCAAGGTGGATTATCTTCGGCGATGAAGACTACAAGCAAGCTCGATTCTTTCTTCAAATGGAGCCTTAAGAAGAGTTCTAGGGACTACTAATTGGAGATTTAAAAGTGAAGGACCGGTCTACAAAGGTTGTAAACTCTCTTCACATAGTTTAGAACTTATTTGCTTACTTTGAAACCCTAATTCTCTAGTTCGATTCTTATTTAGTATACTTAGCACTCTAGATTTTTTAAAATTGCATACTTGATGCTCATATAAAACTATTAGAGGTGCTAAGACATACTTTCAGACGGTGTAGGTCCTTTTTGGCTCATGTTTTCACGGCAGACTTATCTTCCAGCTGTCGGATAAAGCGAACCTGCATTTTTGATACTGGTCTTCCACCCAATCTTTGAACGTGAAGCAATCATCAAGGGGGTGACCTACAGCTCGGTGGTAGGAGCAATAATCCGGGTGATGGACCTCGTTTATTTGTTCGAGGTGCTAAGACTCGAGAAGCGTGATCATTTGGTGCTTCATGATAATGTTGAATATTTTCCCTGTCTTGTTCTGCGGGAAAAAGTATTCTCAACCTATCTTCTTTATAAATAACGGGCTCCAATCGAGCTTTTTTCGATTGAACGGCACCTTCGACCCGCTTTGTTTTCTTCAAACATTGTTTGCGTTCTTTACCCTATTTTTACCATAATTTCGGGATTTACCCCTTTCGCGTTAACACATAGCGGGCTGAAGATGAAGAGCGTTACGGTCTACTTCTGCCGCAGATTGCTGGCTGAGACACCGTGTCTTAGATTTTTCATAATTTTCCATTTCACGGCTGTGGTTGTCCCGGCTCGCTTGACAAGCTTCTTTTATTAGCTTGTCAATTAGTTCTTCGAGCAATGGACTTAATATTTTCAATGCGGGATCTCGCACCGATTTGATGTCATGGCTACTTGGAAGAGTGTTTTCCTCTTCACTCGAGATGTTTACGATGTGGCAACTGTAGATTTGCTCTCATTTCTTGGACCGAACGTATCCGAGTCTAGTTGTTTCCATCTTCCCGTTGGGCTTCTTTCATTGAGTCCCGGGAATATCCCAAATCTTTTAATAGAATTGGGCTTGTCGAACAGTTTGTTCAAATGGTACGCCTTAGCGTCTTAACAGCTCTTTCAATCCTCCACGTAATATCTTGGATGGGTTGAAGCCTATCAAGATCAGGGTTGACACCATACCGGACTTCTTTTTCTACTCTGGTCTCCGTAGATTGGTAGAAGAGGATCGCCTTTTCACCTTTTTGCCTAAGAGCCACGTAGAAGGTCTGCAGTTCTTGTACGCTGCATGTATCGAGCGCATCAAGTTCCTTGTAGTGTTGAGGCGGAGCCATTGTTATTTGTAAACTTTGATCCATTTCTGCGAGGGTCTGTATTGATGAGCGAATGGAGAACACTGCATTAGTTTTGTCCTCAGAGTTGCTGCCAAAGACCAGGATTGGGGTAGATAGTCTGGGCTTATTGTTTTCTTTTTGGGGTTGCCCCGAGTAGACTATTCTTCATCTTCCTCGGTATCGCTCCCAAAGATCGGGATAGTGGTGACGGATTTTTGTTTACTCTCCGGCCTGTGGCACCTTTCGGTATCCTCGAAGTCTAGAAGAAAGTACTTTACGTCTTCGTATTTACGGACTTCGTTTACGGAGAACAGATTTAGCACTCCCATGATGGTGTACTCGAAACCATCCTTAAAATACTTCATATATTGATGTTGTGTAGAAAAGATAATATTGTACTCGTGTAATCAAGGCCTGCCGAGCAAAGTGTTATAGCAAGCCTTGGTGTCAATGACATGAAATTTGATGTCAGTGACGAGTAGCCCGAAGCATAGCATCAGTATTATGGACCTAAGTGTCCGTGATGACCGTGAGTCGAACCTGGAGATAGTAATTTTATCTTGGGCAAGATGCTGAACATTGATGCAAATTTCCTTCAGCACTCTCACGTCGAGAAGATTGACGGAGGATCCGTTATCGACAAGGATTTTCCCTATCTTGATATCGTGGCAGTACCCGGTGACTTATAACAGGCGATTATGTTCGCACGTACCGAAGAGTAGATCTTCATCGCTGAATGTAATATCAGCCGTGTGGACCTCTGCCAGTTCATCTTTCATCTTCTCTTCTGGGAGGAAAGCTTGGAATTGATCAGGTTCTTGTAATGCCTTGATCAAGGAATCTCGTGCCTCTTTGGACAGGAGAAAAGCATCCAATATGCTTAGCTACGAGAGTATTTTCCTCAGATGTGCTAGGATGTTGTAACTCACCTTATTTTTCTCAGGCGGGTCCTTTGCGGCGAGCTCTTTGACTGCTTCTTTATCAAGGGCGATTTCCTCGGGCATTTTCCCTTTCCCTTTGTCTTTTTTGTTCGAACTTTTGTTTGCAAGTCCAAAGTCCTTCTCAGGTAGCGTACGGTTATGTAGCTGAATATTCTCACAGTTCTTCTCCTCTCCCTCTTCTTTTTTTGAGGTGGAGTCTTCAAAGAGAAGGTTGAGGGGCCTTTCATCCTCGGAATCATCCCGAACGTGAGAACTGGAGGTTTTTCTCTTTATGAACTAGTACCAACCATATGACAGTTGCCAGTCATTTTTTCATGCGCGTTCATCTTGCCGTTCCTACATTGACGAGCACGAGCTTCATATTTCCCCTTCTTGAAGTGTTTTCGATGGGCAACATATTCTTGCCACCACTTCTTGAGGCACCACATTCCTCGATAGGGTGGGCGACCCTTCGATGATATAGGCAGTAGTTTAGATGTGATTCTCCTCCGGCGAAATATGGGATTTCGGGATTGCACATTATGAGCGGTGGCAGTTTCATCCCCATTGATAGAGTTTTGGTGAACTGCTTCTTAGTTTTAATCCTGCTTTTATTTCTTGCAGGTGTGTTTTGGTTTGGTCGGAACACTTTACGACTCATCCCCACCGCAGCTTCTTTATTCATACGCTGACACTTAGCCTTTTCATATATGGTTGTCTCAATTTTCGGTCATCTTTGCTTTTTTAAAAAGCTTTGTTTAAAAGTCTCTCAATCGAGTCTTTTTCTGGAAGTTTCGGGGATTTTAGCGCCGGTTCTGCCCCCAGTTCCTCCACATCGTTTTTTGACACTGAGAGGGGGTCTTCGTCATATAACGATGAATGGGAGACCATGTGGCAACTTTCTTCATAATCTTTCACTTCTTCTGATAAGTAATTTCCCTCATCATTGTCACTGTCTCCTTCCTCAACAATATGCTTGAGGAATTCTTCAAGCGTGACTGGTGTCTGTGTCTTCTGGTTATATTCTTCCAGCGCGTCTATGTATTTCTGAAGCTCTGTGCGCTTGTCGTCATGCTCGGCCGGCAGCATGGGTTTCTTAGTCTACTTCTTTTATTAGAAGACTTTGAAGGCTTGACTTGGGGTTTTTCCTTTGTCAACAATTTTCGGGTCCAAGACGTGGTTTCAGCATCCCTTCAATTTCAGGTTCAAGTGAACTTTTCCACTTGATTGCTGGACATGTGTTCATCACAGAAAACTGTAGTTTAATACCCTCATTCATTATCTATTTTTGTTATTTATTGATACTATTAATCAGTGTCTGCTATGTAATTACAGATTACAGGTGTTCATGATTAAATACTGGAAACAAACTCAATATCACGGATATAGCGTTTGGGAGCCGACATTGCAAATAGAACAGAAAACCGACTGATATCCAAAGAGTTCTTTTAGCAAATAAATGTGTGCACACAATTTTGGTTCAACACATACAAGTGTGCACATGACTCTTTGGTACATGTACCATGGTGGGGCTGCCTTGGCATACACAAATGATGAATTGTGCAAGTGGTAGGAACATGTGAGGTGATGAGTGTTTAATGCTAAAAGTTTTGATGTGATACATTGCTTTAAGTTTCCCTCCAAATCTCTTAATGCAAACCAGGTTATTGTAGACAAATCAAACAACACCAGGACGATGTTGGAGTAGACACGAGATCACCACATCAATACGAGCCTCATTGCTCGGACCAAGACCGGCGACACACCCTATAAATCCGAGCTTGCCGGCCCCCCTTGCCCCGTTTGTCCCCATCTTTCTTCTGTCCCTCCTTTGCAGTCACATCACCTTATTTTTATTACTTGTTTAATCTTTTTTTGTGCCTATAAAAGTAAGTTCAGTGAACAAAGGAAGGGTTCTCTCGTATATAGATAGATATACAACATATACTCCATTTTTATAGTTTCTTTTGTTTTTGGTTTAGCTTGAGAATTGAGTGGGCTTCAATTTGGTTTCTTCTTCTTCTTCCCTCTTAAAGATTTCTTTGGAGAGCTTCATTATGGAGGTTGAACAAGTTACCAATATCTTGTACCTAAGTTTCTTCAAGTGTTAATAATATTTGTGTTTCTTTGTTTACTTGCTTCTTTTTATTAATTGCCTTTTTTTATGATGTTTAACTAATTCCTTTGGTTGTGGTAATGGTGAGGAAATGAGATGAAAGGCTTTGCCTCCTCCTCCTCTTGTTAATGTTTAATGTGCTTATATATATGATTCTAACTTAAAGATTGTTTATGTATTGATGTAATATGGTATTTTGAAACATGGTTACTTTGTAACCTTTTCATATACCATATTCACTCCCTTTCCCCATTTCAATGTTTAAGTTAAAATCAAATTTGTGTTAAGTTTGCTAAGTTGAGATATGGTATTTTGTGATCAAGCGCTTTACAATCTCTTGGTTTCATATATGATATACTATTACAACACTTAGCAAACTCAGCACTTGAATCATTTACTCTCACTCACTAACTTGTATCTTCGGTGTTGATGTATGCTTGTTAAACCTTGTGCTTAGCATTGATACCTCAAGCTTAGACATACAACGGTAAGTGAACAAACGGACTCGTTTCGTGTTTGTGTCGAATATCGGCAACTTGACGACTTGTGCCACGCTACCGCCCTGACGAGTCATGCTTCACGCCGGGATCGACACAAGAACAGACAACTCATGAACAAGAGAGCGCCGAAGGAATCGTTGCGCTTTGACCATCCGAGCCAAAGCCACGGCCATTTTCTTACTTGCTTGTTTTCTTTGTTTTCGTACTCTTTTTATATTTTAGTGACAAACCAAACAGATTCGTTATTTGTTGAACTTTAAACAACAAGACCTAATACACAATTCCCTGCGGATCGACTCGTACCTGTCGGCTTGCTACAACGAGCCGTGCACTTGCGGTTTATAAATTTTAAAACAAGAACGAGCTCGCGTGCACATCCATTTCTCAAAACATACCGGTTTCCAAAACATACGAATTTGCGCGCACGGGAGAGTTCCCAACAAGTTTTTGGCGCCGTTGCCGGGGACTTTGGTAGTATTAGGTATTGTTATTTCTAGTTCGTATTAACAAATTAACTTCTAACTCAAAAAAATTTCAAAACTAACATAACACAATTTTCTGACTTTGCTCTCTGTTGCTGAACCTGCTAACACCTTAAAATTTATTTTAAAAATCAAGTTATACCATGAGAGCACTTAGCTAGTCTAGAGAACCCACTAAAAATTCTAGCACCCAACTCCGAAAACTGACCAGCGACATCACTGTAATATCCGGCGCCGCCGGGTCCAGAGAGGTGTTTTAGGATTTTTTATTTTGTGTGATCTCCAGTGCAGTGTTGGTATTCTAGTGGTATTGTTTGATTTTTATAGTTTTAAGTGTGCAGGAATTGGGGCAGATATATCGCTTTTTACACGAAATATCGTACTTTTCCGACATTTCAGTTTTAAGGAATTACGACCAGCGATCGTGCGGAGTAAGGATCAAATTCAATTGCAAAACGTTAGTGAAGTACAGTGCCAAAGATCCGGGTAGTTTGACCCGCGCAAGCGAACATTCAAATACCCGTAATCACTTCAAAGGGGTTTCTTAACCCAAATCGCATCGGTACGTATTTCCTAACACATTCTTCTCGAATCCGACACATTCTAATATTTCTATCTTATGCAGGATTCTTCGCCCAAATTTGCCACCAATTGCACAGAGAATTAACCCGTATTTGCTGCAGTGCTTAAGCCTAAAACAGAAAAAGAATTGCTTTATTGATTGAATTCTTGAATTATTTTATTGAATGCGCATTTGCATCTTAATACGGATATTAAGCGCATGACCGAACAAGATACGGTAAAGGATTTCATCACCTTTCTCCGTAGCCCACAAATCACAAAACTGCATTCTTGCATACCTACAGTAATTTAAAATCAACTAGAACTTTGACTCTAAGGACTTCGCACTCATTAGGAGAAGTGAACTGTGTTTAGAACACTACTTAACGGTATATCATTCACGGGGTGTCTAGGCAAGTGTTCAAGAGAAAGGGTTATCTAATTAAGAAACTTCGTGAAAGCGTTGGAAAACCTCCCCTTATCTGTTGCACTTACTTGGCTTCGTGATCCGTATATCTTGAGCCCATTTCTCGACACAGTTTTACTTCAACAATCAGGTTCTTAAGCAGGTCTAGTTGACTAGCATAAAATAAACTGCTAGAGGTGTGATATTCTTTGTTTTTGTGATATTTGTGAATTCTTGTTAATATGGGTGATACACGATTTAATTCAATTTTTTACGATTCTTATTCTTTTGTTTATACTCAGTCCCAATTCATTTGTTCAAATTTCCACGATTCTTCCCATATTCATGAAAATTTTCCTTTTCTAGGGGGTGACCAATCGTCCCATATTTTTGATAACGGTTATCCACCTAACACTCTTGAACCCGGTTCCACTTCAATTAGAGACCTAATGATTGAAGATTTAGAGAAAGAGGTCAACAGGGTAACTGCTTTAGCATCACCACCGTCATAACCCTCCCTTCCTAAAACAACTGACGCATCCTTAGGGATTGATGGTGAGATGGATACTAGGTTGACCGCTTTAAAGAAAGGTATTGAAGTGATGATTGCGGTCGAGAATCAAACAGCTGCTACGCTAGCCCTGTGTATACAGCGGTCTGAGCAATTGTTTCACGCTTAAGCTCAATCTTTGGCTAGAATTGAAGAGCATGTAGCTGTAGTGATTCTAAAGAGTGAACACAGTCAATTAGAACCACATTGTGTCAATATATGTCATCTAGGAAGTCACCAAAGTAAGATAAACGATCAATTGAATTTTGATAATTTCATATATGACGATGCAATTGAATTGACTAAGTGTTATCGGGACACACAATAAAAACCTCCGACTGATTTTTATACTCCAATTTTAGAGGAAGAAGCTTGTGATTTTGACGGGTATGGTTTGGATAGATTGTTAGAAGAGATCAATGATCAGGAACCCACAATTTTTGTATCACTTAGTGATATTGTTTCGGAAGAAACGTCAGGGTGGGAACCTACTTTTTTAAATGACATGAACCTACCCAGATATGAATATGATGAAGAAGAACTTGTTTTGGGAATTGTGAGTTATAGCAATGAGTGTAGGGTTGTGCAGAATTATAGGGAGGAAGACAACCTTGAAAAACAGTCTTTCATACAGAGTTTTAAAGAATTATTTGCGGATGGACTTGATATCCTCGGTGATTTTGAGTCGGGATCAATTAGGGAACATCCCATGAACCTTTCCTTTTCCAATTTTTTTGCGGATGAACTCCAGTTTTTAAACGAGCTTGACTCCTAAACTCGACATGTGTTTTTTGAACATTCAATTCATTCGGGCAACAATTCTTTGATCTCTTCAAAACTTCATTTTCACTTTCAACGTTTTCTGATCCATAATCACACACAACCATGTCCTTCACTAACAACCAACACATTCTTTTTATTTTTATTTTTTATATTCATATTCTTTTACCAGCCCTTACATTATATCGATAAAAAAAATTTGTGGCTGGTATTAATTTCTGGACTAACAATGTCGTTTAACTTGTGAATACAGTAATTAATTTTTGGTCTTCTTAGTTTTTTTTAAAAATAAGATCTCACCCGTTAGGGAGCGAGTGCTAAATTTTGGGGACAGCGCTGATTTAACTTTTTGTATGAGTAAAATTGTAAAAAGTGGGGTTTTCTTTTTGTTAGGTTTTTTTTTGTAAAATTTCCTTTATGAAGTCATAACATCCCTGACCTGAACCCTTTATTCTCAGTTCTCAAACAGCACCATATCCCATCTTTGCTTTCCCGAACCTTCCTCCAAAACCCTAGCCCCTCTACTCCGAATTCGACCGGCAAGTCCCTTCAAAAATCCGGCGAGGCCGGCCGTATTGCCTTCGATCATCGTTTTCCTTTGTGAGATCTATAAGATTTGCTCTTCCCCCATCTCCTGCATTGTTTAAATTTTCTGAAAACTTCACCAACCCACAGATCATGGTCCCTTTTGAATTAGAGCAAAATTTTGTCGATGTATTCACCCATGAGGTGTTCGGGAGCTATTTTCATGATGCTATCTGACAGTTGGGGTGGGAGTCTTTGCTGTATGGGGAAAAGGGGTTATGTGCTTGTGAACATTTGGTAGATGAGTTCTAAGACGCTCTTACAAATGGTGAAATACTCCAGGATCGCATTCGATTTCACTTTCAGGGTAGACAGAGGGTATTCTCAGCTGATATGATATCCAATGTCACCAACATCCCTATCCGACCTGGTTTTCAAAGAGCGTTAGAGCTTGCCCAGTATAGGACGATCATGGGTACACGGTGCGAGTTACGAGATGCTGGGCTAAATGCCCAGCAGAATTTTAGAAACGTCTATACGGCTTGCCGCTGGGATTACTGTAACTGTAAGTCTACGGTAGCGCCCCGGCCGTCTTTCAGACGCCAAATGCGGAACAAAAACTTTTATAACTGGCGCTATCGCATACTATAACCCGGATCTGCCATTAACGCTAAACTAACAAACTACAAAGAGGGTAGAAAGGTTATACCGAACGATCTGAGTCCTTCGTTCTTTAACCATCATCCCACGCTCCGTTGCGGCTGCTCCGATCTCGTCGATCTCCGATCTCCTCGTCCAGGTGGCACCACGTCAACGGATCTTTAAACGGGCTCCCGCCTCTGACCCGAGGCAACTCGGTCATCAAGTTTGCTAAAAGAGATGACCAAGATTGATGTAGAGAATGAGTAAAACACTTTGTCTCACTTCGTCCAAAACCATGGACGAACGGTTAATGAAGTTGCCATTTGGAATGATATGAAATGAGAAATGAGCTATGAAATTTCATGAACCAAATCACATAAACTTTTAATCAACAACCATCTATCTCTCACAAGAATGGCCGGCCACATTTTGTAGAGGTGGGGGTGAGTGTAGGAACAAGGAAGGTAACCTTAAGCAATAATGCATCATGAGAAATATCTTAGCACAAACAAAATGCATTAATGCAATGAATGACTCATCTAAACCTAGTCACCACTCAATTAATGCAACCAAAGATTCATGAACCTAGTCACCAATCTTGAAGCTTCTAGAACCATGACTCACCTCATGACTCACCCAAGTGAAGAAAAGATAAATCCACATTTAACCGAATGTTTAATACGGGTGATAGAAAACTGGAAACTGGCAACTTCCAAAAGCGATCTCGAAACGAATTTCAGGATAACCCCGTAACAGTATAAACATACCCGCATTTGTATTACGACCGAATACAAATGCAACTGAGACAAAGATATTATATCTACATAGTATAATACTCGGATCCGGCTTATACCAAAGCCCACCAGTATTATCTGCCCGAAATATGACACGTGCGTAAACGCACGTGCATTTTCCGAACCCTGCCATAAAACCATACGGCCTCTACAACGTTTCGCCCGAACTTGGGAAACTATCTGTGGGGGACTCTAATGACTCGTCAGTACCCTGGCAGTGGGTTTAACCACAAGCCGTCAGCGGCACTAGCTGTGCGTAACGGCTGCCCATGTACTGACCTCAAGGGAGGCCGATGAGCGAACTCATCTGGAAACCCTACTGAGCCTAACAGTGACAATGTATATACAGTCCGGTCCGTTCATCTATGAGTATCGCATATCAGGCCTAGGGGGCTGGTAACGTCAGACCCCCAATAGCGGTATAAGTCGTATCGGAGACAAGCCCTGAACACCCTGAGAAACTACCGGAGTACCTACCAGTAATTCTCACCTGCCTTGGCCAAGGACTTGGTGTAATGGCTTTCCTAGACACAGCGCGATCTCCACCCCCAATACCGGGAGAGACGAATCCCCTGCCGATTCGCTCACTTGCCTCCATATGGCTCGGGACTGTACCCAAAAACTACCTGTTTGCACGACTTCTTTGAGCCGTGGTAGGGTAGAAATCAAAGCACAGTGGGAACTCACACGAGACAAATGACGACCTCAGGTCGATGAACTAACCTGTACACATGTCACCAGGGAACTGCTATCTGACGATAGGTATAATACCAACTAGCAGATTCCCGGCGAGTCCTGTCCGGTGTACTCATAACCCAATGAGCACCTGTATATATCTTAGGTGATCCAACTGACACCAGTGGCTTGTGATACCGGCCACCGCCCCTCGTCGGGGTCTCGACTGTATACACTAGTCTACACCGGAGTATCGATGCCTGTCTCGAAACTCCCACGACTAGGGGCCACTATTAAGGATGTGCTTATGGACTACCCAACTCTCACGTATATGATCGCCCTCATACTGTTGGTAGTCAATCAAGATCCTAAGGGCTCTATCAACGTGTAACATGTGATCAGTCACCTGAACCTGTACACGACTGATAGAGGTAAACCAGATAGCATACTATCATCTCGAGTAAGACTGTCCTACCGGTATAGGTCCTCCGCAATCATTGCAATCACGTGCCTGCGATCCAATAATTGACTTTGAGGGCACTATATCCAACAATCTCCCACTTGCACTTAAGGCTAATTATTGCGATGTCGCATACTCACAGCCCGTGTGATACCGAACATCCAACTCCTCTACTAATCTGTTTCACAAAGCCCGTTTGTAAAACTATTGTGTTCGAGAAATAGTCTCAGTGAGTGGATCCGCCCTGATGTTTCTTTCTATGTCTCTCTTAATCTCAAGTTCATGGAGAAAACCATCTCCCGAATTGAGTAATACCTGTTTTAGAATATGTCTGGATATCTGATGGGACCTAGTTCATAAATGAACTGCAAATCCAAACTTCTTAGACTGTATCGTCAACTGAACCTAATCAGTATCCTGCACCATGCCTCCCACAGTATCCTCTTGGACCACCTGTCCATAATACTGTCCCTCTTCGTCAGAGGGAAAACTATAACTCTGACAATCACTCTGTCATCCATATCACTTTTGAAGCCTGGAATGATAACCGTCCCCCGAAGGAGGCTGCCGTCATCAAATCCGTAGAACATTCACTTATGTTCTAAAACTGCTTCCTTATGTTTCTCCAGGATTGGATTAATACAAACTTATTGCATCTAGTGCAAAAACAATATCTGGTGTGGTACTTGACATCTTACGATTGACTCAATTGCCTAAGAAAGTGATTTGCCAATCATGCACATCCCTCTCCCCTTTAGTCTATAAGACACCTTTAGAGAGGGTGACTCCATCACCTGTAGGTACACCACCATGCCAGGAGTCATCTATTCTAAAATACTATTAGAATACTGTCAAAGTACCCACATTGGGAAACTACCCAAACCTAGATCTAAAACCATAGATCTAGTAACCAGAATGTCTGATATTATATCCATATCCTGTCTGGAGAAACAACTGTGTGACGACCACAGTACAACCGATCGTAGTATAAGAATTTTACTTCTTACTCTGTGTATGTCATCCAAATACCAGGACATCACACCCTACTACCTTCTTAACAGATCCATCCCCTATTCTGATGAAGTCAAAGCCATGACTGTCACATCAAAATTAGATGATCTATCTCCGCTATAACTGCTCAAGTCTATAAACAGACATAAGCGACTTACCCACTATGGTTCCGCTGCTCCCACTGACCACAACAGCCCTCTGGCAGAATAATTGAAAGGTTCCTAGGCACCCTATAATGGTCTCACAAGGCATCGAACATGCCAATTTAAAAAAAATGGTGCCGAGAAACCCTAGACTACGGATCGTTGCTAGAAATCTAGGCGAAAAGTAAACTAGTTAACACTTAACTACAAGGATATGGAAATTACAACCTTTGTAGATCCGGATATCCACCTCCACGGCTCCGCAACGAAGTCTCCTCTCTGTCCATGTCGAACCCTGGGCTCTAGCGCCGGCTTCATCGGAGAATGAACGGGCTTGGTCATCGACGACGATGCCGAAGATGATCTATGTCGAGGCATCGCTAGATCAAGCTCCCTACTTCACAAAGTGATGAAACTTGTGAAGGAAACACACTCTACTACTTGGCAAGAGGTAGAGGATGAAGAAATAGGAGGTGGGTTCTCTTTAGAATTGGATTTCTCACTCTCAAGCTCAAGTTGCCATTGATGGCCTCAAGGTTTCAAACTTGAAGATGAAGAAGAAGATGAGCTAGAAAAATGATAAGTCTTTTAAAATGAAAAGAAAAAGGAATACTTATCATAATTCCAACTAGGGTTAAGTGTAGAGAATAGACCATGGTTAATGGATGGGTTAGGGTTAAGCATGATGACAAGAATGGTTAAGAAGTCAAAGCTTCATGAAGCTTCAACTAAAAGACAAAGAAAGCCACCATTCTTATCATAATCATTTCCAAATAAATAAATAAACAAATAAATAAATAAATGGATATGAAAAACCCTAATTATCATATTAATCATGGTTTAATCCTATACACTTAACTAAATGATCAAGTATCATCAAACATGATACAAAAAGGTGCACAAAAGTATATCACATATACAATGTGCAATCCAAGTGAGAAAAATCCGTTTAAAGTGAACCAATACTAGTTAATGCAAAGTAATATATCAAATATATAATTATACATTAAATCATTAAATCAACACTTGATTCAATATCCGGTCATGTCGCACATGACCGACTAGTATCCAATGTATCGGCTTATCGAATCGATCTTCGATTCGATAACTAGGTTATATCGAATATAACCATTCGATACATATATCGCGAGAATGGAATACGGTATCACATACACGCATTATTCTCGGTCCTGCACATATCTCATATGCGCTCCTATTTCGTTTCGCTTGAGCCAGGAAACTTCTGTGTAGGACTCTAAAGACTCGTCAATACGCCGGTAGCAGATGATGATCATATCAAACACCCACAAGCCGCAAGCGGTCTGCTAAACGTAACGGCCACCCGGGTATTGAGCGATCAGAAGATCGATGAGCTAGCCCGCTCACACTCCTGCGAATCCGACCACTAACACTTACCGTACAGTCCAGTCTGTTCATCTGATACGTCGCATATCAAGTCTAGGGGTGGTATACGTCAGACCCCAATAACCGATAAGTCGTGCCGATGTGAGGCTCATAACGGGTCGAGAAACTACTGGTAACACTTACCAGTAAATCTCTGATCAGCCCTGGCCAGGGACTTCCCTGTTACGGCCAATCGAGCACAGCGCAACATCAACCCCCAATACCGGGAGAGACGAAACCCCTCCTATCGCTCATTGCCTCCATGTGACTCGGGACTGTACCCAAAGACCACCGTTTTGCACACCCTCATGGACGTGGTAAGGTGGAGATCAAAGCACAGTGGGAATCACACAAGACTCTATGACGATCTCGGGTCTACAGACTAACCTGTACAAGTGTCACCTGAGAACTGCCATCTGACGTGAGGTATAATACCATCTGGGAGTTCTCGGCGAGTCCGTCCAGTGTACCCAGTCTCCACTGAGCACCCGTACACCATCTATGATGTCAAACACCAATGGATATGGGATCATCCATCGCCCATCTCATAGGTCGAGAAGCGTATACGCTAGTCTACACTGGTATATCGATGCCCCGTCTCGATACACCCACGACTAGGGACCATGAAGGATGTACTTATGGACTACCACGTCCCTGTAAGTCCGTGTTGCCCACCCCGGTGCTTACGGGGAGGCGGAAAACATAATAAAAATCGGATTTTTAATGACATAGGCAACATGGACTAAGCTTGTGAGGATCTTTGCTAAACTAAAACTAGCTAAAGTAAACTAACAACTAACAAAGTTGTAGAAAGGTTATACCTTTGGTCTTTAGTCCTTCTCTCCTTGCTCCTAGGTATGGTAGAAAAGGATCACCTTGCTTGTCTTCTCCCGTCAAAGAAGGATCCACCCGAAAGCCACCACCTTTAGCTTCAACTCCAAGCTAGGAGTAACTAGAGTGCAAGAAATGCTAAGACTTGAACCCTAGAAGTGAGTAGAGAAGATCAAGAGAGGGTTTTTCTCAAGCTTTTTGTTTCTCAACACATGAGAGGGAGAGAGCTTGAGGGAGAGGATGAGCAAGAGAGAGAAAAGAAATGAGAGAATGAATTATTTGTGAGCCTTTCTCACTAATATGTGTGTATAATTTTAATTGAATAATTAGCTAGATAATTATCATGGTAAATCATGACATGACCATTATCATTTCAAATTGCAAAGATCAAAAAGCATCTTCCAAAAGAAATTATGATGGTCAAAGTGTCAACCTTGGTCAACAAGTCAAAGAAGTCAAAAGGTCAAAAACCACAACCATGGATAATTATTAAACTAATTACTAATTAACAATAACACACACATAAATATTAGGGTTAATAAAATGACAACAACCATTAACCCTAATCAAGGTCCTCTCCCTCAATCTCAAGCAACTGTGCATACGCACCCGCATTCGTGATCCGAGGAACACGAACACAATGAGAAAAACCAATCTCAAATCATATACTAGGATCCGGCTTAAACCAAAGCCCGCTAGTATAGACTGTCCGGACAGCAAACGTGCACAAGTGCGCGGATGCGAACGAACCCTGTCGCAAAACCATGCGACCTCTACTCGTTTTGCCTAAAGGCGAATAGCTCTCTGTGTGGGACTCTAAAGACTCGACACTACGCTGGCAGTGGGTTTAACCACAGACCGCAAGCGGCACTAGCTGTACGTAACGGTCCCCAGGTAGATGTCGATAAGAAGACTGACGAGGTGAACCCCATCTGCTCTCCTACTGAGCCTGTATGTGACAGTCTCCGTACAGTCCGGTCTGTTCGTCTGATACATCGCATGGCGGGCCTAGGGGGGCGGTGAACGTCAGTCCCCTAATAGCGGTACAAGTCGTGTCGGAGTGAAGCCCAGAACACCCTGAGATAACACTGGAAGCCTACCAGTATATCTCGCTTGCCCTGGCCAGGGACTACTCGTGTAATGGCTCTCCTGGACACAGCGCGATGTCAACCCCCAATACCGGGAGAGACGAATCCTGTCTAACCGTCACTGCCTCCAAGTGCTTCGGGACTGCACCCAAAAACTACCTGTTTGCACAGCTCCTTTGAGCCGTGGTAGGGTAGTAATCAAAGTGCAGTGGGAACACACTCGAGGCGAAGTGACAGTGTCAAGTCAGCGGACTAAGCTGTACTCATGTCACCTGGGAACTGATAACTGACGATAGGTATATTACCAACCAACAGTTCCCAACGAGTCCTGTCCAGTGTACTCGTAACCTAACGAGCACCCGCATACTATCCCAAGTACGACGTACTAACGGCTGTGGGACAGACCGTCTCCCACACTGGGATGAGAAGCGCATACGCTAGTCTACTCCGGAGTATCGATGCCCTGTCTCGATAGTCCAACGACCAGGGACCTGTATAAGGATGTGCTTATAGATTACCCAGCTCCCACGAGTGCGAGCGCCATCACAACGCTGGTAATCAAGCAAAGATCCTAAGGGCTCTACTAATATGTATACCAGCAATATGCTAAAAGAAACACATGCACATATTAAAGCAGAGACAAACCAAGTAGCATACTACCATTTCGAGCAAGATTGTATATACAACTGTGAATATCCCAAGCTTCCATTAAGTAATATACAAGCTAGTATGATACAGTAATGGCCTCTAGGGCATATACACTAACAATCTCCCACTTGCACTAAGGCCATGTACTGGCGTATCGAAGACCTATCATCTCGATCAGCCGCTCGAACTGAGTCTGGGGCAAGGCCTTGGTGAATGGATCTGCTGTGTTATCCTCTGATGCAACTCTCCGGACCTCGATCTCCTGGCGATCTACGATCTCCCTGATCAGGTGATACCGCCTTAAGATGTGTCTGGATTTCTGATGGGACCTGGGTTCCTTCGCTAAAGCTATAGCCCCGTTGTTGTCGCAATACAGAGGTATTGGGTCAACAATGGACGGAACCACCTGAAGTTCTTTCAAGAACTTCCTCATCCAGACAGCTTCTTTTGCGGCATCAGATGCAGCGATGTATTCCGCTTCCATAGTCGAGTCAGCAACGGTTTCCTGTTTGGAGCTCTTCCAACACACCGCCCCCCCATTGAGGGTAAAGACAAAACCCGACATGGACTTGGAATCATCCTTGTCACTCTGGAAGCTGGAGTCAGCAAAGGCCTCAACCTGCAGGTCTTTTCCGCCATACACCAAGAACATCTCCTTAGTCCTTCTCAGGTACTTGAGAATGTTCTTTACTGCTATCCAATGTTTCTCCCCAGGGTTTGACTGATACCTGCTTACCACACTCAGTGCATAAGCCACATCCGGTCTGGTACACAACATCGCATACATTATAGAGCCTACCGCAGAAGCGTAGGGTATAATAGACATGCGATCCCTCTCCAAATCAGTCTTGGGAGACATCTCTTTGGAGAGGGTGATCCCGTGACAAGCCGGTAGATTACCGCGCTTGGAATCTTCCATACTGAATCTCTTCAGTATGGTGTCGATGTACCTGGACTGCGAGAGTCCTAATATCCTCTTGGATCTGTCACGGTAGATCCGGATACCCAGAATGTAGGAGGCATCACCCAGGTCTTTCATGGAGAACCTGTGTGACAAGAACCCCTTGACAGATTGTAGCATAGGAATGTCATTTCCTATTAAGAGAATGTCATCCACGTATAAAACGAGGAATACTACAGTTCTCGCTACAAATCTACAATAGATGCATGGTTCATCTGGATTTTTGATAAAGCCAAATTCTTTGACTGTCTCATCAAAACAGATGTTCCAACTCCGCGATGCCTGCTTGAGTCCATAAATGGACTTGAGCAACTTGCACACCTTTCCGCTGCTCCCACCCTGAATGAAACCCTCTGGCTGGTCCATATAGACACACTCCTCTAAATGACCATTTAGAAAAGCTGTCTTTACGTCCATCTGCCAAATCTCATAATCGTGGAAAGCAGCAATGGCAAGAAGGATCCGAATGGATTTCAGCATAGCTACTGGAGAAAAGGTTTCGTCATAGTCCAAACCAGGTCGCTGACGAAAACCCTTTGCTACCAGTCTAGCTTTATAGGTCTCAACCTGTCCATCTACACCAATCTTCCTTTTGAAGATCCACTTGCATCCTACGGGTTTTACCCCGTCTGGAGCAATGTCCAACGTCCATACTTTGTTGGTGTACATGGACTCCATCTCGGTCCGCATTGCATCCAGCCATTTTACCGAGTCGACGCTCTGAATGGCTTGCTGGAAGCTAGTAGGCTCATCACAATCCAGGATGCAGTCTTCTCTATCCCCGTCAATGAGAAAACCGTAGTATCTCTCGGGCGGATGAGACTGCCTACTACTCCTGCGGAGCGGCATAGGAATGTCCTGTTCTTTTGAACTTTCTGGTTCCACTAAACTTTCAGTAATAGTTTGTGGTTCTGGAATTTCTTCCAGTTCTATTGCGCTCCCACTTATTTCTTTTTCTATGAACTGATGTTCTAGAAAGTGGGCATGGCGAGAAACAAGGACTTTTTGTTCCTCTTCGCAATAGAAGTAATATCCCTTGGAGTTCTTTGGATATCCCACAAACTTGCACTGTACTGAGCGTGCCTCGAGCTTGTCCGCATGCTGCTTTTTTACAAAAGCTGGACATCCCCATGTCTTAATGTGATTAAGATAGGGTTTCTTCCCACTCCATAACTCATATGGTGTGGTAGGCACAGTCTTAGTGGGAACACGGTTCAAAAGATATGCAGCTGTCTCTAGCGCATACCCCCAGAAAGATCGCGGTAACTCAGCGTTACTCATCATGGACCGTACCATATCCAATAGGGTTCGGTTCCGTCTCTCCGATACACCGTTATGTTGCGGAGTGTATGGAGGAGTAAGCTGAGAGAGAATTCCATTCTCTTTTAAATAGTTCAGGAATTCGGCACTTAAGTATTCTCCTCCTCGATCCGATCTTAGGATCTTGATACTTTTGCCTGTTTGTTTTTCTACTTCATTCTTATATTCCTGGAATTTTTCAAAAGCCTCGGATTTATGTTTCATTAAGAAGACATAACCGTACCTTGAAAAATCATCCGTAAAGGTAATGAAGTAAGAAAAACCGCTTCGCGCATGTGTAGACATTGGACCGCACACGTCGCTGTGTACGAGTCCCAAGAGCTCGCTCGCTCTTTCTCCGTGTCCAGAAAACGGAGCCTTTGTCATCTTTCCTTTGAGACAGGATTGACAAGTTGCATACGATTGATATTCGAACGAATCTAAATATCCTTCAGTATGTAACTTAGTCAATCTTCTCTCGTTGATGTGACCCAGTCTACAATGCCATAAGAAAGTTTTATTAATTTCTGGAGACTTTCTTTTGTGTGTATTCTGGATATTGAAAATCTGTGGTTGGTTTAAAACGTATATACCGTTGTTCAATGTACCTGACCCAATCAAAACTTGATTAAGGTGAATGTTCACTACATTACTTACAAATGCAAATTCATAACCTTCTTTAGATAATAAAGATACAGAAATGATATTACAGGTTGCATTTGGTACATAATAACAACTACGCAAAACCAAAAAGTGTCCATCTGATAATCCCAGGTGATAGTCCCCCACGGCCTCTGCATCCATGCTAGCACCGTTCGCAACTCTGAGGGTCATGTCACCTGCCTTCAAAACTCTACGCTTTCTCAACGCCTGCAAAGAATTACAGATATGAGATCCTGATCCGGTATCCAATACCCAGGAAGTAGAGTTTATTGATAGACAATTTTCAATAACATACACACCTGAAGCTGAAGCTGCAACTCGCTTCAAATCCTGTGTTCTGGCTTTCCAAGCCTTGCAATCTTGTTTCCAGTGGCCACTTTTGTGACAATAGAAGCATTCTTCCTTCCCCACCAGCTTCCCCGCTACCTTTGTTGCTTTACCCTTTCCCTTCGTATCCACTTTACCGACACCGCCTCTTGGTTTGGCGGGGGCTTTCTTCTTCTTGCCCTTGGCTTTCGCCCTGGACCTAGAAGAGGAAGATCCTCCTACAAACAAAGTGGATGTCTCCCTACTCTTCTGTAGGGTGCCCTCAGCAGTCCTCAACATGTTCAGAAGCTCGGCAAGTTCTACCTCCTTTCCTTGCATGTTGAAGTTAAGAATGAACTGGGCGTAAGTGGAAGGAAGGGACTGGAGAATCAGATCAGTATAGAGTTCATTCTCCAACGTGGTCCCAAGGTCCGCGAGCTCCTCTATGTAGCCGATCATCTTAAGCACGTGGTCCGCTACCGATGATCCGACGGCCAACCTTGCCGAAAAGAGCTTCTTCGACACTTCGTATCTTGCGATACGAGACTGCTCTCCATACAGTTCTTTTGTATGGAGAAATATGGACTCTAGGTCCATATTCTCGTGCCTCCTCTGATGGTCATTGTCCATCGAGGCTAGTACGAGGCATTTGGCCCTCGCGCAATCTATCTCCCATGTCTTACGGATTTCTACATCCGCGACGCTGGAGGTGGGACCTGGGACGGGGGGAGCTTTGGTGGTAAGTATATACCCCAGCTTGTCATAAGTGATAGCCATCTTGACATTCCTGAGCCAATCTTTGTAGTTTGGCCCTGTCAATATGTTTTTATCTAATAGTAACTTAAGTCCGGTCATCTTGAATGGTCGCTGCAATTAGGAGAGAGAAAAGAAACACTTTAGCATGATGCTCTTGCAAGTTTAGAGTGGTTTTTAGTTTGTCTAAACTGGATGGCTCCCACTGTCTCTCGAATCCCTTCTCAAACCGTAAAGAAAAGGATTAGCCGGGATCATTCTCACCGTACAATACTTGCTTAACCGTTCAGCCAGGCCAGTGTCGGTACTTCGAGGGAGGTTTTCCAACGCTTTCGCGAAGTTCCTTAATTAAGTAACCTCTTTTCCCTGTGGGCGTAGCCCCGCTAACACCTTTCTAGGCACCTACTAGGTTTATAGCATTGATCGTTAAGTGAGAGTTTTCCCGAGGAGTAGCATATACTCACAGTAGGATCGGGATCCAAATATCATTGCGTGATAAAACCGAAGGAATCCTACCAGAATCATCACACTCCAAATGGTATGCAAATCTAGCAAGTTTCAGTACTTATGAAACTCCCGATGTGGATTTTTGCCCCATGCTCTTATGACCTTGACTTTGGCCAAAATATCATAAGTCACATGTCAAGTTCTACCCGTCATTCTCCTGGTTAATTTGGACCCACCCGTACCTACCCTTGACTTTGGCCAAAATGGCAGCACGACTGTCCCAAATCAACGCATCTATCTATGCTGCACATGAATACCCAAACGCTACCAATCACTATGCCTTGACTTTGGCCAAAATACATAGCTTGAATACTTTTGACCATTCATGTGGAATGACGGAGGGCTACGGATGGTTTTGGCGAAACCGTGAACGTAGTGAACTTGATATAATCGATGGAACGAGATAGCTTTTAAAAGGAGTGGTTCAAGCTCCGCGTTTAAAAGTTTTAGTTTTGAAAAGAACCGAGTGGTTTTCAAAGTGTTCCAATCGACTTTTACTTGGTTTATTTCTTGCATTAGTTCTTTTAATGCGTCCCATCATTTAATCCTACCATTGCAGAAAACAACCAAAATATGACGTACGCTTATGCCATTCGCATTCGCCACGGGGCCCCGTCATCACCCGTTAGGTTACTTAACTAACGACAGAGCGGGGGCTGGGCTAGCGCGGCTGTAAAACATAAGCAACGCCTAATAGCAATGATAGACATTACAGATCACAGATGAATACATTGGATATACTAGGAATCCGCAATGCGTTCGAGCCTGCAACGCAAAGCGGATTACACGGTCGCGGTGAATAGCCAATACCCCACCCAAGACCCCTACGGGTGCGGCAAACTACCCGCCAAGCACCCGAAGCGAAGCAACCTCCCTCACCACCGTGAGTAGGCCACTCGGCACTTCGAGATACCCGGTAGTTTGTGCACCCCCTCCATGGGTCTATCCTAGGAGCAAAAACAGTAAAAAGAATTATACAATGACGGCTACAACCCCGACCCGGTTGTGCGGCCATACAAAGAATATTATTACATCAATTTACATGTTACAAATGAATGAAAGAAAATAACACTCATCTCACATCCAACCCGGCTATTCACCCGCGACAATCCAATCCATTCATATCCACAAACCAACAATCACAGATCACAGAGATGTATAACCCCGACTAATCGACTTATAGCGATTAGCCGACGTTCAATACATACAAGCATCACAGATATAACCGATATAGTTAAAGTGTAGTGAAGTTCCGAAAAATACGGATTTATAGGCCCCCAAAAGTAAATTTTAGTTCTGGAAAATCTGGGCACATATTATATATCCTAAAAATCCTAAAACCAACTCAGAAACAATCTGCACCAAAAACGATACAGAGAGTTGACAAGACGGCCGCGCTTCCGCGGCAAGAGCTTCCTTATGCCGCGGAACCGCGGTCCTCTTGGCTCCTCTCTGGTTCGTATTTGGTGGTGTTTCACACAAAACCCTGAGACAATTTTACAAGTATACAGTTTTTTATTTTGAGCAGAAAAAATTTCAACAGAAAGTTGGATTTTGAAAAAGTTTGGTTTTAGGGTTTTTCGGTTTCGAAACTTCGTTACACTTAACTACTTAGCTAGTTTGAGTTTAGTTAGGCTCTGATACCACTTCGAGTCCGTGTTGCCCACCCCGGTGCTTACGGGGAGGCGGAAAACATAATAAAAATCGGATTTTTAATGACATAGGCAACATGGACTAAGCTTGTGAGGATCTTTGCTAAACTAAAACTAGCTAAAGTAAACTAACAACTAACAAAGTTGTAGAAAGGTTATACCTTTGGTCTTTAGTCCTTCTCTCCTTGCTCCTAGGTATGGTAGAAAAGGATCACCTTGCTTGTCTTCTCCCGTCAAAGAAGGATCCACCCGAAAGCCACCACCTTTAGCTTCAACTCCAAGCTAGGAGTAACTAGAGTGCAAGAAATGCTAAGACTTGAACCCTAGAAGTGAGTAGAGAAGATCAAGAGAGGGTTTTTCTCAAGCTTTTTGTTTCTCAACACATGAGAGGGAGAGAGCTTGAGGGAGAGGATGAGCAAGAGAGAGAAAAGAAATGAGAGAATGAATTATTTGTGAGCCTTTCTCACTAATATGTGTGTATAATTTTAATTGAATAATTAGCTAGATAATTATCATGGTAAATCATGACATGACCATTATCATTTCAAATTGCAAAGATCAAAAAGCATCTTCCAAAAGAAATTATGATGGTCAAAGTGTCAACCTTGGTCAACAAGTCAAAGAAGTCAAAAGGTCAAAAACCACAACCATGGATAATTATTAAACTAATTACTAATTAACAATAACACACACATAAATATTAGGGTTAATAAAATGACAACAACCATTAACCCTAATCAAGGTCCTCTCCCTCAATCTCAAGCAACTGTGCATACGCACCCGCATTCGTGATCCGAGGAACACGAACACAATGAGAAAAACCAATCTCAAATCATATACTAGGATCCGGCTTAAACCAAAGCCCGCTAGTATAGACTGTCCGGACAGCAAACGTGCACAAGTGCGCGGATGCGAACGAACCCTGTCGCAAAACCATGCGACCTCTACTCGTTTTGCCTAAAGGCGAATAGCTCTCTGTGTGGGACTCTAAAGACTCGACACTACGCTGGCAGTGGGTTTAACCACAGACCGCAAGCGGCACTAGCTGTACGTAACGGTCCCCAGGTAGATGTCGATAAGAAGACTGACGAGGTGAACCCCATCTGCTCTCCTACTGAGCCTGTATGTGACAGTCTCCGTACAGTCCGGTCTGTTCGTCTGATACATCGCATGGCGGGCCTAGGGGGGCGGTGAACGTCAGTCCCCTAATAGCGGTACAAGTCGTGTCGGAGTGAAGCCCAGAACACCCTGAGATAACACTGGAAGCCTACCAGTATATCTCGCTTGCCCTGGCCAGGGACTACTCGTGTAATGGCTCTCCTGGACACAGCGCGATGTCAACCCCCAATACCGGGAGAGACGAATCCTGTCTAACCGTCACTGCCTCCAAGTGCTTCGGGACTGCACCCAAAAACTACCTGTTTGCACAGCTCCTTTGAGCCGTGGTAGGGTAGTAATCAAAGTGCAGTGGGAACACACTCGAGGCGAAGTGACAGTGTCAAGTCAGCGGACTAAGCTGTACTCATGTCACCTGGGAACTGATAACTGACGATAGGTATATTACCAACCAACAGTTCCCAACGAGTCCTGTCCAGTGTACTCGTAACCTAACGAGCACCCGCATACTATCCCAAGTACGACGTACTAACGGCTGTGGGACAGACCGTCTCCCACACTGGGATGAGAAGCGCATACGCTAGTCTACTCCGGAGTATCGATGCCCTGTCTCGATAGTCCAACGACCAGGGACCTGTATAAGGATGTGCTTATAGATTACCCAGCTCCCACGAGTGCGAGCGCCATCACAACGCTGGTAATCAAGCAAAGATCCTAAGGGCTCTACTAATATGTATACCAGCAATATGCTAAAAGAAACACATGCACATATTAAAGCAGAGACAAACCAAGTAGCATACTACCATTTCGAGCAAGATTGTATATACAACTGTGAATATCCCAAGCTTCCATTAAGTAATATACAAGCTAGTATGATACAGTAATGGCCTCTAGGGCATATACACTAACAGTCCCCACTAGTATGATCTGCATCACAGTCCAGGTAGTCAAGTACATATCCTAAGGGCTTTACCAACATGTAACTATAAGACAGTATAAAGAGACAAGTGTACATGTTAAGATAAAGAGTAACCAGATAGCATACTATCATATCGAGCAAGAAAGTCATCTCTATATATGTCCAAGCATCCAATATAATATACATCATCTGTACAATACTGGTCTCTAGGGCATACATACAACTAACAATCTCCCACTTGCACTAGGGCCAGCTGCTGTAGTATCGCATACCGAGCATACCGAAGAGTCTCTCAAACTGTATCTGGGGAATGGCCTTCGTGAGTGGATCCGCGGTGTTGTTCTTCGTGTCAACCCTCCTGACCTCGATCTCCCGGCGATCAACTATCTCCCAGATCAGGTGATACCGCCTCAGAATATGCCTGGATCGCTGATGGGACCTGGGTTCCTTGGCCAAAGCCACCGCTCCATTGTTATCGCAATACAAAGGTATTGGATGCTCAATGGATGGAACCACTCCAAGTTCAGTAATGAACTTCTTGATCCAGACAGCCTCTTTGGCAGCATCGTTGGCAGCCATGTATTCAGCCTCCATTGTCGAGTCTGCCACGGTTTCCTGCTTGGAACTCTTCCAGCTAACCGCCCCTCCGTAAAGGGTAAAGACAAAGCCCGACTGCGACTTAGAGTCGTCCTTATCACTCTGGAAGCTCGAATCGGTAAAGGACTCCACTTGGAGTTCTCCGTTACCATACACCAAGAACATATCTCTAGTCCTTCGCAAGTACTTGAGAATGCTCTTCACAGCTGTCCAGTGACTCTCTCCAGGATCAGCTTGATACCTGCTCACTACACTTAGTGAGTATGCTACATCGGGTCTGGTACATAGCATCGCATACATGATAGAGCCTACTGCAGACGCATAGGGTATCCCTTGCATGCGAGCTCTCTCCAAATCAGTCTTGGGAGACATCTCTTTGGAGAGAGTGACTCCAGAGATCGTGGGCAAGTTCCCACGCTTGGACTCTTCCATACTAAACCTCTTTAGTATGGTGTCAATGTACCTGGATTGGGACAATCCTAAAATCCGTTTGGATCTATCTCTATAGATCCTAATTCCCAATATGCAGGAGGCATCACCAAGATCTTTCATTGAGAATCTTTGTGATAAGAAAAGCTTGACCGATTGCAGCATAGGAATATCATTTCCTATCAAGAGTATGTCGTCCACGTACAATACGAGGAAGACAACCTTACTCTCTGCCACCTTCTTGTAGATACAAGGTTCATCTGGGTTTTTGACGAAATCAAACTCTTTGATAACGACGTCAAAGCAGATGTTCCAACTCCGCGATGCTTGCTTTAATCCATAAATGGATTTAAGCAGTTTGCACACCTTCCCGCTGCTCCCACTATCTACGAAGCCCTCTGGCTGAGTCATGTATACGCACTCTTCTAAATCACCATTTAGAAAGACGGTCTTAACATCCATTTGCCAGATTTCGTAATCATGATAAGCAGCGATGGCAAGCATGATCCGGATGGATTTAAGCATAGCCACCGGAGAAAAGGTCTCGTCATAGTCCACACCTGGCCTTTGACGAAAACCCTTTGCTACAAGTCTAGCTTTGAAAGTCTCCACTTTCCCATCTACACCAAGTTTCTTCTTGAAGATCCACTTGCTCCCAATGGGTTTTACCCCTTCAGGAGCAATGTCCAAAGTCCATACTTTGTTGGTGTACATGGATTCCATCTCGGACCGCATAGCATCCAGCCATTTCACTGAGTCCCCACTCGTGATGGCCTGCTCGAAGCTAGTTGGGTCATCATCCTCCATGATGCAATCCTCGCTTCCACCATCCATGAGAAAACCGTAGTATCTCTCAGGTTGGCGAGGAACCCTACTAGATCGGCGGAGAGGCTGAGGTTCATCGGGAGCTACTGAATCTTCTGGTTCCACTAAATCTTCAGTTACGGTTTGTGTATCTGGAACCTCTTCCAGCTCTACCACTTTGCCACTAATTTCTTTTTCAAGGAATTCCTTTTCTAAAAAGGTGGCATATTGAGAAACAAACACCTTTTGTTCTTCAGCATGGTAGAAAAAATATCCTTGGGAATTCTTAGGATATCCCACAAACTTGCAAAGAACTGACCGTGCCTCGAGTTTGTCTGGATTTTGCCTTTTGACATAGGCCGGACAACCCCATATCTTAACTCGTTTAAAATATGGTCTCTTCCCACTCCATATCTCATATGGTGTGGTAGGTACAGATTTAGATGGAACTTGATTCAATAGGTATGTTGCTGTTTCCAGCGCATAACCCCAGAAGGAAATAGGTAACTCAGCTGTGCTCATCATAGAGCGCACCATATCTAATAGGGTGCGGTTCCTCCGTTCAGATACACCGTTGTGCTGTGGTGTATATGGAGGAGTCAGCTGAGAGAGAATCCCATTCTCTTTTAGGAAGTCCAGGAATTCATTGCTCAAGTATTCCCCTCCTCGATCAGATCGAAGGATTTTAATACTTTTTCCGGTTTGGTTCTCAACTTCTTGTTTATATTCCCTAAATTTCTCAAAAGCTTCTGATTTGTGTTTCATCAGGAACACATACCCGAACCTCGAGAGATCGTCAGTGAATGTAATGAAGTATGAAGAACCATCCCTGGCATGTGTAGACATGGGACCGCATACATCACTATGTATCAGTCCCAAGAGTTCGGTAACTCTTTCTCCGTGTCCCGTAAACGGAGTTTTGGTCATCTTGCCTTTGAGACATGACTGGCAAGTGTCATAAGATGAAAATTCGAAAGGTTTCAAATATCCATCCTTATGCAACTTAGCCAGTCGTGTCATATTGATGTGACCCAGTCTACAATGCCACAAGAAGGATTCGTTGAGTTCAGAACTCTTCCTCTTGTGTGTGTTTGTTATGCTCAGAACTGTTGATTGATTCAGAACATAAATGCCATTGCATAACGTGCCTGATCCAACCAACTTTTGATTACGGAAAATGTTCATAACATTGTCCTGTAATACAAAATTATATCCTTCTTTGCTTAATAAAGAAACCGATATAATGTTGCATATCAGGTTCGGCATGTAATAGCATTCGTTCAGAACCAATGTATTACCAGTTGGTAATACAAGGTGATATTCCCCGACAGTCTTAGCTGCAACAATTGCACCATTTCCAACTCTAATGTCTTTATCACCTTCTCCAAGTTCTCTACCTTTCCTGAGCCCATGTAACTGATTACATATATGGGATCCTGACCCGGTATCCAATACCCAGGACGTAGAGCAAATAGAGAAACAGTTCTCAGTAACGAACACACCCGAAGAAAATGCATCAACATGTACTTTCTTCATTCGGGTGGCATGGGAATCCTGGTATTCCCCTATATCCTGTTCATTCCTATAACTCTTATAGGAAAGAACGGAACCAACGTTCCCCAACACAGTATAACATGCGGGTTCGGTCAATACATCCATATTATTATCTTCATTAGGGCATGAAATGGTCGCTACCTGGAGAGAGAGAGAAGAAAACACTTTAGCGTATGCTCGTGCAAGATCAGATTGGTTTTTATCTTATCTAATCAGGATGGCTCCCACTGCTTTTTATCAAATCTTCCTCCAAACCCTAAAAGGAAAGACTAGCCGGGATTAATTACACACTACAAGTTCGCCAATCTTTCAGCCAGGCCAGTGTCGGTACTTTGAGGGAGGTCCCCCGTGGTTTCGCACGAACCTAATTAATGTAAACCTCGTTTTCCCAGAGGCGTAACCTCGTTAACACCTTTCTAGACACCTACTTGATCGGCTAATTGTAATGTGTAAAACTCTCCCAGGAGTAACTCTTACTCGCAGTGGGTATCGGGATCCAACTATCTCATAGAAGGTATGCAATCTCATTGCAAATTTCAACACTTGAAATTCCCGATAATATTTTGCCCCTAGCAGCTATATGACCTTAACATAGTCAACAAATCATAAGTGCTAGTCAAGTTCAACCCGTCATTTCCTGATTGAATTAAACCCACCCGCACGACCCTTAACATAGTCAACAAAGTCGCACGACTACCCTAATCCAATCTGCATCATATGCATAAGCAGACAAATACTGGTTAGCTACTGCACACTACGCCTTAACATAGTCAACAAACGTAGCACGAATACTAACTAGTACTTATCTGAAATGACGGAGGGCTACGACAGGTTTTTCTGAAAACCTATTGCGTAATGAACTTGATATCGTTGTAGAACCAAATGAAGTTTTGAAATGGAGTGATTTTGAGGCTTTTCTAGTTTTGCTAAAGGAGTCACTCCCGGCGAAGGGATCTCGGTCCTTTCCTCGTCGAATGAGGTGCGGGATATATCATATATATCGCTGTGCAAAGCAAAAACCCAAAAGCAGTCAAAAGCAAACCGAATGTGTAGCATCTGCCAGTTACTGCTAAAGGAGTCACTCCCGGTGAAGGGATCTCGGTCCTTTCCTCATCGAATAAGGTGCGGGGTATATCATATATACCGCTATGCAAAGCAAGAACTGTAGCTACCTGTTTTATTTAAAATCTGATTCTACAACATCTTAGGTTTCTTTCCTTTCATTAATCACATTAATGAAGTCCCATCATTAAAATACCTAAACATTACAGATAGATATGACGTACAGTTATGCCATCCGCATTCGCCTCGATGTCCCCTCGTGCACCGTTAGGTTAGGTAACTAATGACAGAGCAGGGCAGGGCTAGCGCGGGTGTAAAACATAAGTAACGTCTATATAATATATCATATATATCATATACTATATCCATCACAGAGTCACAACACAGATATCGCAGCAGAATGAACATATGAAATATTGGATATACTAGGACGTCCGTGTTTTCAATACGAGCCAGTATAAAACACGGATTCCACGGTCGTGATGAATATCCAATCCCACACCCCTAGACCCCTACGAGAGCGGCAAGCAACCCTGCCAATTCTGGGGTTAGGAGACTCGGACTCGACTCCTCGAGTTGGTCTCCCACTGGACCCCAGAACCCGGTTACTTGTGCTTCCCTCCTTGGGTCTATCCTAATGCGGAAAAGTAAATAATATACAAAGGGTGACAACTTCCGCTACCTGGAAGTGCCCCAAATGAAAGAATATTACATACAAGTTTTTACATGAATGAAAATGAAAAACACTCATCTCACATAAAAACCCCCGGCTATTCGAATACGATGATCCAATATAACATATCCAGCAACACATAACATTACATGTCATCAACGTAAGTAAGTATGCATACCCCAATTGTCGTTGACGTATAGCAACGAAACCGGCGATATGAACATACTACACTTACGGTCACAGAAAAGAAAGTGTAAAACTACAACAATTGGAATCCGCAACTTCTTCAGACATCGCATGCCTAATCAAATGAAATACTTAGACATCACATGCCTAACAGATATAAATCCCGCATTTTAGTCTCATTATCGAAAACTCTTTTCAATATCATATGGGACTAAACTGCTAAATTTACAACATTCATTCAGTTATCACATAACTGTTTGTGAATTCCAATTATTGCATCACATTCCAGATAAACAGAAAATGTTAAACTTTCCGATCGAACAGTCGAATACCCAAGTTTTCCCGATACAGCTCAACATATGAAATAAGTCTAACAACATTCAGTTCGTGCCTCAGTACCGACGGTCCAGCCGTAGAAGGGTCAAGCCAACGCCTCACATGTGGCACGTCGTACTGCCCCAAACCCGAAGGTTCAAAGGGCAGTTCAAGACGGTCACATAATCGAGTTAAGGTTTGTTGTCTTCTAGAGGGTCCATCGCGTTACTTGCACTACTTAGAACGTCGTTAGACTACGGAAAAATCCAACACTTGGAAATTTCCCGACAGGGGAAAAATTGAGTATTTATATCCGGTCGAACTTTTTAACATATTCTAAAGTTATCCGGAAATCAACAAAGACAAAATCTGATAACCCGAACGAATAATTGAATCCCCAAAGCGACCCCAAAATACTCTTCTGTAGAGTCACAATAAAAATACCCAGAAAATATAATATCTGAATTCATGAATTACTGTGAAAAAATAACCAGACAAGGGGACAGTACGGCCGCGGAACCGCCGCGTGTGCATGGCTCATGCCGCGGTTCCGCGGTGGAAAAGTTGAATCAGGCCCTCGAATTTCACAGTATTTCATATAAGACCCTGCATGATTTTCTGCATATTTTTAATTGACAAAAATCCAAAATTTCAGAAATTTTCCAGAGAGCACTTTGGAATTATGGTTTCGGGTTTGTTCGGACTTCAAACTCCGTCTAGACTTCGCCTAAGGCTCTAGCTAGGCTCTGATACCAGTGAAAGGTTCCTAGGCACCCTATAATGGTCTCACAAGGCATCGAACATGCCAATTTAAAAAAATGGTGCCGAGAAACCCTAGACTACGGATCGTTGCTAGAAATCTAGGCGAAAAGTAAACTAGTTAACACTTAACTACAAGGATATGGAAATTACAACCTTTGTAGATCCGGATATCCACCTCCACGGCTCCGCAACGAAGTCTCCTCGCTGTCCATGTCGAACCCCGGGCTCTAGCGCCGGCTTCATCGGAGAATGAACGGGCTTGGTCATCGACGACGATGCCGAAGATGATCTACGTCGAGGCATCGCTAGATCAAGCTCCCTACTTCACAAAGTGATGAAACTTATGAAGGAAACACACTCTACTACTTGGCAAGAGGTAGAGGATGAAGAAATAGGAGGTGGGTTCTCTTTAGAATTGGATTTCTCACTCTCAAGCTCAAGTTGCCATTGATGGCCTCAAGGTTTCAAACTTGAAGATGAAGAAGAAGATGAGCTAGAAAAATGATAAGTCTTTTAAAATGAAAAGAAAAAGGAATACTTATCATAATTCCAACTAGGGTTAAGTGTAGAGAATAGACCATGGTTAATGGATGGGTTAGGGTTAAGCATGATGACAAGAATGGTTAAGAAGTCAAAGCTTCATGAAGCTTCAACTAAAAGACAAAGAAAGCCACCATTCTTATCATAATCATTTCTAAATAAATAAATAAACAAATAAATAAATAAATGGATATGAAAAACCCTAATTATCATATTAATCATGGTTTAATCCTATACACTTAACTAAATGATCAAGTATCATCAAACATGATACAAAAAGATGCACAAAAGTATATCACATATACAATGTGCAATCCAAGTGAGAAAAATCCGTTTAAAGTGAACCAATACTAGTTAATGCAAAGTAATATATCAAATATATAATTATACATTAAATCATTAAATCAACACTTGATTCAATGATCCGGTCATGTCGCACATGACCGACAAGTATCCAATGTATCGGCTTATCGAATCGATCTTCGATTCGATAACTAGGTTATATCGAATATAACTATTCGATACATATATCGCAAGAATGGAATACGGTATCACATACACGCATTATTCTCGGTCCTGCACATATCTCATATGCGCTCCTATTTCGTTTCGCTTGAGCCAGGAAACCTCTGTGTAGGACTCTAAAGACTCGTCAATACGCCGGTAGCAGATGATGATCATATCAAACACCCACAAGCCGCAAGCGGTCTGCTAAACGTAACGGCCACCCGGGTATTGAGCGATCAGAAGATCGACGAGCTAGCCCTCTCACACTCCTGCGAATCCGACCAGTAACACTTACCGTACAGTCCGGTCTGTTCGTCTGATACGTCGCATATCAAGTCTAGGGGTGGTATACGTCAGACCCCAATAACCGATAAGTCGTGCCGATGTGAGGCTCATAACGGGTCGAGAAACTACTGGTAACACTTACCAGTAAATCTCTGATCAGCCCTGGCCAGGGACTTCCCTGTTACGGCCAATCGAGCACAGCGCAACATCAACCCCCAATACCGGGAGAGACGAAACCCCTCCTATCGCTCATTGCCTCCATGTGACTCGGGACTGTACCCAAAGACCACCGTTTTGCACGCCCTCATGGACGTGGTAAGGTGGAGATCAAAGCACAGTAGGAATCACACAAGACTCTATGACGATCTCGGGTCTACAGACTAACCTGTACAAGTGTCACCTGAGAACTGCCATCTGACATGAGGTATAATACCATCTGGGAGTTCTCGGCGAGTCCGTCCAGTGTACCCAGTGTCCACTGAGCACCCGTACACCATCTCTGATGTCAAACACCAATGGATATGGGATCATCCATTGCCCATCTCATGGGTCGAGAAGCGTATACGCTAGTCTACACTGGTATATCGATGCCCCGTCTCGATACACCCACGACTAGGGACCATGAAGGATGTACTTATGGACTACCATGTCCCCACTAGTATGATCTGCATCACAGTCCAGATAGTCAAGTACATATCCTAAGGGCTTTACCAACATGTAACTATAAGACAGTATAAAGAGACAAGTGTACATGTTAAGATAAAGAGTAACCAGATAGCATACTATCATATCGAGCAAGAAAGTCATCTCTATATATGTCCAAGCATCCAATATAATATACATCATCTGTACAATACTGGCCTCTAGGGCATACATACAACTAACAATAATATATACGTGCACTTCTAAAACTAGTTTAGAACGACGCTATACTTAACCTCCTGCCGGGTCTCATAGTCTGGAACAACAGTAGTTTCAAGTCTGGGTAAGCAAGAACCTCCCTGTCACCGTCCATGAGACTACCGGAGTACCTCTCGGGTGTCTGAGGTTACCCACCATATCTGCGGAGTGGCTAATAGAATGTCAAATCTGATTGAATCTTTAGGTCCTATTAAATTTTCCGTAATCGTTTGCGGTTCTGGAATCACTTCCAGTTCTACCATACTCCCACTACTGTTTTCTGGAAAAAAAATCCATTTTACTAAAACTGTGGCGAGTCAAGAACAATATTACTATTGATCTTCCAGATGGTAGAAAGTCAACCCTCGACATAGCCCAGGTCAACCCACAAACTGCCATTACAGAAACGTGCCTTGAGTTATCCAGAGTCTGGTTTTAAGCATAAGCCGGAAAACTCCCCGTACCTTAACATCGTTAAGATATGAACCATTCTATATCCAATATAGAAACTTTGGCACTTATTTAATTGGAACCAGATTCAAAACATGCAGCTGTCCCCAGTGCATATCAACTTAATGGAGAGAGGCTAATCAGCATTACCCAACTTAGGAATCCAACCAATTATGAGTAACCCGAAAGAGAAACAAGTTTCTCAAAACCATTATTATCATCTGAATACCTATCATAAGAATCTACATCTTCGATCTCTATGAAGAATCCCGATACTTGCGACATCTGGTTCTTTACTTTATTCTTATACCCACAACTTCTCAAAACTTAGACCTTGTATTTCTACGAAACACTTGTCTAAAAACTAGAGAAGTCATAAGTAAACAGAACATAGTACGAGGACCAACCCCTTTATCCTGATGGACACTGGACAACATACAATACTCTGTATTAGCCCGCTGAGTTCAATAACTCAAAACCTGCGCATCGTAAGTTGAAAACTGTAATTATGGTTAAGAACTACTCCGTTGTTCAATGCTCCTTACCCAATCGTCAACTGATGTAGGTAAATGTCATCAACATAATATCAAAAAGTTATATCTCACTTTATAAAAATAAATGCACAGATATATCATTTTGAAATTGGTGCAAAACAACGGATACTCAAAACCAAATACATGCATGCCGGCAATAACCCAGGCGACTTCCTCAAATATCACCAATAACAACGAATTCCGATATAATGAGGATAATCACCTAATTCCCAATAACTTACTCCCACTCATCATCTGTAAAATCATACAGATGTGAGAATCATACCTGGTAAATACATACCCTGGAGTAAGTATCTAATCGGGAAATCAGTTTTCCTTTAACAATGCACTGAAACATGAAAATGTTTCGTAGGGGTATCCTGGTATTCCTAGTGTTAGTTATATGTATGCCCTAGAGGCCATTACTATACATAGGATGTATATTGTAGTGGATGCTGGACATATATAGGGAGGACTTTCTTGCTCGACATGATAGTATACTATCTGGTTGCTCTTTACTTAAACGTGTACACTGATCGTTTCTCTGTTACATGTTGGTAAAGCCCTTAGGATGTGTACTTGACTACCTGGACTATGATGCGGATCATACTAGTGGGGACATGGTAGTCCATAAGTACATCCTTCAAAGTCCCTAGTCGTGGGTATATCGAGACGGAGCATCGATATACCAGAGTAGACTAGCGTATGCCTTCTCGACCCATACAGATGGGCGATGGATGATCCCATATCCATTGGTGTTTGACATCGGAGATGATATACGGGTGCTCAGTGGAGACTGGGTACACTGGACGGACTCGCCGAGAACTCCCAGATGGTATTATACCTTACGTCAGATGGCAGTTCTCTGGTGACACTGGTACAGAGTAGTCTGTTGACCCGAGATCGTCATAGAGTCTTGTGTGGTTCCCACTGTGCTTTGATTTCCACCTTACCACGTCCAAGAGGGCATGCAAAACGGTGGTTTTTGGGTACAGTCCCGAGTCACATGGAGGCAATGAGCGATAGGAGGGGATTCGTCTCTCCCGGTATAGGGGGTTGATGTTGCGCTGTGTTCGATTGGCTATAACCGGAAATCCCTGGCCAGGGTTGCTGAGATTTACTGGTAAGTGTTACCTGTAATTTCTCGAATTGTTATAGACCTCATATCGACACAACTTATCGAGCTATTGGGGTCTGACGTTTACCACCCCTAGGCGAGATATGCGACATATCAGACGACGAGACCGGACTGTACGGTAAGTGTTACTGGTTGGATTCACAGGAGTATGAGCGGGCTTGCTCGTCGATCTTCTGATCGCTCAATACCCGGGTGGCCGTTACATTTAGCAGACCGCTTGCGGCTTGTGGGTGTTTGATTTGATCATCACCTGCTGCCGGCGTATTGATGAGTCTTTAGAGTCCTACACAGAGGTTTCCTGGCTCAAGCGAAACGAAATAGGAGCGTATATGAGATATGTGCGGGATCGAGAATAATGCGTGTATGTGATACCGTATTCTATTCTCGCGATGAATGTATCGATAAGGTTGTATGCGATATAACCTAGTTATCGAATCAAGGATTGATTCGATAAGCCGATACATTGGATATTAGTCGGTCGCATGCGATATGACCGGATCGTTAAATCAAGTGTTGATTTAATGATTTAATGCATAATTATATATTTGATATATTACTTTGCATTAACTAGTATTGGTTCACATTAAATGGATTTTCTCACTCGCATGTGCATATTGTATATATGATATACTTTAGTGCACTAGTTTGTATCATGTTTGATGATACATGCAAACTTGGGTTTGTGTAAGACATTAAACCATGTTTAAGTGAATGGTTAGGGTTTTGTTATCTTTTCTTAACCATTTATTTAGTTTATTTCCTTTTTAGGCAAGTAAAGAAATGGTTGATTTTTGAAGCTTCATGAAGCTTTGAAAAAGTCTTCCATTTTTGTTTTCATGCTTAACCTAACCATTCACCTAACCTTAGTTTAGTCTCTACACTTGACCATAGTTAAAATTATGATAAGATTTATTATTCTTTTCCATTCAAAAACTTATCATAATATTCATCTTCTTCTCCTTCTTCACTTGAAGAAAACCTTGCTTCTGTTGGAGATAGTGCCCTCAGAGTCAATTATTGGATCACAGGCACGTGATTGCAATGATTGAGGGAGGACCTATCCCGAGACGACAGTCTTACTCGAGATGATAGTTTGCTATCTGGTTTCCTTTATCATCGTGTACTGCTTTAGGTGACATGACATGTCACTATTGCACGTTGATAGAGCCCCTAGGATTCTTGCTTGACTACCGGCAGTATGAGAGCGATCATATACGTGAGAGCTGGGGTCTACAAGCACATCCTTAAAAGGTCCCTAGTCGTGGGAGTTTCGAGACAGGGCATCGATTCTCCAGAGTAGACTAGTGTATACAGTCGAGACCCCAACGAGGGGCGGTGGCCGGTCTCACAAGCCACTGGTGTCAGTTGGTTCACCTAAGATGTATACAGGTGCTCATTGGGTTATGAGTACACCGGACAGGACTCGCCGGGAACATGCTAGTTGGTCTTATACCTGACGTCAGATAGCAGTTCCCAGGTGACATGTGTACAGGTTAGTTCATCGACCTGGGGATCGTCATTTGTCTCGTGTGAGTTCCCACTGTACTTTGATTACTACCCTACCACGGCTCAAAGGAGTCGTGCAAACAGGTTTTAGTTGGGTACAGTCCCGAGCCACATGGAGGCAGTGAGCGGATCTTCAGGGGTTCGTCTCTCCCGGTATTGGGGGTGAGGTCGCGCTGTGTCTAGGAGAGCCATTACACGAAGTCCTTGGCCAAGGCAGGAGATTTACTGGTAGGTATTCCAGTAGTATCTCAGGGTGTTCTGGGCTACACTCCGACACGACTTGTACCGCTTTTGGGGGTCTGACTTTTACCCACCCCCTAGGCCCGACATGCGATGCTCATAGACGAACGGACCGGACTGTACGGATATTGTCACTGACAGGCTCAGTAGGGTGTCAGGATGAGTTCCCTCATCGACGTCCCTTTTAGTCAATAGCTGGTGGCCCGTTACGTATTGGCTTATACCTCTGACGTGCTAGTGGTTAAATCCACATCCATAGTATTGACGAGTCTATAGAGTCCACCACACTTTCAGTTACTCAGCTTTCGGGCGAAACGCTGTAGAGGCCGTATGGAGATATGGCAGGGTTCGATCAGATACGTGCGGTATTGCACGGATGGTGATCGGACGGTTTTTACTAGCCGGCTTTGGCTTAAGCCGGATCTAAGTATTTGATAGTGTAGTTTTGTCTCTTTACATTTGTATTTCGGTCGAAATACAAATGCGGGTGTGTATGCACAGTATCGGGGTTTTCCTGTAATTTATTACGTGACCAGTTTTCTGGAGTTGCCAGTTTGCATTCCGTTCCGGCCGGTTTTCCTTTGTTCTTTCCCGGCCGGACTTTTCCGATGGAGGGGGTTATTTGCATTTGTGCAAATAATATTTATGGAGGGGGTTTCTTGCAATTTTATAGATTTTGATAGCATCTTTGATTCCCTCCATTTTTTGCATTAATGTGACATGAGAGGGTATGGGCCGGCCAACTGTTGGATGATGGAGGTGTGGGATTTATTTAATGTTTTTTAATAATGAGGCTACCTTGTGCTATAGTGTGTGCTGGAGGTTTAATTGATTGTGAAGGAATTTATTTTCCTTTGGGGATTAATATATACCACATGATTTTAGATGGGGGATTGCTTCATTATTAATTCACAGTGAGCACAATATACTTGGGATGGCCGAGCTCATTAAAGGAGCTTGCTTCATTATTTTCCAGTGAGTTTAATTGATGCTTCCCACTTCATTTTCCAGAGAGCCCAAGTTCACTTTGGCCGAGCTCCTTTTTGAGGATGCTCCATTGATTTTTCCTTGCAAGCATCCATGAAAATTCTTGTGCAAAATTCCTCCACCATGGCAACCTCTTAAACCCCAAAGAGACATGTTCTACATTTGTTCTACAGCAATTCTTGGGTGCGTCGGCTAGCCAACTTCGCACCCGAGTTGCCTCGGTATTGAGGTGGGAGCCCGTAAAAGAAACAGGCGATGTGGTGCCCTTCCGGCGAGGTGGCGACGACCGGAGTTTCCGCAGGAGATTGGGACGACGACGAGAAGACCGGAGGACTCGGATCATTCGGTATATCTCTAACCCGTCTTGTTAGCTAGATCTAGTTTAATGGCCCGATCCGGAGTCTAGTACGCGGTGGTGCCGGTTTGCAAAGTCCGCAAATTTAAAGTTTATCACCGCTTCCGCATTTGGCCGTCGGCCTGACGGCCGGGGCGCCGCCGTGCACTTACAGTGGTATCAGAGCCTCGCCATTAACTTCGTCTAGCTTCGTTTGATGTGTTTTGCGTTTCCGATCGACCAAAATTCCAAAATCTACATTTTACCTCACATCAGTTTTCTGTTAAGATTTTTTGGTGTCTAAAAATTTTTCAGGTGGCAGAAAATTGATGTACATGATATTATAAGAGATCTGGGAAAATTCGACCAATTGATCTTCTAGGTGGAGCGCGGAACCGCGGCCAAACCCCAGCTCGGGCCGCGGTTCCGCCGCACTATGATATGGTCAATTTGTCAAACTTCTCCAGTGGGGTTCTAGGGTTATTTTAGGGTGTTTGGAATATTAATTTTGGGCCCAGATTTTCTGTGAGTGCTACAGTATTGCTTTGGGGCCCACTTGTTATAATTTGATCGATCGGATATTTTAAACACATTATTTCACAGTATTTACATTATATCTGCGACCGTGAATGTCACTCGATCGGTAAATCCGGTCTGACTGCTATAGCCCGGTTAGACGGATTTGCGAACGTGACTTTCACGTTGATGTTCTTTGTATTTGCTATGATGTTGCGGATCGGTCGTGGGGGATAGCCTGGATGCAATGCTAGTACAGTTTTGTTGTATTATGTACATTTGATTTTGCGGGGCGAGCGTCCGACATGTGGACTGCCGTCACTGCCTGTTTGTATTATTCTTTTGGGGCACGACCTGGTTGCGGTCGATGTACCCGTTGTATGTGTTAGTGTATATGCCCTAGAGGCCATTACTGTATCATACTAGTTTGTATATTACTTAATGGATGCTTGGGATATTCACCTTGTATATACAATCTTGCTCAAAATAGTAGTATGCTACTTGGTTTGTTTCTACTTCAATGTGTACTTGTGTTTATTTCAGTATATCACTTATACGCATTAGTGGAGCCCTTAGGATCTTTGCTTGATTACCAGCGTTGTGATGGCAGTCACACTAGTGGGGGCTGGGTAATCTATAAGCACATCCTTATTCAGGTCCCTGGTCGCAGGACTATCGAGACAGGGCATCGATACTCCGGAGTAGACCAGCGCATGCGCTTCTCATCCCAGTGTGGGAGACGGTCTGTCCCACAGCCGTCAGTACGTCGTACTTGAGATAGTATGCGGGTGCTCGTTAGGTTACGGGTACACTGGACAGGACTCGTCGGGAACTGACTAGTTGGTATTATACCTATCGTCAGTTATCAGTTCCCAGGTGACATGAGTACAGCTTAGTCCGCTGACTTGACACTGTCACTTCGCCTCGGGTGTGTTCCCACTGTACTTTGATCACTACCCTACCACGGCTCAAAGGAGTCGTGCAAACAGGTGGTGGTTGGGTGCAGTCCCGAAGCACTTGGAGGCAGTGACGGTTAGACAGGATTCGTCTCTCCCGGTATTGGGGGTTGACATCGCGCTGTGTCTAGGAGAGCCATTACACGAGTAGTCCCTGGCCAGGGCAAACGAGATATACTGGTAGGTTTCCAGTGTTATCTCAGGGTGTATTGGGCTTCACTCCGGCACGACTTGTACCGCTATTGGGGGACTGACGTTTACCGCCCCCTAGGCCCGCCATGCGATGTATCAGACGAACAGACCGGACTGTACGGAGAATGTCACGCTCAGGCTCAGTAGGAGTTCAGATGGGTTTCGCCTCGTCGGTCTTCTTGTCGGCATTACCTGGGGACCGTTACGCACAGCTAGTGCCGCTTGCGGTCTGTGGTTAAACCCACTGCCAGCGTAGTGTCGAGTCTTTAGAGTCCCACACAGAAAGCTTTTCGCCTTTAGGCAAAAGAGTAGAGGTCGCATGGTATTGCGACAGGTCGCATGGTTTTGCGACAGGGTTCGGTCACATCCGTGCACTTGTGCGCGTACAGTGTCCGGACAGTTTACACTAGCGGGCTTTGGTTTAAGCCAGATCCTAGTGTACCTTATGGGATTGGATTTATCCAGTTTGCATTCGTGTTCCTCGGAACGCGGATGCGGGTGTGTATGCACAGTTGACAGGGAGGCAGAGGCAGTGGATTCTCATTAGGGTTGTTGACAGTTGACCGTTGACTTTTGACTTTTTGCTCAACCCTAATGAGAATATGATATGTGATTAACTATTATATTAATTAAGTATTATGGTGATATGGTTGTTGACTTGTTGACTTTTGTTGACTTGTTGACTTTGGTGACTTGTTGACTTTTGTTGACTTGTTGACCGGTTGACTAGGCTTGACTAGTTGACCATCATGATAACCATGGTTATCATTTCATGCCAAAGACTTTTTTCTTGCTTGCTTTTTGAGTAAAATGAGTGCATGATATGATAACCTTATGGTTGCTTCTAACCATCACCAAAAGACTTTTTTGATATGATGAGTTATGATCACTTTGGATTATGAGAGGGTGAGAGAGAAAAGAGAGCCTCATTCTTTCTTGCTCATTCTCTCTCTTGTTCTTGAGCTCTCCCCTTGCTCTCACCCTCAACCTCTTGCTCCCTCTCTTGATCTATGGTTCTCTTGTCTCATGAGTTGAGAATCAAGAACCACAGATAAAATCCCATTCTACTTCCTCTCTACTCATTCTAGTTCACTAGGTTTGGCAAACCAAGTGAACTAGTTTCTTCAAAGACCGAAGAAGGAGCTAAAGGTTGGAGCTTTCAAGTGGATCTATCTTCGGCGTACGGAGACGACGAGAAGGAGCCATCGGACCACCACCGGAGCTTGAAGAGAAGGAGTTCAAGTTTAGGTATAACCATCTTCATCCGAGTAGCTAAACATCTTTAGCTTAGTTTGCTAGTTTTAGTTTAGGTAACGATCCCGACCATAAGTTAGTCCATGTTGCCTCTTGCGATAAAAATTTTGATTTTATACCGTTTCCGCCTCCCCGTAAGAACCGGGGGTCGCAATATGGACTTACAGTGGTATCAGAGCCTAACTAAACTTAAACTAGCTAGGTAGTAAAGTGTAACGAAGTTCGGAACCGAAAAAATCACAAAACCGGAAAACTACAAAAACTGAGTTTCTGTTGAAATTTTTTCTGGTCAAAATGAAAAACTTCATACTCCTAAATTCGTCTCAGGGTTTTGTTAGAACACCCATGAAAAACGATTCACCAATTCGTCTAAACCGCCGCGCTTCCGCCGCGTGACCCTTCTTGGACGCCGCGGAAGCGCCGCGGTTTGTTGTCTTTAGTGCGTCGTTTTTCGTGCAGTGTGTGTCTGTGTTGGTTTTGGGATTTTTGAGATATATTATATGTGCCCAGATTTTACAGAAAAGAAATTTCCTTTTGGGGTCCTATAATTCCGTATTTTTTCCGAACTTCATTGCACTTTGACTATGATGGTTATATCTGTGATGCTTGCATGTATTGAACGTCGGCTAATCGCTATAAGTCGATTAGTCGGGGTTATACATGATCTGTAATGTGCTGGAATGTGTATATGAATGTGTTGGACTGTCGCGGGTGAATAGCCGGGGTGGATGTGAGATGAGCTTTTGTTTTTCTTTCATTCATTGTAAATGTAAATTGATGTAATAATATTATTTGTTTGGCCGCACAACCGGGTCGGGGTTGTAGCCGTCATTGTATAATTCTTTTTACTGTTTTTGCTCCTAGGATAGACCCATGGAGGGGTGCACAAACTACCGAGTACTTGGCGGGTAGTTTGCCGCACCCGTAGGGGTCTTGGGTGGGGTATTTGGCTATTCACCGCGACCGTGTTATCCGCTTTTCGTTTCAGGCTCGAAAGGATTGCGGATTGCTAGTATATCCAATGCATTCATCTGTGATCTGTAATGTCTATCATTGCTTACTATTTAGGCGTTGCTTATGTTTTACAGACGCGCTAGCCCAGCCCCCGCTCTGTCGTTAGTTAAGTAACCTAACGGGTAATGACGGGGCCCAGTGGCGAATGCGAATGGCATAAGCGTACGTCATATTTTGGTTGTTTTCTGCAATGGTAGGGTTAAATGATGGGACGCATTAAAAGTACTAATGCAAGAATATCACGCATTAAAAGAACTAATGCAAGATAATAAACCAAGTTAAAGTCGTTGGAACACTTTCGAAAAACCACTCGGTTCTTTTCAAAATAACTTTTAAATGCGGAGCTTGAGCCACTCCTTCTAAAAGCTATCTCGTTCCATCGATTAAATCAAGTTCACTACGTTCACGGTTTCGCCAAAACCATCCGTAGCCCTCCGTCGTTTCACATGAATAGTCAATAGTATTCAAGCTGTGTTTGTTGGCCAAAGTCAAGGCACAGTGATTGGTAGCTATTGGGTATTCATGTGCAGCATAGATAGATGCGTTGGTTTGGAACAGTCGTACTGCCTTGTTGGCCAAAGTCAAGGGTAGGTGCGGGTGGATTCAAATTAACCTGGAGAACGACGGGCAGAACTTGACATGTGACTTATGATTTGTTGGCCAAAGTCAAGGTCATAAGAGCATGGGGCAAAAATCCACATCGGGAGTTTCATAAGTACTGAAACTTGCTAGATTTGCATACCATTTGGAGTGTGATGATTCTGGTAGGATTCCTTCAGTTTCGTCACGCGATGATATTTGGATCCCGATCCTACTGTGAGTATATGCTACTCCTCGGGAAATTTCTCACTTAACGATCAATGCTATAAACCTAGTAGGTGCCTAGAAAGGTGTTAGCGGGGCTACGCCCCCAGGGAAAAGAGGTTCTCTAATTAAGGAACTTCGCGAAAGCGTTGGAAAACCTCCCTCGAAGTACCGACACCGGCCTGGCTGAACGGTTAAGCAAGTATTGTACGGTGGGATTGATCCTGACTAATTCTTCCTTTATGGTTTGAGGAGGGATTCGAGAAACAGTGGGAGCCATCCTGTTTAGACAAACTAAAAACCACTCTAAACTTGCAAGAGCATCATGCTGAGTGTTTCTTCTTCTCTCTCCTAATTGCAGCGACCAATCAACATGACTGGACTTAAGTTACTCCTAGATAAAAACAAACTGACAGGGCCAAACTACAAAGATTGGCTCAGGAATGTCACGATAGCAATCACTTATGACAAGCTGGGGTATCTTCTTACCACCAAAGCTCCCCCTGTCCCTGGTCCAACTTCCAGTGTCGCGGATAAGGAAATCCGCAAGACTTGGGAGATTGATAGCGCGAAGGCCAAGTGCCTCCTGCTTGCCTCGATGGACAACGAACATCAGAGGAGGCATGAGAATATGGACATGGAGTCCATATTGCTCCATACAAAAGAACTGTATGGAGAGCAATCACGTATCGCAAGATACGAAGCGTCGAAAAAGTTATTTTCGACAAGAATGGCCGTCGGATCATCAGTAGCCGAGCATGTGCTAAAGATGATCGGCTTCATTGAGGAGCTCGCTGACCTAGGGATCACATTGGAGAGTGAGCTATATACGGATATAGTTCTCCAGTCCCTTCCTTCCACTTACGCCCAGTTTATACTGAACTTCAACCTACAAGAAAAAGAGGTTGAACTATCAGAGCTCCTCAACATGCTGAGGAGCGCAGAGGGCACCCTACAGAAAGGTAGGGAAACATCCACTTTGTTTGTAGGAGGATCATCTTCTTCTAGGTCCAAGGCGAAAGCCAAGGGAAAGAAGAAGAAGGCCCCCGCCAAACCAAGGGGCGGTGTTGGTAAAGTGGATACGAAGGGAAAAGGCAAAGCAACAAAGATAGCGGGGAAGCTTGTGGATAAGGAAGAATGCTTCTATTGTCATAAGAAAGGACACTGGAAGAATGATTGCAGGGCCTGGAAGGCCAGAACACAGGAATTGAAGCAGGTTGCAGCTTCAGCTTCAGGTGTGTATGTTATTGAAAATTGTCTTTCAATAAACTCTACTTCCTGGGTATTGGATACCGGATCAGGATCTCATATCTGTAATTCTTTGCAGGCGTTGAGAAACCGTAGGGTTTTGAAGGCAGGTGACATGACCCTCAAAGTTGCGAACGGAGCTAGCATGGATGCTAAAGCCGTGGGGGACTATCACCTGGGAATGTCAGATGGACATGTTTTGGTTTTGCGTAATTGCTTTTTTGTACCCAACGCAACTTGTAATATCATTTCTGTATCTTTAGTTTCTAAAGAAGGTTATGAATTTGCGTTTGTAAGTAATGTTGTAAACATTCACCTTAATCAAGTTTTGATTGGGTCAGGTACATTGAGTAATGGTATATACGTGTTAAACCAACCACAAATTTTCAACGTCCAGAATACACACAAAAGAAAGTCTCCGGAAATAAATCAGACTTTCTTATGGCATTGTAGATTGGGTCACATCAATGAGAGAAGGTTGACTAAGTTACATACAGAAGGATATTTGAATGCGTTCGAATATCAATCGTATGCCACTTGTCAATCTTGTCTCAAAGGAAAGATGACAAAGACTCCGTTTACTGGACATGGAGTAAGAGCGAGCGAGCTCTTGGGACTCGTACACAGTGACGTGTGCGGTCCAATGTCTACACATGCCCGAAGCGGACATTCTTACTTCATTACTTTTACGGATGACTTCTCAAGGTACGGTTATGTCTTCTTGATGAAACATAAGTCCGAGGCCTTTGGAAAATTCCAGGAGTATAAGAATGAAGTAGAGAAACAGACCGGCAAAAGTATTAAGATTCTAAGATCGGATCGAGGTGGAGAATACTTAAGTGCCGAGTTCCTGGACTATTTAAAAGAGAACGGAATTCTCTCTCAGCTTACTCCTCCATACACCCCGCAACATAACGGTGTATCGGAGAGACGGAACCGCACCCTATTGGATATGGTGCGGTCCATGATGGGTAATGCTGAGTTACCGCGATCATTCTGGGGGTATGCGCTAGAATCAGCAGCGTACCTTTTGAACCGAGTTCCGACTAAGACTGTGCCTTCCACACCATATGAAATGTGGTGTGGGAAGAGACCCTATCTTAAGCACATTAAGACATGGGGATGTCCGGCTTTTGTCAAAAAGCAGCATGCGGACAAGCTCGAGGCACGCTCAGTACAGTGCAAGTTTGTGGGGTATCCAAAGAACTCAAAAGGATATTTCTTCTACTGTGAAGAGGAACAAAAAGTTCTTGTTTCTCGTCATGCCTACTTCTTGGAAACTGAGTTTTTGGAAAACCAGATAAGTGGGAGCACAGTAGAACTGGAAGAAATTCCAGAACCACGGACTGTTACTGAAAGTTTAGTGGAACCAGAAGGTTCGGAAGAACAGGACATTCCTACGCCGCTCCGCAGAAGTAGTAGGCAGTCTCATCCGCCTGAGAGATACTACGGTTTTCTCATAGACGGGGATAGAGAGGATTGCATCATAGATTATGATGAGCCTACTAGCTTCCAGCAGGCCGTTCAGAGCGTTGACTCAGTGAAATGGCTGGATGCAATGCGGACCGAAATGGAGTCCATGTACACCAACAAGGTATGGACGTTGGACATTGCTCCAGACGGGGTAAAACCCGTAGGATGCAAGTGGATCTTCAAAAGGAAGATTGGTGTAGATGGACAGGTTGAGACCTATAAAGCTAGGCTGGTAGCAAAGGGTTTTCGTCAAAGACCTGGCTTGGACTACGACGAAACCTTTTCTCCAGTAGCCATGCTGAAATCCATTCGGATCCTTCTTGCCATTGCTGCCTTCCACGATTATGAGATTTGGCAGATGGACGTAAAAACCGCTTTTCTAAATGGAAATTTAGAGGAGTGTGTCTATATGGATCAGCCAGAGGGTTTCATTCAGAGTGGGAGCAGCGGAAAGGTGTGCAAGTTACTTAAGTCCATCTATGGACTAAAGCAGGCATCGCGGAGTTGGAACATCTGCTTTGATGAGACGGTCAAAGAATTTGGCTTTATCAAAAATCCAGATGAACCATGCATCTATAGTAGATTTGTAGCGAGAACTGTAGTATTCCTCGTTTTATACGTGGATGACATTCTCTTAATAGGAAATGATATTCCTATGCTACAATCTGTCAAGGGGTTCTTGTCACAAAGGTTCTCCATGAAAGACCTGGGTGATGCCTCATACATCCTGGGGATCCGGATCCATCGTGATAGATCCAAGAGGATATTGGGACTTTCTCAGTCCAGGTACATCGACACCGTACTGAAAAGATTCAGTATGGAAGATTCCAAGCGCGGTAACCTACCGGCTTGTCACGGGATCACCCTCTCTAAAGAGATGTCTCCCAAGACTGATTTGGAGAGGGATCGCATGTCTATTATACCCTACGCTTCTGCGGTAGGCTCTATAATGTATGCGATGTTGTGTACCAGACCGGATGTAGCTTATGCACTGAGTGTAGTAAGCCGGTATCAGTCAAACCCTGGGGAGAAACATTGGATAGCGGTAAAGAACATTCTCAAGTACCTGAGGAGGACTAAGGAGATGTTCTTGGTGTATGGCGGAAAGGACCTCCAGATCGAGGCCTTTGCTGACTCCAGCTTCCAGAGTGACAAGGATGATTCCAAGTCCATGTCGGGTTTTGTCTTTACCCTCAATGGAGGGGCGGTGTGTTGGAAGAGTTCCAAACAGGAAACCGTTGCAGACTCGACGATGGAAGCGGAATACATCGCTACATCTGATGCCGCAAAAGAAGCTGTCTGGATGAGGAAGTTCTTGAAAGAACTTCAGGTGGTTCCGTCCATTGTTGATCCAATACCTCTGTATTGCGACAACAACGGGGCTATAGCTTTAGCGAAGGAACCCAGGTCCCATCAGAAATCCAGGCACATCTTAAGGCGGTATCACCTGATCAGGGAGATCGTAGATCGCCAGGAGATCGAGGTTCGGAGAGTCGCTTCAGAAGATAACACTGCTGATCCATTCACCAAGGCCCTGCCCCAGACTCAGTTCGAGCGGCTGATCGAGATGATAGGTCTTCGATACGCCAGTACATGGCCTTAGTGCAAGTGGGAGATTGTTAGTGTATATGCCCTAGAGGCCATTACTGTATCATACTAGTTTGTATATTACTTAATGGATGCTTGGGATATTCACCTTGTATATACAATCTTGCTCAAAATAGTAGTATGCTACTTGGTTTGTTTCTACTTCAATGTGTACTTGTGTTTATTTCAGTATATCACTTATACGCATTAGTGGAGCCCTTAGGATCTTTGCTTGATTACCAGCGTTGTGATGGCAGTCACACTAGTGGGGGCTGGGTAATCTATAAGCACATCCTTATTCAGGTCCCTGGTCGCAGGACTATCGAGACAGGGCATCGATACTCCGGAGTAGACCAGCGCATGCGCTTCTCATCCCAGTGTGGGAGACGGTCTGTCCCACAGCCGTCAGTACGTCGTACTTGAGATAGTATGCGGGTGCTCGTTAGGTTACGGGTACACTGGACAGGACTCGTCGGGAACTGACTAGTTGGTATTATACCTATCGTCAGTTATCAGTTCCCAGGTGACATGAGTACAGCTTAGTCCGCTGACTTGACACTGTCACTTCGCCTCGGGTGTGTTCCCACTGTACTTTGATCACTACCCTACCACGGCTCAAAGGAGTCGTGCAAACAGGTGGTGGTTGGGTGCAGTCCCGAAGCACTTGGAGGCAGTGACGGTTAGACAGGATTCGTCTCTCCCGGTATTGGGGGTTGACATCGCGCTGTGTCTAGGAGAGCCATTACACGAGTAGTCCCTGGCCAGGGCAAACGAGATATACTGGTAGGTTTCCAGTGTTATCTCAGGGTGTATTGGGCTTCACTCCGGCACGACTTGTACCGCTATTGGGGGACTGACGTTTACCGCCCCCTAGGCCCGCCATGCGATGTATCAGACGAACAGACCGGACTGTACGGAGAATGTCACGCTCAGGCTCAGTAGGAGTTCAGATGGGTTTCGCCTCGTCGGTCTTCTTGTCGGCATTACCTGGGGACCGTTACGCACAGCTAGTGCCGCTTGCGGTCTGTGGTTAAACCCACTGCCAGCGTAGTGTCGAGTCTTTAGAGTCCCACACAGAAAGCTTTTCGCCTTTAGGCAAAAGAGTAGAGGTCGCATGGTATTGCGACAGGTCGCATGGTTTTGCGACAGGGTTCGGTCACATCCGTGCACTTGTGCGCGTACAGTGTCCGGACAGTTTACACTAGCGGGCTTTGGTTTAAGCCAGATCCTAGTGTACCTTATGGGATTGGATTTATCCAGTTTGCATTCGTGTTCCTCGGAACGCGGATGCGGGTGTGTATGCACAGTTGACAGGGAGGCAGAGGCAGTGGATTCTCATTAGGGTTGTTGACAGTTGACCGTTGACTTTTGACTTTTTGCTCAACCCTAATGAGAATATGATATGTGATTAACTATTATATTAATTAAGTATTATGGTGATATGGTTGTTGACTTGTTGACTTTTGTTGACTTGTTGACTTTGGTGACTTGTTGACTTTTGTTGACTTGTTGACCGGTTGACTAGGCTTGACTAGTTGACCATCATGATAACCATGGTTATCATTTCATGCCAAAGACTTTTTTCTTGCTTGCTTTTTGAGTAAAATGAGTGCATGATATGATAACCTTATGGTTGCTTCTAACCATCACCAAAAGACTTTTTTGATATGATGAGTTATGATCACTTTGGATTATGAGAGGGTGAGAGAGAAAAGAGAGCCTCATTCTTTCTTGCTCATTCTCTCTCTTGTTCTTGAGCTCTCCCCTTGCTCTCACCCTCAACCTCTTGCTCCCTCTCTTGATCTATGGTTCTCTTGTCTCATGAGTTGAGAATCAAGAACCACAGATAAAATCCCATTCTACTTCCTCTCTACTCATTCTAGTTCACTAGGTTTGGCAAACCAAGTGAACTAGTTTCTTCAAAGACCGAAGAAGGAGCTAAAGGTTGGAGCTTTCAAGTGGATCTATCTTCGGCGTACGGAGACGACGAGAAGGAGCCATCGGACCACCACCGGAGCTTGAAGAGAAGGAGTTCAAGTTTAGGTATAACCATCTTCATCCGAGTAGCTAAACATCTTTAGCTTAGTTTGCTAGTTTTAGTTTAGGTAACGATCCCGACCATAAGTTAGTCCATGTTGCCTCTTGCGATAAAAATTTTGATTTTATACCGTTTCCGCCTCCCCGTAAGAACCGGGGGTCGCAATATGGACTTACAGTATGTATATTTTACTTTTTGTAACTAGGGTTACCCTGCGGAGGGGTGCACGGATAGCCGGGTTCTGGAGGGCAACGGGCCCGCATCTCAGGGCATTGAGACGGAGGGGCTTCAGTCTGGAATTGGCGGGCTATTCGCCGTACTCGTAGGGGGTACAAGTTGACTCAGGAGGGGTGCCCAAGTTACCGGATTCCGTGAAGTGCTGGGTGGTCCATTCACGGCGCTGAAGGGGGCTGCCTCGCTTCAGGTTTTGGCGGGTGACTTGCCGCGCCCGTAGGGGTCTAGGTTTTCGTTGCACAGGCTATCCACACGACCAGGGGAACGTCGGGTTTCAGTAGTGGCTCTGTGAAACCCGGGGATCCCAGATATCTGTATTGTTCTGTGATGCTGTACATTTCTGTGATGTTGCTTTTTATTCACGCCTTGAGCGAAATACTATATATTGGTATATATATTAGTAGATGTTGTATATGTTTTTCATCCGCGCTAGTCCAGTCCCCGCTCTGCCGTTAGTTAGCTAACCTAACGGGTGATGACGGGACCCAGTGGCGAATGCGGATGGCATATACGTACGTCAGTATATTTTCGTTCTTTGTGGTGTGATCAATTGATGGGACTGCATTGATTCGGATCAATGCAAGTTAAACAAACCTATTCTGATGTTGTTGGAACACTTTTCAAAAAGCTGTTACTGCAAGGACGTTCACTTTTGTTTTGCATCGTGGTATTCATTTGGAATATCCTGCTCCTCAGTCGACGAGGCAAGGGCCGAGATCCCTTCACCGGGAGTGACCCCTTGGACAGAAGTTTGCGTCAGGGCATTAACTTCACTATAGCCGATTACTTTTGCTTTGCACAGTGATATTCGGTTATGAATATCCAGCACCCCATTCTACGGGGAAAGAGCCGAGATCTCTTCACCGGGAGTGACCTCTTTAGTAAAGGTTTTCGTCACTATATTTTCTAAAAAGCTATCCGTTCCTTCAACGATATCAAGTTCATTACGTTAAAGGTTTTCGCCAGAAACCATTCGTAGCCCTCCATCATTTCAGTTAAATATTCGGTAGTATTCAAGCTATGTATTTTGACCTCACGCCAAGGCATAGTGTTTGGTAGTTGCCGGGTATTTATCTGTTGCATAGATAGATGCGTTGGTTTGGGACAGTCGTACTACTATTTTGGCCTACGTCAAGGGTATGTACGGGTGGGTTCAAATTAACCTGGACAATGATGGGTAGAACTTGACATGTGACTTATGATATTTTGACCTCACGCCAAGGTCATAAGAGCATGGGGTAGAAATCACATCGGGAGTTTCAAAAGAACTGAAACTTGCCAGATATGCGCATACCTTCTGGAGTGTGATACCGTGAGCGGATTCCGTCACGTTGTCATGCGATGATAGTTGGATCCCGATTCCCACTGATGAGTTGGTTTACTCCTCGGGTGACCCCGACTAATTCTTCTTTCAGGTTTGGAGGAGAATTTGAGGTACAGTGGGAGGTTTCCAGATTAGATAAATTGGTAACCATTCTGATCTAGGTTAGAGTGCACGCTGAGTGTTTCTTTTCTCTCTCTCTGGCAGCGACCATTGACCCGAACCTAAGACTATGACTCAGTGACCAAGTTGACCGAACCTTCTTTACACTGGCTTTTGGATTGTCAGAGTTGCAGACCTCATTGCCACTCCTACTTTTACCCTTTTCTCCAGGACACCCCGTATTACTGCGAACGTCCACTTCCATTGGACAAAACCATCGTATGGTTAGATACGAACTCGAAGGGATTCGAGGATGGTTTCCGGTTCTGGAGAAAACGGATAGGATTATTCAGTTGTCTTTTCCCTTTTACCTTTTCTCAAGTTATGAGTACTCCTTGATTTAGGAGTAGTACACCTATTACGCAAATTGGATAGTCTTCTTCCAAACTTTAGGCTGGTGCCGAACAGTGGGGAATGAAGAAAACCAATTAGCATAACGATGGTGTGCAGAAGGTATTAAGATTAAGACAAAGCAAGGGATTAGTAAGAGGGCAAAGTAAAATGCGACTGATATTCACGACCAAACCAAGTATTTCTTCGCCAATCCTAAATCACCTTTGTATTTCTCCAGGACACTCCGTATCACTACGAAGATCCACAGTTTATTGGATACTCCATCGTATGGTTATATACGAACTCGAAAGGAACTTGTTCCAGTTCGGGGATGGATTCTGGTCCAGGAGAAATAGGAATAAAGTACATTCAGGTGTCTTTTATCTTCACCTTTTCTCGCGTTGCGAGTGCTCCTAGGATTAGGACAGTACACCTTTTATGCTTATTGGATAGTCTTCTTCCAAACCATAGGCTGGTGCCGAACGGTAGGGAAGGAAGAAAACCAATTGGCCTAAAGGAGTGTGCAGAAGGTAATGACTAAAGACCTATGAAGGGATTTGGAGAGGTGGCAAAGAATTATACGGTTATAGTTGTGAATCTGGATAATGGAAGAGGCATTACTAGGAATACCAGGATACCCCATCGAAACATTTCAATGTTTCAGTTCACTGTGTACTGTTAAAAGAAAACTGATTTCCCGATTAGATACTTACTCCAGGGTATGTATTTACCAGGTATGATTCTCACATCTGTATGGTTTTACAAATGATGAGTGGGAGTAGGTTATTGGGAATTGGGTGATCATCCTCACTATATCGGGATTCGTTGTAATCGGTGATATTTGAGGAGATCACCTGGGATGTTTGCCGGTCGGCAAATGTTTGGTTTTGAATATCCGCTGTTGTGCACCAATTTCAAATTGATATATCTGTACGTCTATTTTCATAGAGTGAGATATACTTTTTGATATTATGTCGATGACATTTACCTATATCAGTGGATGGTTAGGTAAGGAGCATTAAACAGCGGTGTAATTCTTCTTAACCATAAGTACAGTTTTCAACCTACGACACACAGTGAAAGAGTTGTTAGACTCAGCGGACTTATACAGAGTATTGTATGTTGTCCAGTGTCCATTAGGACAGAGGGGTTGGTCCTCATACTATATTCTGTTTACTTTTAAGTTCTCTAGTTCTTAGACATGTGTTTCGTAGAAACACAGGGTCTAAGTTTTAAGGAGTTATAGGTATTTGAATAGAGTAGAGAACCAGGTGTTGCAAGTATCGGGATTCTTCAAAGTGATCGAAGATGTAGATACTTGTGTATGGTATTCAGTTGATAGTAATAATAAAGAGAAATTGCTTCTCTTTCAGGTTACTCGTAATTGGAAGCATTCCTAAGTTGAGTAACGCTGATCGGCCTCTCTCCATTTAGTTGACATGCACTGGAGATAGCTGCATGATTTGAATCTGGTTCAATTAAATCAGTGCCTCTGGTTCTATATTGGATATAGTACAGTTCATATCTTAACATTGTTAAGGTACGGGGAGTTGTCCGGCTTATGATTAAAACCAGACTCTGGATAACTCAAGGCACGTTTCTGTAATGGCTGTTTGTGGGTTGACCCAGGCTATGACGAGGGTTGACTTTCTACCATAAGAAAGATCGATAGTGATATTGTTCTTGACTCGCCACAGTTTTAATAAAAATGGATTTTTTCAAAAAACAGTAGTGGGAGTATGGTAGAACTGGAAGTGATTCCAGAACCGCAAACGATTACTGAAGATTTGATAAGGAACCTAAAGATTCAATCTGATTTGACATTCCATTGGCCACTCCGCAGATAAGGTGGGTAACTTCAGGCACCCGAGAGGTACTCCGGTAGCCTCAAGGACGGTGACAGGGAAGTTCTTGTTTACCCACACTTGCCATTGCTGTTGTTCCAGGCTGCGAGACCCGGCAGGAGGATGAGTATAGCGTCGTTCTGAACTAGCTTTAGAAGTGCACGTCTATATGACTCTGCCAGAGGGTTGTCGTAGTCAGTGGGAGCAGCGGAAGCATTGGTGGACATCAGGCTTATGTCTATTTATAGACTAAAGCAGATATAGCGGAGATAGATCATCTATTTCTGATGTGACAGTCATAGGTTTGACGTCATCAGAATAGGGGATGGATCTATTAAGAAGGTAGTAGGAAGTGATATTCCTATACTACGATCGGTTATACTTTGGTCGTCACACAGTGGTTTCTCCACAAAGGACTTGGACATTATATCAGATATACTGGTTACTAGATCTATGGTTTTAGATCTAGATTTGGGTGGTTTCCCAATCAGGGTACTTTGACAGCATTCTAAGAGTATTTAGAATGGACGACTCCTGGCACGGTAGTGTACCTGCAGGTGATGGAGTCACCCTCTCTAAAGGTGTCTTATAGACTAAAGTAGAGAGGAATGTGCATGATTGACAGATCACTTGCTTAGGCAATTGAGTCAATCATGAGATGTCAAGTACCACACCAGATGTTGTTCTTGCACTAGATGCAATAAGTTGACATTGATCCAATCCTGGAGAAACAGTCGGAAGCAGTTTTAGAACATAAGTGGATGTTCTAAGGATATGATAACGACAGCCTCATTCGGGAGGCAGTTATCATTCCAGGCTTCCCAGGTGACATGGACGACAAGGAGGTTGTCAGAGTTATAGTTTTCCTTCTGACGAGGGGCAGTATTTTGGACAGGTGGTCCAAGGCAATACTGAGAGAGGAATGGCGCAGGATACTGATTAAGTTCAGTTGACGATACAGTCTAAGAAGTTTGGATTTGGAGTTCATTTATGAGCTCGGTCCCATCAGACATCCAGACACTCTAAGACAGGTATTGCTCATTTCGGGAGATGGCTTTCTCCGCGAACTTGAGATAGAGAGAGATATAGAAAGAAACTTCAGAGCGGATCCACTCGCTGAGGCCATTCCTCGAACGCAATAGTTTCGCAAACAGGCTTTGTGCAACTGACTAGTAGAGGAGTTGGGTGTTCGGTATCACACGGGCTGTGAGTATGCGACATCGCAATAATTAGCCTTGAGTGCAAGTGGGAGATTGTTGGAGATAGTGCCCTCAGAGTCAATTATTGGATCACAGGCACGTGATTGCAATGATTGAGGGATGACCTATCCCGAGACGACAGTCTTACTCGAGATGATAGTTTGCTATCTGGTTTCCTTTATCATCGTGTACTGCTTTAGGTGACATGACATGTCACTATTGCACGTTGATAGAGCCCCTAGGATTCTTGCTTGACTACCGGCAGTATGAGGGCGATCATATACGTGAGAGCTGGGGTCTACAAGCACATCCTTAAAAGGTCCCTAGTCGTGGGAGTTTCGAGACAGGGCATCGATTCTCCAGAGTAGACTAGTGTATACAGTCGAGACCCCGACGAGGGGCGGTGGCCGGTCTTACAAGCCACTGGTGTCAGTTGGTTCACCTAAGATGTATACAGGTGCTCATTGGGTTATGAGTACACCGGACAGGACTCGCCGGGAACATGCTAGTTGGTCTTATACCTGACGTCAGATAGCAGTTCCCAGGTGACATGTGTACAGGTTAGTTCATCGACCTGGGGATCGTCATTTGTCTCGTGTGAGTTCCCACTGTACTTTGATTACTACCCTACCACGGCTCAAAGGAGTCGTGCAAACAGGTTTTAGTTGGGTACAGTCCCGAGCCACATGGAGGCAGTGAGCGGATCTTCAGGGGTTCGTCTCTCCCGGTATTGGGGGTGAGGTCGCGCTGTGTCTAGGAGAGCCATTACACGAAGTCCTTGGCCAAGGCAGGAGATTTACTGGTAGGTATTCCAGTAGTATCTCAGGGTGTTCTGGGCTACACTCCGACACGACTTGTACCGCTTTTGGGGGTCTGACTTTTACCCACCCCCTAGGCCCGACATGCGATGCTCATAGACGAACGGACCGGACTGTACGGATATTGTCACTGACAGGCTCAGTAGGGTGTCAGGATGAGTTCCCTCATCGACGTCCCTTTTAGTCAATAGCTGGTGGCCCGTTACGTATTGGCTTATACCTCTGACGTGCTAGTGGTTAAATCCACATCCATAGTATTGACGAGTCTATAGAGTCCACCACACTTTCAGTTACTCAGCTTTCGGGCGAAACGCTGTAGAGGCCGTATGGAGATATGGCAGGGTTCGATCAGATACGTGCGGTATTGCACGGATGGTGATCGGACGGTTTTTACTAGCCGGCTTTGGCTTAAGCCGGATCTAAGTATTTGATAGTGTAGTTTTGTCTCTTTACATTTGTATTTCGGTCGAAATACAAATGCGGGTGTGTATGCACAGTATCGGGGTTTTCTTGTAATTTATTACGGGACCAGTTTTCTGGAGTTGCCAGTTTGCATTCCGTTCCGGCCGGTTTTCCTTTGTTCTTTCCCGGCCGGACTTTTCCGATGGAGGGGGTTATTTGCATTTGTGCAAATAATATTTATGGAGGGGGTTTCTTGCAATTTTATAGATTTTGATAGCATCTTTGATTCCCTCCATTTTTTGCATTAATGTGACATGAGAGGGTATGGGCCGGCCAACTGTTGGATGATGGAGGTGTGGGATTTATTTAATGTTTTTTAATAATGAGGCTACCTTGTGCTATAGTGTGTGCTGGAGGTTTAATTGATTGTGAAGGAATTTATTTTCCTTTGGGGATTAATATATACCACATGATTTTAGATGGGGGATTGCTTCATTATTAATTCACAGTGAGCACAATATACTTGGGATGGCCGAGCTCATTAAAGGAGCTTGCTTCATTATTTTCCAGTGAGTTTAATTGATGCTTCCCACTTCATTTTCCAGAGAGCCCAAGTTCACTTTGGCCGAGCTCCTTTTTGAGGATGCTCCATTGATTTTTCCTTGCAAGCATCCATGAAAATTCTTGTGCAAAATTCCTCCACCATGGCAACCTCTTAAACCCCAAAGAGACATGTTCTACATTTGTTCTACAGCAATTCTTGGGTGCGTCGGCTAGCCAACTTCGCACCCGAGTTGCCTCGGTATTGAGGTGGGAGCCCGTAAAAGAAACAGGCGATGTGGTGCCCTTCCGGCGAGGTGGCGACGACCGGAGTTTCCGCAGGAGATTGGGACGACGACGAGAAGACCGGAGGACTCGGATCATTCGGTATATCTCTAACCCGTCTTGTTAGCTAGATCTAGTTTAATGGCCCGATCCGGAGTCTAGTGCGCGGTGGTGCCGGTTTGCAAAGTCCGCAAATTTAAAGTTTATCACCGCTTCCGCATTTGGCCGTCGGCCTGACGGCCGGGGCGCCGCCATGCACTTACAGCTTCATCAATGGTGACTTGATGAAAAGAGTGAGAAATCCAATTCTAAAGTGAACCCACTTCCTATCTCTTCATCCTCTACCTCTTGCCAAGTAGTATAGGGTGTTTTCTTCACAAGTTTCATGACTTGGTGAAGTGGGAGCTTGATCTAGTGATGTCTCGACGTAGATCATCTTCGGCATCGAAGCCGACGACTAAGCCCGCCCATTTCTCCGATGAAGCCGATGCTAGAGTCCGGGATGCGATTTGTACAGCGAGGAGACTTCATCACGGAGCTATGGAGGTGGAGAACCGGATCTACAAAGGTTGTATTTCCGTTCACTTAGTTAAGTTGTTAACTAGTTGCATGTTTCGCCTAAAATTCTAGTTAACGATCCGTATTAGAGTTTCTCGGCACTTGTAACTTTTGAAATTGGCATGGTTGATGCCTTGTGAGACCTCATTAGAGTGCCAAGTGAACCCTACAGTGGTATCAGAGCCTAGCTAGAGCCTTAGGCGATGCTTAGACGATGTTAGAAACCCGATCGAACCGAAACCCTAAACCCAAAATTGCTCTCTGTACATTTTTCAAAAACTGGGTTTTTTCCAGATTAAAAATATGCAGAAAAATCAGCAGGAATATCTAAGAGTTACTGTAAAATTCGATGCCCTAATTCCATCAAGCCGCCGCGGTTCCGCGGCACGAGCATGGTTCGTGCGGCGGTTCCGCGGCCAATTTGTCTTATCATGCATTGAATTTTGCACAGTAACTCCTACTTGCAGTGCTGGTTTTCCTGGGAATTTTTAATATTTATTAAAGAGTTGAAATTTCTGGGTTGTATTGGGAGTTCGTAGATTCGATCGGATTGTCTAATCTTGTCTATGTGTTTTCCGGATAATTTTAGAATATGTTAAAAAGTTCGACCGGATATAAATACCCACTTTTTCCCCTGTCGGGAAATTTCCAAGTGATGGATCTTTCCGTAGTTTAACGACGTTCTAAGTAGTGCAAGTAACGCGATGGTCCTTCTAGAAGACAACAAACCTTAACTCGATTATGTGACCGTCTTGAACTGCCCTTTGAACCTTCGGGTTTGGGGCAGTACGGCGTGCCACATGTGAGGCGTTGGTTTGACCCTTCTACGGCTGGACCGTTGGTACTGAGGCACGAAGTGAATGTTTTTGAACTTATTTCATGAGATGATCTGTTTCGGGAAAACTTGGGTGTTTGATTGTTCGATCGGAAAGTTTAACATTTTCTATTTATCCGGAATGTGATACAATAATTGGAATTCACAAACAGTTATGAGATAACTGAATGAATGTTATAAACATAGCACTTTAGTCTCACTTGATCGGTTGCCACGGAATTTTGATGTGATCAAAAGTCCGTCGCAATCACGTAGCGTACGCGGATACTCGCCGGGTAAACTTAATAGACAGCCTCCCTCCATAGCCCCGACCAAGTGACTGTAGGAGAACCCCGTCACCGAAAGCATCCGTTCGGATGCTCGCGGCAGCGGTGTTCCGCCTTGGTGCACTTCGTCGGAGGCATCGGGGGTGCAGCCGTCTATTGAAGTTTGCGACGAGCATTCGATCAGGATGTCGGGAATCTTGTTGAATTGCCCGACTTGATATTGAAAAGAGTTTTCGATAATGAGACTAAAATGCGTGGTTTATAATTGTTAGGCATGCGATGTCTAAGGAATTCATTTGATTAGGCATGCGATGTCTAAAGGGGTTGCGGATTCCAACTGTTGTAGTTTTACACTTTCTTTTCTGTGACCGTAAGTGTAATATATGATATCGCCGGTTTCGTTGCTATATGTCAACGACAATTGGGATGCGCATATTTACTTACGTTGATGACATGTGATGTTATGTGTTGCTGGATATGTTATATTGGATCGTCGTGTTTGAATAGCCGGGGTTTTTTATGTGAGATGAGTGTTTTTCATTTTCATTCATGTAAAAACATGTATGTAATATTCTTTTATTGGGGCACTTCCAGGTTGCGGAAGATGTCACCTTTTGTATATTATTTACTTTTCCGCACTAGGATAGACCCAAAGAGGGGAGCACAAGTAACCGGGTTCTGGAGTCCAGTGGGAGACCAACTCGAGGAGTCGAGTCCGGGTCTCCTAACTCTAGAATTGGAAGGGTTGCTTGCCGCTCTCGTAGGGGTCTAGGGGTGTGGGTTTGGCTATTCATCGCGACCGTGGAATCCGTGTTTTATACTGGCTCGTATTGAAAACACGGACGTCCTAGTATATCCAATATTTCATATGATTCTTCTGCTGCGATATCTATGATGTGATCATGTGATATGTTATGTGATGGATACTTTATATAGTATATATGATGTATTGTATAGACATTACTTATGTTTTACACCCGTGCTAGCCCTGCCCCGCTCTGCCGTTACTTACCTAACCTAACGGTGCACGAGGGGACATCGAGGCAAATGCGGATGGCATAAGTGTACGTCGTATTTATCTGTGATGTTTAGGTACTTAAATGATGGGACTTCATTAATGTGATTAATGAAATAAAAATAAACCTAAGATGTTGTAGAATCGAATTTCAAAATAAAACAGGTAGCTACAGTTCTTGCTTTGCACAGCGGTATATGTGATATATCCTGCACCTTATTCGATGAGGAAAGGACCGAGATCCCTTCACCGGGAGTGACTCCTTTAGCAATAACTGGCAGATGCTACACACTCGGTTTGTCTTTTGATTGCTTTTAAGAGTTTTTGCTTTGCACAGTGATATATATGATATATCCTGCACCTCATTCGAAGAGGAAAGGGCCGACGATCCGTTCACCGGGAGTGACCCCTTTAGCAAAACTAGAAAAGCCTCAAAAACACTCCATTTCAAAATCATTTGATTCTACAACGATATCAAGTTCATTACGCAATAGGTTTTCAGAAAAACCTGTCGTAGCCCTCCATCATTTCAGATAAGTACTAGTTAGTATTCGTGCTGTGGTAGTTTGGCATTCGTCAAGGCGTAATGTACGGTAGCTAACTAGTATTTATCTGCTTATGCATATGATGCAGATTGGATTAGAGTATTCGTACGGCGTTGTTTGGCATTCGTCAAGGGTCGTGCGGGTGGGTTTAATTCAATCAAGAAATGTACGGGTTGAACTTGACTAGTAGACTATGGGTTGTTTGGCATTCGTCAAGGTCATAGAACACTAGGGGCAAAATATTATCGGGAATTTCAAGTGTTGAAATTTGCAATGAGATTGCATACCTTCTATGAGATAGTTGGATCCCGATACCCGCTGCGAGTAAGAGTTACTCCTGGGAGAGTTTTACACATTACAATTAGTCGATCAAGTAGGTGTCTAGAAAGGTGTCAACGGGGTTACGCCTCTGGGAAAACGAGGTTTACATTAATTAGGTTCGTGCGAAAGCACAGGGGACCTCCCTCAAAGTACCGACACTGGCCTGGCTGAAAGATTGGCGAACTTGTAGTATGTAATTAATCCTGGCTAATCTTTCCTTTTAGGGTTTGAAGGAAGATTTGATAAAAAACAGTGGGAGCCATCCTGATTAGATAAAATCATAACCAATCTATTCTTGCAAGAGCGCACGCTGAGTGTTTTCTTCTCTCTCTTTCCAGGTAGCGACCATATCACGCCTTAATCAAGATAATAATACGGAATATTGACCGAACCCGCTTATTATACTGAGCTGGGGAACGTTGGTCCCGCTCCAACTTATAATTGTTATAAGACAGAGTAGGAAATTGGGGAATACCAGATTTCCCGCGCCGCCCAAACGAAGAGAGTGCATGCTGATGCATCATCTTCGGGTGTGTTCGTTACAAAGAACCGTTTCTCTGTATCCTCTACGTCCTGGGTATGTGATACCAGATCAGGATCCCAGATATGTAATCTGTTACATAGGGCTACAACTAGGTAGAGAACTGAGAACGGGTGATAAGTTTCATGAGACAGAAAACGGAGCAAGTGTTGCAGCCAAGTCTGTTGGTCACTGTCACCCTGTATTCCAAATACATTGATTCTGAACGAATGTTATTAGATACCGAACCTGATATACAAAATCATATCAGTCTCTGAAATGATAAAATTTTGTATTGTTGGATAATGTTTTGAACATTTCCTATATCAAAAGTTGATCGGTTCAGGCACGTTATCTAAAAGCATTGATGTTCTAAATCAAACTACAGTTCTTAGTATATGGAACACACACAAGAGGAATAGTTCAGAAATGAACAAATCCTTCTTGAGGTATTGTAGACTAGGTCATATCTGTTAGTGTATATGCCCTAGAGGCCATTACTGTATCATACTAGTTTGTATATTACTTAATGGATGCTTGGGATATTCACCTTGTATATACAATCTTGCTCAAAATAGTAGTATGCTACTTGGTTTGTTTCTACTTCAATGTGTACTTGTGTTTATTTCAGTATATCACTTATACGCATTAGTGGAGCCCTTAGGATCTTTGCTTGATTACCAGCGTTGTGATGGCAGTCACACTAGTGGGGGCTGGGTAATCTATAAGCACATCCTTATACAGGTCCCTAGTCGCAGGACTATCGAGACAGGGCATCGATACTCCGGAGTAGACTAGCGTATGCGCTTCTCATCCCAGTGTGGGAGATGGTCTGTCCCACAGCCATCAGTACGTCGTACTGGAGATAGTATACGGGTGCTCGTTGGGTTACGAGTACACTGGACAGGACTCGTCGGGAACTGACAGGTTGGTATTATACCTATCGTCAGTTATCAGTTCCCAGGTGACATGAGTACAGCTTAGTCCGCTGACTTGACACTGGCACTTCGCCTCAAGTGTGTTCCCACTGCACTTTGATCACTACCCTACCACGGCTCAAAGGAGTCGTGCAAACGGGTGGTGGTTGGGTGCAGTCCCGAAGCACTTGGAGGCAGTGACGGTTAGACAGGATTCGTCTCTCCCGGTATTGGGGGTTGACATCGCGCTGTGTCTAGGAGAGCCATTACACGAGTAGTCCCTGGCCAGGGCAAACGAGATATACTGGTAGGTTTCCAGTGTTATCTCAGGGTGTTTTGGGCTTCGCTCCGGCACGACTTGTACCGCTATTGGGGGACTGATGATTACCACCCCCTAGGCCCGCCATGCGATGTATCAGACGAACAGACCGGACTGTACGGAGACTGTCACATTCAGACTCAGTAGGAGTTCAGATGGGGTTTCACCTCGTCAGCCTTCTTGTCGACATCTACCTGGGGACCGTTATGCACAGCTAGTGCCGCTTGCGGTCTGTGGTTAAACCCACTGCCAGCGTAGTGTCGAGTCTTTAGAGTCCCACACAGAGGGTATTCGCCTCTGGGCAAAACAGAGTAGAGGTCGCATGGTTTTGCGACAGGGTTCGTTCTCATCCGCGCACTTGTGCACGTTTGGAGTCCGGACGGATTATACTGGCAGGCTCTGGTTTGAGCCAGATACTGGTATGTGTTTTGGGGGTTGCTTTTATATCTTGGTATTCTTGTTTTTCGGAACGAGAATGCAGGTGTGTATGCACAGTTGCTTGAGGAGGAGAATGAGGTTTTTCATTAGGGTTTCGGAACGGGTGCGTATGCACAGTTGACAGTCTTCTTTTTCCAAACCCTAATGGATTTATTTATTATCTATTAATAATAATAATTAAATGAGAATTATGTTATGGTTGTTCTTTGTTGACTTGTTGACCTTGGTTGACTTGTTGACCATTGACCACTTTCATGCCTTCAAAAGTCTTCCTTGATTTATGCTTACATTTTTAAATGAAGCATGGTTGTGGTCATTCCAAACACTACCATCAACTATTCTCATTTTCAATTATTATCATTTAGATAATATTATTCTTTTGCATTATGGTTGCAAGAAGAGAAAATTATAGCTCATTCTATCATTCTCATTCTCTCTCCTCTCTTCATCTTCTTCTTCCTCTAGTAAAGAGAAACCCTCTCATGAGTTGAGAATCCTTCTCTTTTAAAAGGAAAGCAAACCCTAGTCACTCTCTACTCACCCTAGGATCAAAGGATTAGCAAACCGGAGATTCTAGTTCACTCCAAGTCCGAGAAAGAGCCCAAGGTCGAACCCTCGAGGTGGATCCATCTTCGACGGAAGAAGGCGACAAAAGAGAACCATCAACCTCTACAAGATTTCAAGAAGAAGGAGTTCAAGTTTAGGTATAACCCTCATCCGAGTAGCTAACTCCTTTTAGCGTATTTGCTAGTTTAGTTTAGACACGATCCCGACCTTGTTTAGTCCATGTTGCTTCTTGCACTAAAAATTTGTTTTTTATACCGTTTCCGCCTCCCCGTAAGAACCGGGGGTCGCAATATGGACTTACAGTGGTATCAGAGCCTAACTAAACTTAAACTAGCTAGGTAGTGAAGTGTAACGAAGTTCGGAACCGAAAAAAATCACAAAACCGGATAATTTCAAAACCTGAGTTTCTGTTGAAAATTTTTTGGCTCAAAATGAAAAAATTTATACATGTAAATTCGGCTCAGGCTTTTCTGTGAACACCCAAGAAAAACGATACAGTAACTCGTCTAAGTCGCCGCGCTTCCGCCGCGTAAGGTAAGCATCCGCCGCGGAACCGCCGCTACTTGTCGTCTTCTGTGCATCGTTTTTCGTGCAGTGTGTGTCTGTGTTGGTTTTGGGATTTTTAAAATATATTATATGTGCCCAGATTTTCCAGAAAAGAAATTTCCTTTTGGGGTCCTATAATTCCGTATTTTTTTTTCCGAACTTCACTACACTTTGACTATGATGGTTATATCTGTGATGTTTGCTTGTATTGAACGTCGGCTAATCGCTATAAGACGATTAGTCGGGGTTATACAAGATCTGTAATGTGCTGGAATGTGTATATAAATATGTTGGATTGTCGCGGGTGAATAGCCGGGGGTTGTGAGACGAGAGTTTTCTTTTCTTGCAATTCATTGTAAATGTAAATTGATGTAATTATATTATTTGTTTGGCCGCACAACCGGGTCGGGGTTGTAGCCGTCATTGTATAATTCTTTTTACTGTTTTTGCTCCTAGGATAGACCCATGGAGGGGTGCACAAACTACCGAGGACTTGGCGGGTAGTTTGCCGCACCCGTAGGGGTCTTGGGTGGGGATTTGGCTATTCACCGCGACCGTGTTATCTGTTTTTGTTACAGGCTCGTACAAATTACAGATTGCTAGTATATCCAATGTATTTATCTGTGATCTGAAATGTCTATCATTGCTTTCTATTTAGGCGTTGCTTATGTTTTACAGACGCGCTAGCCCAGCCCCCGCTCTGTCGTTAGTTAAGTAACCTAACGGGTAATGACGGGGCCCCGTGGCGAATGCGAATGGCATAAGCGTACGTCATATTTTGGTTGTTTTCTGCAATGGTAGGATTAAATGATGGGACGCATTAAAAGTACTAATGCAAGAATATCACGCATTAAAAGAACTAATGCAAGATAATAAACCAAGTTTAAGTCGATGGAACACTTTCGAAAAACCACTCGGTTCTTTTCAAAACTAACTTTTAAATGCGGAGATTGAGCCACTCCTTCTAAAAGCTATCTCGTTCCATCGATTAAATCAAGTTCACTACGTTCACGGTTTCGCCAAAACCATTCGTAGCCCTCCGTCGTTTCGTATGAATATTCAATAGTATTCAAGCTGTGTTTGTTGACCTTCGTCAAGGCATAGTGATTGGTAGCTATTGGGTGTTCATATGTAGCATAGATAGATGCGTTGGTTTGGGACACTCGCATTACCTTGTTGACCTTCGTCAAGGGTATATACGGGTGGATTCAAATTAACCTGGATAATGACGGGCAGAACTTGACATGTGACTTATGATTTGTTGACCTTCGTCAAGGTCATAAGAGCATGGGGCAAAAATTCACATCGGGAGTTTCATAAGTACTGAAACTTGCTAGATTTGCATACCATTTGGAGTGTGGTGATTCTGGTAGGATTCCTTCAGTTTCGTCACGCGATGATATTTGGATCCCGATCCTACTGTGAGTATATGCTACTCCTCGGGAAATTTCTCACTTAACGATCAATGCTATAAACCTAGTAGGTGCCTAGAAAGGTGTTAGCGGGGTTACGCCCCCAGGGAAAAGAGGTTCTTTAATTAAGGAACTTCGCGAAAGCGTTGGAAAACCTCCCTCGAAGTACCGACACCGGCCTGGCTGAACGGTTAAGCAAGTATTGTACGGTGGGATTGATCCTGACTAATTCTTCCTTTATGGTTTGAGGAGGGATTCGAGAAACAGTGGGAGCCATCCTGTTTAGACAAACTAAAAACCACTCTAAACTTGCAAGAGCATCATGCTGAGTGTTTCTTCTTCTCTCTCCTAATTGCAGCGACCAATCAACATGACTGGACTTAAGTTACTCCTAGATAAAAACAAGCTGACAGGGCCAAACTACAAAGATTGGCTCAGGAATGTCAAGATAGCAATCACTTATGACAAGCTGGGGTATCTTCTTACCACCAAAGCTCCCCCTGTCCCTGGTCCAACTTCCAGCGTCGCGGATAAGGAAATCCGCAAGACTTGGGAGATTGATAGCGCGAAGGCCAAGTGCCTCCTGCTTGCCTCGATGGACAACGAACATCAGAGGAGGCATGAGAATATGGACATGGAGTCCATATTGCTCCATACAAAAGAACTGTATGGAGAGCAATCTCGTATCGCAAGATACGAAGCGTCGAAAAAGTTGTTCTCGACAAAGATGGCCGTCGGATCATCAGTAGCCGAGCACGTGCTAAAGATGATCGGCTACATTGAGGAGCTCGCTGACCTAGGGATCACATTGGAGAGTGAACTATATACGGATATAGTTCTCCAGTCCCTTCCTTCCACTTACGCCCAGTTTATACTGAACTTCAACCTACATGAAAAAGAGGTTGAACTATCAGAGCTCCTCAACATGCTGAGGAGCGCAGAGGGCACCCTACAGAAAAGTAGGGATACATCCACTTTGTTTGTAGGAGGATCATCTTCTTCTAGGTCCAAGGCGAAAGCCAAGGGAAAGAAGAAGAAGGCCCCCGCCAAACCAAGGGGCGGTGTTAGTAAAGTGGATACGAAGGGAAAAGGGAAAGCAACAAAGATAGCGGGGAAGCTTGTGGATAAGGAAGAATGCTTCTTTTGTCATAAGAAAGGACACTGGAAGAATGATTGCAGGGCCTGGAAGGCCAGAACACAGGAATTGAAGCAGGTTGCAGCTTCAGCTTCAGGTGTGTATGTTATTGAAAACTGTCTTTCAATAAACTCTACTTCCTGGGTATTGGATACCGGATCAGGATCTCATATCTGTAATTCTTTGCAGGCGTTGAGAAACCGTAGGGATTTGAAGGCAGGTGACATGACCCTCAGAGTTGCGAACGGAGCTAGCATGGATGCTAAAGCCGTGGGGGACTATCACCTGGGAATGTCAGATGGACATGTTTTGGTTTTGCGTAATTGCTTTTTTTGTACCCAACGCAACTTGTAATATCATTTCTGTATCTTTAGTTTCTAAAGAAGGTTATGAATTTGCGTTTGTAAGTAATGTTGTAAACATTCACCTTAATCAAGTATTGATTGGGTCAGGTACTCTGAGTAATGGTATATACGTGTTAAACCAACCACAGATTTTCAATGTCCAGAATACACACAAAAGAAAGTCTCCAGAAATAAATCAGACTTTCTTATGGCATTGTAGATTGGGTCACATCAATGAGAGAAGGTTGACTAAGTTGCATACAGAAGGATATTTGAATGCGTTCGAATATCAATCATATGCCACTTGTCAATCTTGTCTCAAAGGAAAGATGACAAAGACTCCGTTTACTGGACATGGAGTAAGAGCGAGCGAGCTCTTGGGACTCGTACACAGTGACGTATGCGGTCCAATGTCTACACATGCCCGAAGCGGACATTCTTACTTCATTACTTTTACGGATGACTTCTCAAGGTACGGTTATGTCTTCTTAATGAAACATAAGTCCGAGGCCTTTGGAAAATTCCAGGAGTATAAGAATGAAGTAGAGAAACAGACCGGCAAAAGTATTAAGATTCTAAGATCGGATCGAGGTGGAGAATACTTAAGTGCCGAATTCCTGGACTATTTAAAAGAGAACGGAATTCTCTCTCAGCTTACTCCTCCTTACACCCCGCAACATAACGGTGTATCGGAGAGACGGAACCGCACCCTATTGGATATGGTGCGGTCCATGATGAGTAACGCTGAGTTGCCGCGATCATTCTGGGGATATGCACTAGAAGCAGCTGCGTATCTCTTGAACAAGGCTCCCACCAAGACTGTGCCTACCACCCCATATGAGATGTGGACTGGGAAGAAACCCTGTCTTAACTATCTTAAGGTATGGGGATGTCCAGCTTTTGTAAAAAAGCAGCATGCGGACAAACTTGAGGCACGTTCAGTACAGTGTAAGTTTGTGGGATACCCAAGGAACTCCAGGGGGTATCTTTTCTATTTCGCTGAGGAGCAAAAGGTCTTTGTTTCTCAGCATGCCCGCTTCTTGGAAACTGAGTTTTTAGAAACCCAGATAAGTGGGAACACAATAGAACTGGAAGAGGTTCCAGAACCACAGACTGTTACTGAAAGCTTAGTGGAACCAGAGGGTTCAACAGAACAGGACATTCCTATGCCGCTCCGCAGGAGTAGTAGGCAGTCTCATCCGCCCGAGAGATACTGCGGTTTTCTCATAGACGGGGATAGAGAGGATTGCATCATAGATTATGATGAGCCTACTAGCTTCCAGCAGGCCGTTCAGAGCGTTGACTCAGTGAAGTGGCTGGATGCAATGCGGACCGAAATGGAGTCCATGTACACCAACAAGGTATGGACGTTGGACATTGCTCCAGACGGGGTAAAACCCGTAGGATGCAAGTGGATCTTCAAAAGGAAGATTGGTGTAGATGGACAGGTTGAGACCTATAAAGCTAGGCTGGTAGCAAAAGGTTTTCGTCAAAGACCTGGCTTGGACTACGACGAAACCTTTTCTCCAGTAGCCATGCTGAAATCCATTCGGATCCTTCTTGCCATTGCTGCCTTCCACGATTATGAGATCTGGCAAATGGACGTAAAGACAGCTTTTCTAAATGGAAATTTAGAGGAGTGTGTCTATATGGACCAGCCAGAGGGTTTCATTCAGAGTGGGAGCAGCGGAAAGGTGTGCAAGTTGCTTAAGTCCATCTATGGACTAAAGCAGGCATCGCGGAGTTGGAACATCTGCTTTGATGAGACAGTCAAAGAATTTGGCTTTATCAAAAATCCAGATGAACCATGCATCTATAGTAGATTTGTAGCGAGAACTGTAGTATTCCTCGTTTTATACGTGGACGACATTCTCTTGATAGGAAATGACATTCCTATGCTACAATCTGTCAAGGGGTTCTTGTCACAAAGGTTCTCCATGAAAGACCTGGGTGATGCCTCATACATCCTGGGGATCCGGATCCATCGTGATAGATCCAAGAGGATATTGGGACTTTCTCAGTCCAGGTACATCGACACCATAGTGAAAAGATTCAGTATGGAAGATTCCAAGCGCGGTAACCTACCGGCTTGTCACGGGATCACCCTCTCTAAAGAGATGTCTCCCAAGACTGATTTGGAGAGGGATCGCATGTCTATTATACCCTACGCTTCTGCGGTAGGCTCTATAATGTATGCGATGTTGTGTACCAGACCGGATGTAGCTTATGCACTGAGTGTGGTAAGCCGGTATCAGTCTAACCCTGGGGAGAAACACTGGATAGCAGTAAAGAACATTCTCAAGTACCTGAGGAGGACTAAGGAGATGTTCTTGGTGTATGGCGGAAAAGACCTCCAGATCGAGGCCTTTGCTGACTCCAGCTTCCAGAGTGACAAGGATGATTCCAAGTCAATGTCGGGTTTTGTCTTCACCCTCAATGGAGGGGCGGTGTGTTGGAAGAGTTCCAAACAGGAAACCGTTGCAGACTCGACGATGGAAGCGGAATACATCGCTGCATCTGATGCCGCAAAAGAAGCTGTCTGGATGAGGAAGTTCTTGAAAGAACTTCAGGTGGTTCCGTCCATTGTTGACCCAATACCTCTGTATTGCGACAACAACGGGGCTATAGCTTTAGCGAAGGAACCCAGGTCCCATCAGAGATCCAGGCACATCTTGAGGCGGTATCACCTGATCAGGGAGATCGTGGATCGCAAGGAGATCGAGGTTCGGAGGGTTGCTTCAGAAGAGAACACTGCAGATCCATTCACCAAGGCCTTGCCCCAGACTCAGTTCGAGCGGCTGATCGAGATGATAGGTCTTCGATACGCCAGTACATGGCCTTAGTGCAAGTGGGAGATTGTTAGTGTATATGCCCTAGAGGCCATTACTGTATCATACTAGTTTGTATATTACTTAATGGATGCTTGGGATATTCACCTTGTATATACAATCTTGCTCAAAATAGTAGTATGCTACTTGGTTTGTTTCTACTTCAATGTGTACTTGTGTTTATTTCAGTATATCACTTATACGCATTAGTGGAGCCCTTAGGATCTTTGCTTGATTACCAGCGTTGTGATGGCAGTCACACTAGTGGGGGCTGGGTAATCTATAAGCACATCCTTATACAGGTCCCTAGTCGCAGGACTATCGAGACAGGGCATCGATACTCCGGAGTAGACTAGCGTATGCGCTTCTCATCCCAGTGTGGGAGATGGTCTGTCCCACAGCCATCAGTACGTCGTACTGGAGATAGTATACGGGTGCTCGTTGGGTTACGAGTACACTGGACATGACTCGTCGGGAACTGACAGGTTGGTATTATACCTATCGTCAGTTATCAGTTCCCAGGTGACATGAGTACAGCTTAGTCCGCTGACTTGACACTGGCACTTCGCCTCAAGTGTGTTCCCACTGCACTTTGATCACTACCCTACCACGGCTCAAAGGAGTCGTGCAAACGGGTGGTGGTTGGGTGCAGTCCCGAAGCACTTGGAGGCAGTGACGGTTAGACAGGATTCGTCTCTCCCGGTATTGGGGGTTGACATCGCGCTGTGTCTAGGAGAGCCATTACACGAGTAGTCCCTGGCCAGGGCAAACGAGATATACTGGTAGGTTTCCAGTGTTATCTCAGGGTGTTTTGGGCTTCGCTCCGGCACGACTTGTACCGCTATTGGGGGACTGATGATTACCACCCCCTAGGCCCGCCATGCGATGTATCAGACGAACAGACCGGACTGTACGGAGACTGTCACATTCAGACTCAGTAGGAGTTCAGATGGGGTTTCACCTCGTCAGCCTTCTTGTCGACATCTACCTGGGGACCGTTATGCACAGCTAGTGCCGCTTGCGGTCTGTGGTTAAACCCACTGCCAGCGTAGTGTCGAGTCTTTAGAGTCCCACACAGAGGGTATTCGCCTCTGGGCAAAACAGAGTAGAGGTCGCATGGTTTTGCGACAGGGTTCGTTCTCATCCGCGCACTTGTGCACGTTTGGAGTCCGGACGGATTATACTGGCAGGCTCTGGTTTGAGCCAGATACTGGTATGTGTTTTGGGGGTTGCTTTTATATCTTGGTATTCTTGTTTTTCGGAACGAGAATGCAGGTGTGTATGCACAGTTGCTTGAGGAGGAGAATGAGGTTTTTCATTAGGGTTTCGGAACGGGTGCGTATGCACAGTTGACAGTCTTCTTTTTCCAAACCCTAATGGATTTATTTATTATCTATTAATAATAATAATTAAATGAGAATTATGTTATGGTTGTTCTTTGTTGACTTGTTGACCTTGGTTGACTTGTTGACCATTGACCACTTTCATGCCTTCAAAAGTCTTCCTTGATTTATGCTTACATTTTTAAATGAAGCATGGTTGTGGTCATTCCAAACACTACCATCAACTATTCTCATTTTCAATTATTATCATTTAGATAATATTATTCTTTTGCATTATGGTTGCAAGAAGAGAAAATTATAGCTCATTCTATCATTCTCATTCTCTCTCCTCTCTTCATCTTCTTCTTCCTCTAGTAAAGAGAAACCCTCTCATGAGTTGAGAATCCTTCTCTTTTAAAAGGAAAGCAAACCCTAGTCACTCTCTACTCACCCTAGGATCAAAGGATTAGCAAACCGGAGATTCTAGTTCACTCCAAGTCCGAGAAAGAGCCCAAGGTCGAACCCTCGAGGTGGATCCATCTTCGACGGAAGAAGGCGACAAAAGAGAACCATCAACCTCTACAAGATTTCAAGAAGAAGGAGTTCAAGTTTAGGTATAACCCTCATCCGAGTAGCTAACTCCTTTTAGCGTATTTGCTAGTTTAGTTTAGACACGATCCCGACCTTGTTTAGTCCATGTTGCTTCTTGCACTAAAAATTTGTTTTTTATACCGTTTCCGCCTCCCCGTAAGAACCGGGGGTCGCAATATGGACTTACAATATCAATGCGACCCGACTAGCTTAAGTTACATTTTAGATGCATATTTAAATCAGTTTGAATTTACATCTTATGAAACTTGCCAGTCATGTCACAGAGATAAGATGACCATAGCTCTGTTTACTGGAAACAGAGAAAGAGTTAGTGAACTCTTGGGATGATACATGTTGATGTATGTAAGGTCCCCTGTCTACACATGCCAAGACCGGTTCTTTATACTTCATTACATTCTCTGATGATCTTTCGAGATTCAGACCTATGTTCCTGTTGAAACACAAGTCAGAACCTTTTGAGATATTCACAGAATATAAGTTAGAAGTAGAGAACCAATACGGGTATAAGTATTATGTCCTTTGATGAGATCAAGGAGGAGAATACTTGAGCACGAAATTCTTGGACTTTTCTAAAGGAGAATGAGATTCTCTCTCAGCATTACTCCTCCGTATACACCATAGCACGATGGTATATCGGGACGGAGCAATCAAACCCTATATGATAAGGTGTGCTCTATGATGAGTACTACTAAGTTACCTGTTTCCTTTTTGGGAGTTATGCGCTTGAGAAGCTGCATACCTATTGAATAGGGTTCGAATCAAATCAGTTGCCTACCACTTCATATGTGATATGGAATGGGAAGAGCCCATGTCTTAAGCTAGTTAAGATTTGGGGTTGTCCGGCCTATGTCTAAAAGCAACATCGGGACAAGCTCGAGGCAAGATCTGTTATGTACAACTGGAAATGTTCCAGCTATACAAAATACAGCAGATGATTTGATAAAACCAAAGGATTCAATAGTTACCAATGAACCTCAGCCTCTCCGCCGATCTAGTAGGGTTCCTCACCCACCTGAGAGATACTTCGGTTACTCTATGACAGTGGGAGCGAGGATTGCATCATGAGATGATGACCCAACTAGCTTCGAGCAGGCCATCGAGAGTAGGGACTCTGTAAGAATGGCTGGATGCTTAGCGATCTGAGATGGAATCCATGTACACCAACAAAGTATGGACTTTGGTTGCTATATCTGAAGGGTTAAATCCCCATCAGGAGCAAGTATATCTTGAGAAGATTACTTGGTGTAGATGGAAAAGTTGAGACTTTCAAAGCTAGACTTGTTAAAGCTTTTCGTCATCGACCAGGCGTGGATAATGATGAAACCATTTCAAGTGGCTATGCTTAAGTCCATCCAGATCCTACTTGCCACGGCTACATACCATGACTACGATATCTGGCGGTTGGGTGCCATGACTGCTTTTCTAAATGATGTTTTAGAAGAGAACGACTATAAGTACACAGCTAGAGGGCTTCGTAGACAGTGGGAGCAGCGGAAACGTGTACAAGATGCTTTATAGGATAAAGCAGGTATCGCGGAGTTGGAACATCTGTTTTGATGTGTTAGTCAAAGAGTTTGACATAATCAAAATGGTAGATGAACCTTGTATAAACAAAAAGGTAGTAGGGAGTATAGTAACGATCCTCGTAGAGTACGTGGATGACATGCTCTTGATAGAGAAGGAGTTTCCTATGCTACACCCGGTCAATCTCCGCTTATCACAATGATTCTCCATATAGGATCAAAGTGATACCTCCTAAATCCTGGGTTTTGGATCTATGAGATAGATCTAATTGGATGTTAGGATTCTCACTAGTTGTAGTGAGATGGTATCAATCGATCATGGGGAGAATCACTGGAAGGGTTCCAGAGTGATAAGGACGACTGAAAGTCAGTCACAGGCATTGTCTTTACCCTCAGTAAAGGGATGGTATGTTGGAAGAGTTCCAAGCTAGACACCGTGGCATACTAGACGATAAAGGCTCGATACATCGCTACTTAAGATGCTACCAAAGAGGCAGTCTGGATGTATATTTGTTCATGAGATGAACTTAGTTCCTCCCATTGTGTGACAATGGAGTTGTGGCTTATGCCAAGGAACGTCCGTCCCATCAGTGATCCAGACATATTCTAAGGCAGTATCACCTGATCATGGAGATAGTTGATCTCCAGGGTGATCGAGATTAGGAGAGTAGACTCAGAGGACAACACGGCGGATCCACTCACAAAGGCCTTTTCCCAGAGAGAGACTTTTATGGGATGGTTGAGTATGAGATACTACAACCACTGCTATCAGATGGCCCTAGTGCAAGTGGGAGATTGTTAGTTATATGTATGCCCTAGAGGCCATTACTATACATAGGATGTATATTGTAGTGGATGCTTGGACATATATAGGGAGGACTTTCTTGCTCGACATGATAGTATGCTATCTGGTTGCTCTTTACCTAAACGTGTACACTGATCGTCTCTCTGTTACATGTTGATAAAGCCCTTAGGATGTGTACTTGACTACCTGGACTATGATGCAGATCACACTAGTGGGGACATGGTAGTCCATAAGTACATCCTTCAAAGTCCCTAGTCGTGGGTATATCGAGACGGAGCATCGATATACCAGAGTAGACTAGCGTATGCCTTCTCGACCCATACAGATGGGCGATGGATGATCCCATATCCATTGGTGTTTGACATCGGAGATGATATACGGGTGCTCAGTGGAGACTGGGTACACTGGACGGACTCGCCGAGAACTCCCAGATGGTATTATACCTTACGTCAGATGGTAGTTCTCTGGTGACACTGGTACAGAGTAGTCTGTTGACCCGAGATCGTCATAGAGTCTTGTGTGGTTCCCACTGTGCTTTGATTTCCACCTTACCACGTCCAAGAGGGCGTGCAAAACGGTGGTTTTTGGGTACAGTCCCGAGTCACATGGAGGCAATGAGCGATAGGAGGGGATTCGTCTCTCCCGGTATAGGGGGTTGATGTTGCGCTGTGTTCGATTGGCTATAACCGGAAATCCCTGGCCAGGGTTGCTGAGATTTACTGGTAAGTGTTACCTGTAATTTCTCGAATTGTTATAGACCTCATATCGACACAACTTATCGAGCTATTGGGGTCTGACGTTTACCACCCCTAGGCGAGATATGCGACATATCAGACGACGAGACCGGACTGTACGGTAAGTGTTACTGGTTGGATTCACAGGAGTATGAGCGGGCTTGCTCGTCGATCTTCTGATCGCTCAATACCCGGATGGCCGTTACGTTTAGCAGACCGCTTGCGGCTTGTGGGTGTTTGATATGATCATCACCTGCTGCCGGCGTATTGACGAGTCTTTAGAGTCCTACACAGAGGTTTCCTGGCTCAAGCGAAACGAAATAGGAGCGCATATGAGATATGTGCGGGACCGAGAATAATGCGTGTATGTGATACCGTATTCTATTCTCGCGATGAATGTATCGATAAGGTTGTATGCGATATAACCTAGTTATCGAATCAAGGATTGATTCGATAAGCCGATACATTGGATATTAGTCGGTCGCATGCGATATGACCGGATCGTTAAATCAAGTGTTGATTTAATGATTTAATGCATAATTATATATTTGATATATTACTTTGCATTAACTAGTATTGGTTCACATTAAATGAATTTTCTCACTCGCATGTGCATATTGTATATATGATATACTTTAGTGCACTAGTTTGTATCATGTTTGATGATACATGCAAACTTGGGTTTGTGTAAGACATTAAGCCATGTTTAAGTGAATGGTTAGGGTTTTGTTATCTTTTCTTAACCATTTATTTAGTTTATTTCCTTTTTAGGCAAGTAAAGAAATGGTTGATTTTTGAAGCTTCCTGAAGCTTTGAAAAAGTCTTCCATTTTTGTTTTCATGCCTAACCTAACCATTCACCTAACCTTAGTTTAGTCTCTACACTTGACCATGGTTAAAATTGTGATAAGATTTATTATTCTTTTCCATTCAAAAACTTATCATAATATTCATCTTCTTCTCCTTCTTCACTTGAAGAAAACCTTGCTTCATCAATGGTGACTTGATGAAAAGAGTGAGAAATCCAATTCTAAAGTGAACCCACTTCCTATCTCTTCATCCTCTACCTCTTGCCAAGTAGTATAGGGTGTTTTCTTCACAAGTTTCATGACTTGGTGAAGTGGGAGCTTGATCTAGTGATGCCTCGACGTAGATCATCTTCGGCATCGAAGCCGACGACCAAGCCCGCCCATTTCTCCGATGAAGCCGATGCTAGAGTCCGGGATGCGATTTGTACAGCGAGGGAACTTCATCACGGAGCTATGGAGGTGGAGAACCGGATCTACAAAGGTTGTATTTCCGTTCACTTAGTTAAGTTGTTAACTAGTTGCATGTTTCGCCTAAAATTCTAGTTAACGATCCGTATTAGAGTTTCTCGGCACTTGTAATTTTTGAAATTGGCATGGTTGATGCCTTGTGAGACCTCATTAGAGTGCCAAGTGAACCCTACACCTACTAATGCCTCTTCCATAATCTAATTCATGACTATAACCGTATATTTCATTGCCATCTCTCCAAATCCCTTTATTTTTCTTTAGTCGTTACCTTCTGTACACCATCGTTAGGCTAAATGGTTTTCTTCCTTCCCTACCGTTCGGCACCAGCCTATGGTTTGAAAGAAGACTATCCAATAAGCATAATAGGTGTACCCTCCTAAACCAAGGAGTACTCGTAACCTGAGAGAAGGTGATGATAAAAGACAACTGAATAATACCTTATTCTATTTCTCCCGAACTGGGGAAAAAAGGAAAGGTGAAATAGGAGTGGCGATGAAGTACGCGGTTTGGTCGTGAATGATAGCAGTCGCAATTTACTTTGCCCTCTTTCTAATCCCTTTATTTTGTCTTTACATATTACCTTCTGTACACCCTACTTAGGCTAATTGGTTTTCTTCATTCCCTACCTTTCGGTACCTGCCTATGGTTTGGAAGAAGACTATCCAATAAGCGTAATAGGTGTACTCTCCTAAACCAAGGAGCCCTCGTAACCTGAGAGAAGGTGATAATAAAAGACAACTGAATAAACCAATTCTATTTCTCCTGAACCTGGATCCATCCTCGAAGAAGTCCATTCGAGTTCGTATATAACCATACGATGGATCTATCCAATGGAAGTGGATGTCCGTAGTAATACGGGGTGTTCTGAGAAATGCAAAGGGTAAAAGAAGGAGCGGCAATGACTTATGCAACTCGGACAATCCAAAAGCCAGTATTTTAAGAAGCTTCGGTCAATTTGGTAACTGAGTCATAGTCTAGGGTTGGTCAAAGGTCGCTGCCAAATAGAGAGAGAAAAGAAACACTCTGCGTGCACTCTAACCTAGATCAGAATGGTTATCACTTTATCTAATCCGGAAACCTCCCACTGTACTGTCAAATTCTCCTCCAAACCTAAAAGAAGAATCAATCGGGATCACCTGAAGAGTAAACCAATTCATCAGTGGGAATCGGGATCCAACTCCCATCGCATGATAACGTGACGGAATCCACTCACGTTATCACACTCCAGAAGGTATGCGCATGCCTGGAAAGTTTCAGTTTCTTTAGAAACTCCCGATATGATTTTTACCCCATGTTCTTATGACCTTGATGAAGGCCAACAAATCATAAGTCACATGTCAAGTTCTGCTCGTCATTATCTTGTTAATTTGAACCCACCCGTACATACCCTTGACGAAGGCCAACAAGGTAATACGACTGTCCCAAACTAACTCATCTATATATGCAACAAATGAATACCCCAGCAGCTACCAAACACTGTGCCTTGACGAAGGCCAACAAACATAGCTTGAATACTACTGACCATCCATAAGAAATGACGGAGGGCTACGGCTGGTTTTTGGCGAAAAACCTTTAACGTAATGAACTTGATCTCATTGAAGGAATTTGATAGCTTTTTATAAAAATATAGTGGCGAAAAGCTTTGCTAAAGAGATCAATCCTGGTGAAGGGATCTCGGCTCTTTCCTCATGGAATGAGGTGCAGGATATTCCAACTGAATACCGCGATGCAAAGTAACATGTAATCGACTATAGTGAAGTTATTACCCTGACGCAAACTTCTGCCTAAGGGGTCACTCCCGGTGAAGGGATATTGGCCCTTGCCCCGTCGAATGAGGTGCAGGATATTCCAACCGAATACCACTGTGCAAAACAAAAGAAAACGTCTTTGTAATAACACTTTTTAAAACTGTTCCAACAACATCCAAACAGGTTTTTTTTTTTGCATTGATCAAAATCAACGCAGTCCCATCAATTAATCACACCAGAAAAGAACGAAAATAAAATGTACGTATATGCCATCCGCATTCGCCACTGGGTCCCTTCATTACCCGTTAGGTTACTTAACTAACGACAGAGCGGGGACTGGACTAGCGCGGGTGCAAAACATATACAACATCTAATAGTATATATACCAATATACAATAATCGCTCCAGGCGTGATAACATGCAATATTACAGAAAAGTAATAAGCATCACAGAACAATACAGATAAACTGGGATCCCCGGGTTTCACAGAGCCGCTACTGAAACCCGACGTTTTCCTGGTTGTGTGGATAGCCTGTGCAATGAAACCTAGACCCCTACGGGTGTGGCAAGTTACCCGCCAAAACCTGAAGCGAGGCAGCCCCCTACAGCAAAGTGTATGGACCACCCGACACTTCACGGAATCCGGTAACTTGAGCACCCCTCCTGGGGTCAACCTGTACCCCCTACGAGTGCGGCGAATAGTCTGCCAATTCTAGAGTGAGGCCCCTCTGCCTCTCAAAGCCATGAGATGCGGACCCGTTGCCCTCCAGAACCCGGCTATCCGTGCACTCCGTCGCGGGGTAAACCTAGTACAGAAAAGAAAAATATGTACAACGGGTACATCGACCTCAGCCCGGTCGTGCCCCAAAAGAATATTATACAAACAGGCAGTGACGGCAGTCCACATGTTGGACGCTCTCCCCGCAATATCAAATGTACAAATAAACTCAAACTGCACTACCATTGCACAATGCTATCCACCACGACATATCCGCAACATCACAGCACAACACAGAACATCAACGCGAATGTCACGTTCGCAAACCCGTCTAAAAGAATTATAGCAATCAGACGCGGTTTACCGCTCAAATGACATTCACGGTCGGAGATATAATGTAAGTACTGTAAACTAACACGTTTAAATTTCGATCGACTAAATTTCCCGAAGTGGGCCCCACGTATATCTGCAGTACTGTAAAAAACACTGGGCCCAAAAGAACCATACCAAAAACCACAATTTCCTCTATAGAAGCCACTGTACAAATTTGGACCACTGGTCCCACAAACCGGCCGCGGTTGCGCGGTCAAACCATAGGTTTAACCGCGGATCCGCGGCGGTACTGTAGGATCACGTGAGGATCACGTGACCAAATTTTTACAGTGTGCTTAAAAAACCCTGCTCAATTTTCTGGGATAATCAAAATAATTTTTAGACCAAGTTTAAAATCGACAGAAACTTTTGTACAGAAAAATGTAGTTTTTGAAGTTCGGTTCGATCGATGTTTTAAACGTGTTAGCACAAGTTAGTAAAGCTTAATGGCGAGGCTCTGATACCATGTAAGTCTACGGTAGCGCCCCGGCCGTCTTTCAGACGCTAAATGCGGAACAAAAACTTTTATAACTGGCGCTATCGCATACTATAACCCGGATCTGCCATTAACGCTAAACTAACAAACTACAAAGAGGGTAGAAAGGTTATACCGAACGATCCGAGTCCTTCGTTCTTTAACCATCATCCCACGCTCCGTTGCTGCTGCTCCGATCTCTTCGATCTCCGATCTCCTCGTCCAGGTGGCACCACATCAACGGATCTTTAAACGGGCTCCCGCCTCTGACCCGAGGCAACTCGGTCATCAAGTTTGCTAAAAGAGATGACCAAGATTGATGTAGAGAATGAGTAAAACACTTTGTCTCACTTCGTCCAAAGCCATGGACGAACGGTTAATGAAGTTGCTATTTGGAATGATATGAAATGAGAAATGAGCTATGAAATTTCATGAACCAAATCACATAAACTTTTTAATCAACAACCATCTATCTCTCACAAGAATGGCCGGCCACATTTTGTAGAGGTGGGGGTGAGTGTAGGAACAAGGAAGGTAACCTTAAGCAATAATGTATCATGAAGAAATATCTTAGCACAAACAAAATGCATTAATGCAATGAATGACTCATTTAAACCTAGTCACCACTCAATTAATGCAACCAAAGATTCATGAACCTAGTCACCAATCTAGAAGCTTCTAGAACCACGACTCACCTCATGACTCACCCAAGTGAAGAAAAGATAAATCCGCATTTAACCGAATGTTTAATACGGGTGATAGAAAACTGGAAACTGGCAACTTCCAAAAGCGATCCCGAAACGAATTTCAGGATAACCCCGTAACAGTATAAACATACCCGCATTTGTATTACGACCGAATACAAATGCAACTGAGACAAAGATATTATATCTACACAGTATAATACTCGGATCCGGCTTAAACTAAAGCCCACCAGTATTATCTGCCCGAAATATGACACGTGCGTAAACGCACGTGCATTTTTCGAACCCTTCCATAAAACCATACGGCCTCTACAACGTTTCGCCCGAACTTAGGAAACTATCTGTGGGGGACTCTAATGACTCGTCAGTACCCTGGCAGTGGGTTTAACCACAAGCCGTCAGCGGCACTAGCTGTGCGTAACGGTTGCCCATGTACTGACCTCAAGGGAGGCCGATGAGCGAACTCATCTGGAAACCCAACTGAGCCTAACAGTGACAATGTATATACAGTCCGGTCCGTTCGACTATGAGTATCGCATATCGGGCCTAGGGGGCTGGTAACGTCAGACCCCCAATAGCGGTATAAGTCGTGTCGGAGACAAGCCCTGAATACCCTGAAAAACTACCGGAGTACCTACCAGTAATTCTCACCTGCCTTGGCCAAGGACTTGGTGTAATGGCTTTCCTAGACACAGTGCGATCTCCACCCCTAATACCGGGAGAGACGAATCCCCTGCCGATCCGCTCACTTGCCTCCATGTGGCTCGGGACTGTACCAAAAAACTACCTGTTTGCACGACTCCTTTGAGCCGTGGTAAGGTAGAAATCAAAGCACAGTGGGAACTCACATGAGACAAATGACGACTTCAGGTCGATGAACTAACCTGTACACATGTCACCAGGGAACTGCTATCTGACGATAGGTATAATACCAACTAGCAGATTCCCGGCGAGTCCTGTCCGGTGTACTCATAACCCAATGAGCACCTGTATACATCTTAGGTGATCCAACTGACACCAGTGTCTTATGAGACCGGCCACCGCCCCTCGTCGAGGTCTCGACTGTATACACTAGTCTACTCCGGAGTATCGATGCCTGTCTCGAAACTCCCATGACTAGGGACCACTATTAAGGATGTGCTTATGCACTACCCAACTCTCACGTATATGATCGCACTCATACTGTTGGTAGTCAAGCAAGATCCTAAGGGCTCTATCAACGTGTAACATGTGATCAGTCACCTGAACCTGTACACGACGGATAGAGGAAAACCAGATAGCATATTATCATCTCGAGTAAGACTGTCCTACTGGTATAGGTCCTCCGCAATCATTGCAATCACGTGCCTGCGATCCAATAATTGACTTTGAGGGCACTATATCCAACAATCTCCCACTTGCACTTAAGGCCAATTATTGCGATGTCGCATACTCACAGCCCGTGTGATACCGAACATCCAACTCCTCTACTAATCAGTTTCACAAAGCCCGTTTGTAAAACTATTGTGTTCGAGAAATAGCCTCAGTGAGTGGATCAGCCCTGATGTTTCTTTCTATGTCTCTCTTAATCACAAGTTCGCGGAGAAAACCATCTCCCGAATTGAGTAATACCTGTCTTAGAATATGTCTGGATATCTGATGGGACCTAGTTCATAAATGAACTACAAATCCAAACTTCTTAGACTGTATCATCAACTGAACCTAATCAGTATCCTGCACCATGCCTCCCACAGTATCCTCTTGGACCACCTGTCCATAATACTGTCCCTCTTCGTCAGAGGGAAAACTATAACTCTGACAATCACTCTGTCATCCATGTCACCTTTGAAGCCTAGAATGATAACCGTCCCCCGAAGGAGGCTGCCGTCATCAAATCCGTAGAACATTCACTTATGTTCTAAAACTGCTTCCTTATGTTTCTCCAGGATTGGATTAATACAAACTAATTGAATCTAGTGCAAAAACAACATCTGGTGTGGTACTTGACATCTCACGATTGACTCAATTGCCAAAGCAAGTGATCTGCCAATCATGCACACCCCTCTCCCATTTAGTCTATAAGACACCTTTAGAGAGGGTGACTCCATCACCTGTAGGTACACCACCATGCCAGGAGTCATCTATTCTAAAATACTATTAGAATACTGTCAAAGTACCCACATTGGGAAACTACCCAAACCTAGATCTAGTAACCAGAATGTCTGATATTATATCCATATCCTGTCTGGAGAAACAACTGTGTGACGACCACAGTACAGCCGATCGTAGTATAAGAATTTTACTTCCTACTCTGTGTATGTCATCCAAATACCAGGACATCACACCCTACTACCTTCTTAACAGATCCATCCCCTATTCTGATGAAGTCAAAGCCATGACTGTCACATCAAAATTAGATGATCTATCTCCGCTATAACTGCTCAAGTCTATAAACAGACATAAGCGACTTGCCCACTATGCTTCCGCTGCTCCCACTGACCACAACAGCTCCCTGGCAGAATAATATATACGTGCACTTCTAAAGCTAGTTTAGAACGACTCTATACTTAACCTCCTGCCGGGTCTCATAGTCTGTAACAACAGTAGTTTCAAGTCTGGGTAAGCAAGAACCTCCCTGTCACCGTCCTTGAGGCTACTGGAGAACCTCTCGGGTGTCTGAGGTTACCCACCATATCTGCGGAGTGGCTAATGGAATGTCAAATCTGATTGAATCTTTAGGTCCTATTAAATTTTCTGTAATCGTTTGCGGTCCTGGAATCACTTCCAGTTCTACCATACTCCCACTACTATTTTCTGAAGAAAAAAAATCCATTTTACTAAAACTGTGGCGAGTCAAGAACAATATCACTATTGATCTTCCAGATGGTAGAAAGTCAACCCTCGACATAGCCCAGGTCAACCCACAAACTGCCATTACAGAAACGTGCCTTGAGTTATCCAGAGTCTGGTTTTAAGCATAAGCCGGACAACTCCCCGTACCTTAACATCGTTAAGATATCAACCATTCTATATCCAATATAGAAACTTTGGCACTTATTTAATTGGAACCAGATTCAAAACATGCAGCTGTCCCCAGTGCATATCAACTTAATGGAGAGAGGCTAATCAGCATTACTCAACTTAGGAATCCATCCAATTATGAGTAACCCGAAAGAGAAACAAGTTTCTCAAAACCATTACTATCATCTGAACACCTATCACAAGAATCTACATGTTCGATCTCTTTGAAGAATCTCGATACTTGCGACATCTGGTTCTCTACTTTATTCTTATACCCACAACTTCTCAAAACTTAGACCTTGTATTTCTACGAAACACTTGTCTAAAAACTAGAGAAGTCATAAGTAAACAGAACATAGTACGAGGACCAACCCCTTTGTCCTGATGGACACTGACAACATACAATACTCTGTATAAGTCCGCTGAGTTCAATAACTCAAAACCTGTGCATCGTAGGTTGAAAACTGTACTTATGGTTAAGAACTACACCGTTGTTCAATGCTCCTTACCCAATCGTCAACTGATGTAGGTAAATGCCATCGACATAATATCAAAAAGTTATATCTCACTTTATAAAAATAAACGTACAGATATATCATTTTGAAATTGGTGCACAACAACGGATACTCAAAACCAAATACATGCATGCCGGCAATAACCCATGCGACTTCCTCAAATATCACCAATTACAACGAATTCCTATATAATGAGGATGATCACCTAATTCCCAATAAATTACTCCCACTCATCATCTGTAAAACCATACAGATGTGAGAATCATACCTGGTAAATACATACCCTGGAGTAAGTATCTAATCGGGAAATCAGTTTTCCTTTAACAATGCGATGAAACATGAAAATGTTTCGTAGGGGTATCCTGGTATTCCTAGTAATGCCTCTTCCATAATCCAATTCATGACTATAACCGTATATTTCATTGCCATCTCTCCAAATCCCTTTATTTGTCTTTAGTCGTTACTTTCTGTACACCATCGTTAGGCTAAATGGTTTTCTTCCTTCCCTACCGTTCGGTACCAGCCTATGGTTTGGAAGAAGACTATCAGTAAGCATAATAGGTGTACCCTCCTAAACCAAGGAGTACTCGTAACCTGAGAGAAGGTGATGATAAAAGACAACTGAATAATACCTTATTCTATTTCTCCCAAACTGGGGAAAAAAGGAAAGGTGAAATAGGAGTGGCGATGAAGTACGCGGTTTGGTCGTGAATGATAGGAGTCGCAATTTACTTTGCACTCTTTCTAATCCCTTTATTTTGTCTTTACATATTACCTTATGTACACCCTACTTAGGCTAATTGGTTTTCTTCATTCCCTACCATTCGGCACTTGCCTATGGTTTGGAAGAAGACTATCCAATAAGCGTAATAGGTGTACTCTCCTAAACCAAGGAGCCCTCGCAACCTGAGAGAAGATGATAATAAAAGACAACTGAATAAACTAATTCTGTTTCTCCTGGATCCATCCTCGAAGAAGTCCCTTCGAGTTCGTATATAACCATACGATGGATCTATCCAATGGAAGTGGATGTCCGTAGTAATACGGGGTGTTCTGAGAAATGCAAAGGGTAAAAGAAGGAGAGGGAATGACTTATGTAACTCGGACAATCCAAAAGCCAGTATTTTAAGAAGCTTCGGTCAACTTGGTCACTGAGTCATAGTCTAGGGTTGGTCAAAGGTCGTTGCCAAAGAGAGAGAGAAAAGAAACACGCTGCGTGCACTCTAACCTAGATCAGAATGGTTATCACTTTATCTAATCCGGAAACCTCCCACTGTACTGTCAAATTCTCCTCCAAACCTAAAAGAAGAATCAATCGGGATCACCCGAAGAGTAAACCAACTCATCAGTGGGAATCGGGATCCAACTCTCATCGCATGATAACGTGACGGAATCCACTCACGTTATCACACTCCAGAAGGTATGCGCATGCCTGGTAAGTTTCAGTTTCTTTAGAAACTCCCGATATGATTTTTACCCCATGTTCTTATGACCTTGACGTAGGCCAACAAATCATAAGTCACATGTCAAGTTCTGCTCGTCATTATCTTGTTAATTTGAACCCACCCGTACATACCCTTGACGAAGGCCAACAAGGTAATACGACTGTCCCAAACTAACTCATCTATATATGCAACAAATGAATACCCCAGCAGCTACCAAACACTATGCCTTGACGAAGGCCAACAAACACAGCTTGAATACTACTGACCATCCATAAGAAATGACGGAGGGCTACGGCTGGTTTTTGGCGAAAAACCTTTAACGTAATGAACTTGATCTCGTTGAAGGAACCAGATAGCTTTTTATAAAAATATAGTGGCGAAAACCTTTGCAAAAGAGGTCACTCCTGGTGAAGGGATCTCGGCTCTTTCCTCGTGGAATGAGGTGCAGGATATTCCAATTGAATACCGCGATGCAAAGCAACATGTAATCGACTATAGTGAAGTTATTACCCTGACGCAATCTTCTGCCCAAGGGGTCACTCCCGGTGAAGGGATATCGGCCCTTGCCCCGTCGAATGAGGTGCAGGATATTCCAACCGAATACCACTGTGCAAAACAAAAGAAAACGTCTTTGTAATAACACTTTTTAAAACTGTTCCAACAACATCCAAACAGGTTTTTTTTTGCATTGATCAAAATCAACGCAGTCCCATCAATTAATCACACCAGAAAAGAACGAAAATAAAATGTACGTATATGCCATCCGCATTCGCCACTGGGTCCCGTCATTACCCGTTAGGTTACTTAACTAACGACAGAGCGGGGACTGGACTAGCGCGGGTGCAAAACATATACAACATCTAATAGTATATATACCAATATACAATAATCGCTCCAGGCGTGATAATATGAAACATTACAGAAAAGTAATAAGCATCACAGAACAATACAGATAAACTGGGATCCCCGGGTTTCACAGAGCCGCTACTGAAACCCGACGTTCCCCTGGTCGTGTGGATAGCCTGTGCAATGAAACCTAGACCCCTACGGATTCGGCAAGTTACCCGCCAAAACCTGAACCGAGGCAGCCCCCAACAGAAAAGTGTATGGACCACCCGGCACTTCACGGAATCCGGTAACTTGAGCATCCCTCCTTGGGTCAACTTATACCCCCTACGAGTGCGGCGAATAGTCTGCCAATTCTAGAGTGAGGCCCCTCTGCCTCTCAAAGCCATGAGATGCGGACCCGTTGCCCTCCAGAACCCGGCTATCCGTGCACTCCGTCGCGGGGTAAACCTAGTACAGAAAAGAAAAATATGTACAATGGGTACATCGACCTCAGCCCGGTCGTGCCCCAAAAGAATATTATACAAACAGGCAGTGACGGCAGTCCACATGTTGGACGCTCTCCCCGCCATATCAAATGTACAAATAAACTCAAACTGCACTACCATTGCACATTGCTATCCACCACGACATATCCGCAACATCACAGCACAACATAGAACATCAACGCGAATGTCACATTCGCAAACCCGTCTAAAAGAACTATAGCAATCAGACGCGGTTTACCGCTCAAATGACATTCACGGTCGGAGATATAATGTAAGTACTGTAAACTAACACGTTTAAATTTCGATCGACTAAATTTCCCGAAGTGGGCCCCACGTATATCTGCAGTACAGTAAAAAACACTGGGCCCAAAAGAACCATACCAAAAACCACAATTTCCTCTATAGAAGCCACTGTACAAATTTGGATCACTGGTCCCACAAACCGGCCGCGGTTGCGCGGTCAAACCCTAGGTTTGACCGCGGATCCGCGGCGGTACTGTAGGATCACGTGACCAAATTTTTACAGTGTGCTTAAAAAACCCTGCTCAATTTTCTGGGATAATCAAAATAATTTTTAGACCAAGTTTAAAATCGACAGAAACTTTTGTACAGAAAAATGTAGTTTTTGAAGTTCGGTTCGATCGATATTTTAAACGTGTTAGCACAAGTTAGTAAAGCTTAATGGCGAGGCTCTGATATCATGTAAGTTTACGGTTGCGCCCCGGCCGTCTTTCAGACGCCAAATGCGGAACAAAAACTTTTATAACTGGCGCTATCGCATACTATAACCCGGATCTGCCATTAACGCTAAACTAACAAACTACAAAGAGGGTAGAAAGGTTATACCGAACGATCCGAGTCCTTCGTTCTTTAACCATCATCCCACGCTCCGTTGCGGCTGCTCCGATCTCGTCGATCTCCGATCTCCTCGTCCAGGTGGCACCACGTCAACGGATCTTTAAACGGGCTCCCGCCTCTGACCCGAGGCAACTCAGTCATCAAGTTTGCTAAAAGAGATGACCAAGATTGATGTAGAGAATGAGTAAAACACTTTGTCTCACTTCGTCCAAAGCCATGGACGAACGGTTAATGAAGTTGCCATTTGGAATGATATGAAATGAGAAATGAGCTATGAAATTTCATGAACCAAATCACATAAACTTTTTAATCAACAACCATCTATCTCTCACAAGAATGACCGGCCACATTTTGTAGAGGTGGGGGTGAGTGTAGGAACAAGGAAGGTAACCTTAAGCAATAATGTATCATGAAGAAATATCTTAGCACAAACAAAATGCATTAATGCAATGAATGACTCATCTAAACCTAGTCACCACTCAATTAATGCAACCAAAGATTCATGAACCTAGTCACCAATCTAGAAGCTTCTAGAACCACGACTCACCTCATGACTCACCCAAGTGAAGAAAAGATAAATCCGCATTTAACCGAATGTTTAATACGGGTGATAGAAAACTGGAAACTGGCAACTTCCAAAAGCGATCCCGAAATGAATTTCAGGATAACCCCGTAACAGTATAAACATACCCGCATTTGTATTACGACCGAATACAAATGCAACTGAGACAAAAATATTATATCTACACAGTATAATACTCGGATCCGGCTTAAACTAAAGCCCACCAGTATTATCTGCCCGAAATATGACACGTGCGTAAACGCACGTGTATTTTCCGAACCCTTCCATAAAACCATACGGCCTCTACAACGTTTCGCCCGAACTTGGGAAACTATCTGTGGGGGACTCTAATGACTCGTTAGTACCCTAGTAGTGGGTTTAACCACAAGCCGTCAGTGGCACTAGCTGTGCGTAACGGCTGCCCATGTACTGACCTCAAGGGAGGCCGATGAGCGAACTCATCTGGAAACCCTACTGAGCCTAACAGTGACAATGTATATACAGTCCGGTCCGTTCGTCTATGAGTATCGCATATCGGGCCTAGGGGCTGGTAACGTCAGACCCCCAATAGCGGTATAAGTTGTGTCAGAGACAAGCCCTGAACACACTGAGAAACTACCGGAGTACCTACCAGTAATTCTCATCTGCCTTGGCCAAGGACTTGGTGTAATGGCTTTCCTAGACACTGCACGATCTCCACCCTCAATACCGGGAGAGACGAATCCCCTGCCGATCCGCTCACTTGCCTCCATATGGCTCGGGACTGTACCCAAAAACTACCTGTTTGCACGACTTCTTAGAGCCGTAGTAGGGTAGAAATCAAAGCACAGTGGGAACTCACATGAGACAAATGACGACCTCAGGTCGATGAACTAACCTGTACACATGTCACCAGGGAACTGCTATCTGACGATAGGTATAATACCAACTAGCAGATTCCCGGCGAGTCCTGTCCGGTGTACTCATAGCCCAATGAGCACCTGTATACATCTTAGGTGATCCAACTGACACCAGTGGCTTGTGAGACCGGCCACCGGCCCTCGTCGGGGTCTCAACTGTATACACTAGTCTACTCCGGAGTATCGATGCCCTGTCTCGAAACTCCCATGACTAGGGACCACTATTAAGGATGTGCTTATGCACTACCCAACTCTCACGTATATGATCGCCCTCATACTGTTGGTAGTCAAGCAAGATCCTAAGGGCTCTATCAACGTGTAACATGTGATCAGTCACCTGAACCTGTACACGACTGATAGAAGCAAACCAGATAGCATACTATCATCTCGAGTAAGACTGTCCTACCGGTATAGGTCCTCCGCAATCATTGCAATCACGTGCCTGCGATCCAATAATTGACTTTGAGGGCACTATATCCAACAGTAACGTCAAGGGGATCGCTCGAGTTTCATCTTTTCCAGCGATTGTGGGGCACATGGTTCATTGTTTAATGACCAAGGATTATCAATTTTGCATTGCGAGCATGCAATTTGCCACAATCAAGGAAAGCGTCACTGCGTACAAATCAGTACTTCCCGTCCTCGTCACCCAAATTTGTCGCTACTACATGGAGGACGATGATTTCGCAGCCTGCATCACGATGTATGACACCGTCCTGGTGGAGATAGAGGATCTCACCAGGCTATACGGACGGCAGGAGTGAGCAGCAAATTTGGTCACCCACTGACCCCAGCGAGCATGCGGCACCATAGACTTCCTCAGAGATTTACTTGGGAGAGGACGTTCCGACAGATCCCTATGAATTACACAGGATGGAGGTCCATGGTATCAAAACTTTGATCAGGCAGAACAAGGAGATAAAAGAACAACTCAGCCAGATCTTAGCAAACCAAGAAGAAGCAAGCGGAAGCAGCAGAACCAAGGGCAAGGCCATGCGACGATGAGGACATCGTCATATTCAGTTTGGGGGTGGATCTATTTTGGTTGCATTTTGTATCTACATATAGTTTGCATGTGCATATTTCCTGCATTTTAGCACTTACATTATGTATTTTTCTTTTCTTTTGCATGTAGTCGCATTTCATATCTGCTTTTGTATTGCATTGTATTGAAAAACTTATAAAAATTAAAAAAAATTCTTCAAAATATAAAAACTTTTTCATGTTAGCTAGCGGGGGAACTTAGATTCGAAATCCGATGGTTCGATTGATAAGATAGAAGCAACTAAATCATTTTTGATAGATTGAAAACCCGAAAGATAACCCTCCTTTGTATTTAACCGTAGCCGATATACATCTTTTATATCACTTTACACGTGTCATATGTGTTTTAGAATTTGATGAAAGTCTGACATGTCTGCAAAACTTTTTAAAATTGATAAATATCTTTACGATCAAACAGGTTTGTTCTGAGTTAAGCAATATCAAGAATAATTCATACAGTGAAGTAGATATGAAGAATTTTATTGAGCTTTTAACTGAAACTAAAAGTCTGAAAAATAACCCATCTGCAATCTTGTTGGAGTAATTACACACCTTATCCACATATAACGTCTTCGGATTTAAAAGAAATACTGGCTATATCTCCGTTTTCACTGAGTTCAGAATATTTTTAAATGAGTTTTTTGTTTTGCGGCCTTCGTAACTTGGGTAATTAAGTCCTTGGGATGTCTCCACACCTAATGCTTTAAAACCATCTGGTTTGGGAGTCATTGACCCAAAGCTCGCTAAGTTTTCAATCGCCAAATAAAACAAGCTAAGCAAGTGTTCTCTCCGAGTTAAAAGTCCTCATGGTTCTTTCTGGGAGAATAATCTTGGCAGAGACGAGTTTTCTATTAAAACATTTTTTTCGCGAAAATATGAAGGTATATTTATAAAGACGTTTTGCACAATAACTTAGGTGTATATGAACAAAAACAGGTGAAAGATAGGAGTGATGAATAAGACTTAGGTTCTCTGTTAAAAATGATATAAATTCTGACTTGAAACCTAACTGAAGAATGAAACTTGAGAAAATCTTAAACTCCTTTCAAAACTCGTGTGATCCTTTAGAAGTTTATCCTGGTCCGTATTTATGACATAATGACCTAATCGAATTCTTAAAAACTTGTGGACACTATCTGCACAATCACGTAAAGACGTGTATAAGCTTATGTTAAACAAATTGTGATGAGTGAAAAATAGGGTTTAACGTTTCTGACTTGGATAATAGAACTTCTAATTTTGATTCGTAAGCTTAAGATTAGAATCAACAGTTTCTCCACGATGCTAACTTGACTGAATTTTGTGGGTGTAATCCGCTGAAAGCCCTCAGGAGACAACACTCCTCCTACTAGGAACACCTAGAGGTTTAACGGCTTGTTGCACATGCTTAGTGCAATCGCGTTCCCTACGAAAGTGAGGCTAGGATTTTTTGTTTTGCTCGGGACGAGAAAAAGATAAGTTTGGGGGTATTTGTTCATTATAGAAAAATGCAGTTTAATACCTTAATTCATTATCTATTTTTGTTATTTATCGGTACTATTAATCAGTGTCTGCTCAGTAATTACATATTACAGGTGTTCGTGATTAAATACCGGAAACAAACTCAATATCACGGATATAGCGTTTGGGAGCCGACACAGCAAACAGAACAGAAAACCGACCGATATCCAAAGAGTTCTTTTAGTAAATAAATGTGTGCACACAATTTTGGTCCAACACATACAAGTGTGCACATGACTCTTTGGTACATGGGCCATGGTGGGGCTGCCTTGGCACACACAAATGATGAATTGTGCAAGTGGTAGGCACATGTGAGGTGATGGGTGTTTAATGTTAAAAGTTTTGATGTGATACATTGCTTCAAGTTTCCTTCCAAATCTCTGAATGCAAACCAGGTTATTTTAGACAAATCAAATAGCCCAAGATGATGTTGGAGTAGACACGAGACCACCACATCAATACGATCCTCATTGCTCGGACCAAGACTGGCGACACACCCTATAAATCCAAGCTCGCCGCCCCCTTGCCCCGTTTGTCCCCATCTTTCTTCTGTCCCCCCTACAGTCACATCACTTTATTTTTATTGCTTGTTTAATCTTTTTTGGTGCCGATAAAAACCAGTTCAGTAAACAAGGGAAGGGGTTGATGTATGCTTGTTAAACCTTGTGCTTAGCATTGATACCTCAAGCTTGGACATACAACGGTAAGTGAACAAACGGACTCGTTTCATGTTTGTGTCGAATATCGGCAACTTGACGACTTGTGCCTCGCTACCACCTTGACGAGTCATGCTTCGCGCCGGGATCGACATAAGAACGGACAACTCATGAACAAGGAAGCGTCGAAGGAATCGTCGTGATTCGACCATCCGAGCCAAAGCCACGACCATTTTCTTACTTGCTTGTTTTCTTTGTTTTCGTACTCTTTTTATATTTTAGTGACAAACCAAACCAATTCGTTATTTGTTGAATCTTAAACAACAAGACTTAATACACAAATCCCTGCGGATCGACCCGTACCTACTGGCATGGTACAACGCGCCGTGCACTTACGGTTTATAAATTTTAAAACAAGAACGAGCTTGGGTGCGCATCCATTTCTCAAAACAAATCCTTTTCCAAAATTTACGCGTTTGCGCACGCGGGAGAGTTCCCAACAACATGCTTGTAGATCCATTAGCATTCTTTTTGTTTTTGCTGAAAGAGCTACTTCCCACGGAGCTTCCTCTATAAGCGAGCATGATGCCCCCTGTGTGTCCAACTTTTTAGGAGCGTGTTTCTGGGATGGGTTTACCCTCTAGTTATTAGACAACGCGAACTTTCCCTGCTGATACTGGTCTTCAACCAAATTTTTAAAGATGTAGCAATCCTCAATTAGGTGGCTCACTATTCTGTGGTAGGAGCAGTAATTGGAGTTGTTAACGTTGCCGGGTTGCACTGGACGCCGTGGGTCTGGTAATGTGATGAGGTTATTATGCACTGCCAGTTCAAACAGTCTCCTCGTCTTGTCGCGATAGAACGAGTATGCACGTCCTAGCCTTTCTTTCAAGGACGGGTGCAGACGCGCGTTGTTTTGGAGAGCAGCCGATTTTGAGCCACTCGGTTGTTGCTGCATAATGGCAACGAAGGTCGCTTTCCCTTTACCCTTATTATTTCGAGGGTCCTTATTTTAGGAGGAGAGGCCATGACCCATCTGATCCATTTGGGCCAGCTTGTCTATCAGCGCCTGGAAGGTTGTGGGCTTGAAGAACGTCATGAACTCGGACACAATCATAAGAGGATCAAGGGTCCTGATGAACATGCCCACGGCAGAAGACTCTTCAATGCGTTGTCCGCACTTAGACCACAGGTTTCACCGCCGAATCGCATATTGGACCCAAGTTTCTCTTGTCTTTACTCTGGCATTGATTAATGTCGTGATCGGAGTGCTTTTGCTCACGCTAGTGAACCATTGCGTGAACAGTAGTTCCATTTCTGTGAAGCTTTTTACGGAGTCATTTGGGAGCTCTGAGTACCATTCAAAGGCTGTCTCTGACAAGCCTCCGACAAATTAGCAAAACAATAGTTTGTCATCACTTCCAGTACTGCCACATAGTGCTCTGAATTGTGTGGCATGCTGGTAAGGATTTCCCATTCCTTTGTAGACATAGAACATAGGGATTGTATATCCTAGCGGGTACTTGATTTGGTCATACCAGGCCGGATATGGTCGCCCGGTTCTGACGAGTTGGCTGGCGGCTTCACAGGCCTGGTGAGCTCTTATTTGCTGAGCGATGTAGTCATCCATGGCCGTTTTGGAGGTAGTGTCTTCCTTGGCCGCAGACAAAGCCGGAGGAGGGTTTGATATTTTCCCTCTGTCATCCTCGATAACTATTGGCAGATCTTCGGCCGGGGGTTCCGGTTGGGTCATCATTCCCACCATATCTTCAAATAGAAGATCCATATGCTTGATGTTAGCAGCTTGCTCTGTAGCTTCCTTATCTTTTCTTTCTAGCACCCGTCGCAAGAACTCTATATCGGTTTCTTGCTTTTGGCGTTGTTCAGCTTCTTTGTCCGGACATTCTTTTTGTCTGGTGAGCACTGCCATTTTGGACAGCATTTCTTAGAACTTTTTTCTGCTGCTTCTGAGCTTTCATCAACGACCGAGTTTGCGGTCGGTAACTTACTGAAGTGCGGCTTTCTTCTTTACCGCTAGCCATGTAGATCGTATGTACAGTTATGCCCCCAGACTTAGGGCGTTTAGATCTTTTGCCATTGGATTTTGCCGCTGGCGGTAGGATTTTCTTCGGCCTCATTTTTGTATGAGAAGTCGGAGCTGAAGGAGCCATTGTGACAGGCACCTGTTTAGGAAAGGTCACCCATTGTATGGTGGAGGAGCGGTCTTTTTCCTGTCGGCCATTAGATCTTTTAGGTCGATGAGAGTAATTTTTTTTAAGCACAGAGTCTTGGACTTTTTGCCAAACCCTATGTATTTGTGAAGAGAGACGTTGGAAAGGCTCCTCTGGATGTCTCTGCATAGGGGCCTCTATTGGCGGAGGTGATTTCTTCAGCATCACTGTCGGAGAGTTCTTGCAGATTCTTCTGAGCAGATCAAAGCCGTTCCTAGTTGGAATAACAGCGTTGATATCCACCACAGGAGCTGGTGGGGTAAGCCCAGAGGGAGAGTTGCCCCCAGATTCTTTCACTCGGCCCCAGTGGCGACGTCGGGCGTGCCTTGGAGTAAGAATTGCCTCAGTTTTGGAGGCATCTTCATCATGCCCCTTGCGTTGCTCAAGAGTTTCGGTTGGTGTAAGCCTGTTGAAGATTGACGTCCTTGTTGGAGTTGGAGCAAAGCTAGCCAATCTTTTAAAGACTGACCGTCTGGGAAAGGAAGCACTTTTATCGGCTCCACCTGCAGTAGGAGTAGGGAGGGATAGCCAATTTGTGGTAGCTCCTTTGGGTATCATAGGCTTCTTTGCGAACCCTTTCGAGTTCTTCCTCATCCTATTGAAGACTAAGGTTTCAGGGTTTGACGGCTTGCTGATAGGAGCCGTCATGGTTGTCAGCCGATCGAAGAACGACTTTCTAGGAGCTTCTCCATGTGGTGTTGAGACGCTAAAGTTCATAGGCGGGAGCATGGTCCCGAAGAACGGTCCGAAAGTGGCTTGTTTGACCTGCCCCGCTAGCATTGAGAAAATGGAGGCCGCGTTAAGACCATATGTCACTCTTCCAGTTAGGACGGAGTGGGAGTCGCTGTTGCATGAGGTGCAGTGGGAAGCCATTGATTCTCTGCACAAGAGTAAAACACCAAGTTTTAGTACCTTGAATCCAGGGGCAACCATAGGGAACCGCGATTTTTTTCGCGAAACACGATACACGAAGCGTGGAGTGGAAAGAGGAAAAGGTCCCACCCGGTGTGCCAGAATCCGTTTACCGTCGAAAACAAAGACGAACAGGGATTGAACGTCTTTCCTGAATTTAGGGGCAGATGCTATTTGGACATATCCATCCACCTCTCTGAAAATACCAAGTTGATTTATGGTACCGTATATCGGAGATTTGAATAGATGCGACCGATGTAATAGACTTTTTTAGATTCCCCCTCATTTGTGAGGGGATTTTGATTGTGGGAGCTCTTCCCTGCAGGTGCAAGCCCCAGCAGTTAATTACATTATCGCGTTGCGATAACAACTTTCTCCTGCTCCAGAAGGTCACTTCGTGTCATGTGAGTTTTTATTTATTTTTGGTTACCCGTGGATTGTATACAGAGACTATTTTATGTCGTCGTCCGTAAGACGCGGATTAGTCCAAATCCATATATTTTAGATTTGGGGATTGAAATTAGGATCTACGTATTCCATCAGCTCAAAAAAATATTTTATTTTGTTTAAGGACCATTAATCTAGTTTGAGATTAAGATCGACTTAAATATATGAGTATTTAGGCTCAATTTATTTTAACTAAGAATACGTTAGTCTTATTTGAGACTAAGAACAACTTAGCAACATTTCCAGGATCATAAAATTTTATTAAGATCCAACAACAGAGCATTTGGACTCTATTGCAAATAACTTCAGAGGCTTAGCCAATTTGGGCTTGGTCCACTCGGTCTTTTTTTCTTTTATTTAGAAGTGCTAAGCACTTGTTTGGGGCTCTGTTTACTCAGCCTTGGTCTTTCTCCCTTTATTCAGAAGTGCTAAGCACTTATTTATGGCTATGGCGCTCACGTGTGTATCATGTGAGACTCTCAGACATGACCACTGCCCAATCAGTACTAGGCACTTTGGTCATTTTGACTAAATTTATAGTGCTCAACATTTTTATACAGCGCTCAAGTGTGTTTCACGTTAGGTGCTGAGTCTTTTGTTTTGGGCGCTCACATGGGAAGCGCGTAAGGCGCTAAATATTTGTTTTTGGGTGCTCACATGGGAAGCACGTGAAGCGCCGAGCGGTTTGTTTAGGGCGCTCACATGGGGAGCACATGAGGCGCTGGGCTGTTTGTTTTTGGCGCTCACGTGGGAAGAACATGAGGAGCCGAGCTCTTTTTGTTCGGCGATCTCGTGGGAAACATGCAAGGCGCTGAACTTCTTTCTTTTAGAGATTTAATCTCTGTTAATGGCGTTTTGGCCCTTAATGATCACCAAGATCTCTATTTTGAAGATCTGGGATCGATTTTACTGGAGAACTAATCTCTTATGTTCTTTAAATAAGAACTAAGTTCTTTTGTGTAGGGTTAAACCCTTATTTTTAAAAAAAATAAATTCCTAGAACGTATGTTCTGTTTCTTTCTTTTTTTTCTTTTTAATCCGGTTCTTTCCCCTAAATTCTGAGTCTAAAGAACAGAATCTCCATGATGAGAATTAAATTCTCAACTTGTGGAAAAATCTGCTTTGCAGATCTCAAATCAGAGAAATAACTAAATTCTTTTGTTTTAGAACGTTTATTTTTTTTGTTTTATACTAGGCAACGGAGATTGTTAATCTCTACTTTTCTTTACATAGGGTTTGGAATGAGCGATGATCTTCTTCTTTGAGAGGAGAATTGAATTCTCAGTTTTGTGGCTTCTTTTTTTTTTTTTTGCCGAAGCCTGGGATGTCGATCCTCTATTTGAGACTTTAAGTCTCCTATCATTTATATAGGAGATGCAAATTGTTAATTAGTTTGAGAAAATCTCTTATTTGAGAGATACAAATTGATTTAATTGGCCTCAAAAATTGTTCGAGAGATTTTATCCACCATTGGATCTTTGATCCAGAGAATTTCTGTTTTACAGAATATATATTCTTGTTTTTTTAACAATATTACGGATGTATTTTCTATAGATAGAATTTAATTTTATCAAAAGGTGATTTTTAATCACCATTGGATTTTTAATCCAAGGGTGTTCTGTTTAACAGAGAATATCTTTCTTTGTCTAGAAAGATGCAAGAAAATATTTTCCATATTAGAATTTAATTCTATCATTGGATTTTTGATCCAACGGAGAATATCTTTATCATTTAGAAAGATTAGAGAGATATTTCCCCTAATATAATTTAATTCTATCTTTTGATGATTTTTTACTCACCATTGAATTTTTGATCCAATGGCTCTGTTTAACAGAGAATATCCTCAGATTTTAGGAAAATATTCCGCATGTAGAATTTTGTCACGACCCGAATATTTCGACTCGTGACCGGCACTTAACCACGCTACGTCTACAGGCGTAACGCGACTAAGTAAGCCGAACCCAGAAATCAAAACCATTTAAAAGTAGTGAGTGTTGAAAACATTTAATTAAAAACATTTAGAAGACCTTAATTAGTTCAATGAGGTTCTTTTAAAAGTTAAATTATCCTTATAATAATTTTGGCAGCATTTCCTTTGTAAAAGTAACCCCGAAAATCGGGTAAAAACAGGATATAAGTGAAAATGAGATATAATGAACAAAACATCCCTAACCGGGAGCAATCACGTCTAACGGCGGAAACCATCACCACAAGAATAATATATGACGCCGTAGCGAAGAATGAGCAATAAGTAACATCCCAGAATAATAACTGCAAATAAAAAGTCGGCTCCCACGAGCTCGACACCAGAATACAAAAATATACATCATCGTCCTCACACTGTCTCTAAGTCAAGTACATATATGGTAGATGGAGAATACTAGATACAAAAGTGTGTACAATGAAAGTAACCAGATACCACAACCCACCTAAATAGCAAAATAGCTCTCGCACCAACTGTAGTGGTATCTGAAGCCAAAAGATGCAAAAAGGCAGCCTGCCGCGACTACTCTGAAGGGCAACCTGCAAATACTGTGGCACAACGGGGGTGAGTTGCCAACTCGTGAATAGAGATAACATATAAAGGTAATCACGAGCATGCACGTGCTGCGCTGCGCTATCATATGCTAGTAGGTAAATCTATATGCGACAAGTAGTAAGTGCAATAATCATGCAAATACTCTGTCAGGTAAAATAACTACAGGATGAGATACATGATAATCACTGCTGAGCATGGGATAAACAACATCTACACGAAATATCAACCGTGGAAAAGTAATCGGTGCCCAAGCTGCACCCAAATCCCAAACAACCTCAGGCGCCGGCACTCTCCTCGGCCCTCAAATCCTGTAAAACTCTGAGAATCACGAGTGCCCAATATCGGCACCCAAAATATCATAAATACTCGTGTCCAGTATCGACACGCAAATCCTCATACATCGGGCTCCGTAGGTCCGGATCAGCCCACGGGCTCCGTCTGCGGTATCGGCCCTCGGCCCCGGCAGTACGGATCATCCCGCATCCATCTCTCGACTCTGGTCAGTATCCTCTGGATAACCGCCAAGTCCAACCAATCACCGGTAGGTACTCGCCCACCTCCAGGCTCAATCGGCAAAGTCCATCGATCATCTTGCCGAGGGGAACCATACCGGGTCCACCACGAACCCGCAAACGGATCATCTACTCCACGAATCGGGTTTCAAGCACACGTCTCAGCACCGAGAAAACGCGTGGTGGACGCACCAAAATATCATATCACGAGGAACCGAGTTTTCAAATAGTGCATCTTTTCTTAAATAATTCCACGGTCCTCAAAACCAGAAATCACATAAAAATCCAACACCAATGAGTAAATCAAATACGATGTGCTAAGTACAACAAGTCATCATAATATAGGTACAAGGGAGAAACCGCTTTTCTTAAGATAGTTCAGTTTTTTAAAGACAGCATGCGGCTCCCAATTTCTATGGAAATCATATCGAATCATATGTGAAATGAACTACAGTATAATGATCATGGCAAATCTACAGTGAGTGTGTCATGGCAATTACTAACGGTGTGTGTGTAACATGCAGATTGGTGCTCGTGCAACATAAACCGTTAGTAATAGTGAGGTGTTCTATCAATTCTAAGTTTTCATACATATAGCGGGGAATACAGTATGCAACAACAATATCCATGAAGAGTCAATGTAGGTAAATGCAATGTATAACTATAAGGTCCTATCAGCCCTGACGCAGAACGCCATGCGGGCGATATCCCCGTAGATGTTAAATCTACGCACCTAAGTGTAGCCGACGACTTGCTTTCCCTTCTTCGCAGCGTCCGTCTCACTCGCCCGCGAACCTAGATTTACACAATATAGCACACATAAGCTCAAATCTACCAAAAACGCGATATTACGGTCAAACTAGAAACCCGCGTTGCAAACCAAGTGCGCGTGTGCGCGATACGCTAAAACGTGTGATCACGCTCCTAAAGCTAACCTGACGCGTCGCGATACGCAGCGCAACCCAAAACCACACACGTATCACGTGTGTGGCGGAGATTTAAAATACGGAAAATAGGGTAATAGGTCCCAGATTTTTATACAGAAACAATTTTATAAAAATAAATATACCATCACACTCCAAATACCAGCAGACACCAACCACAAAAACCCCAACCCACCATTCTCCCATCTGGCCGCAATTTGCGGCCAGAATGAGTTTTTCGGCGGCCTGGGTAGGGGGTTGGGCTCCCGGGTTTGGTGTGTGTACTCCATACATACTGTGTATATCCCAGTAATTACAATTTTATTCTGAAACACCCCGGGTAGTAGCAGCTTCAACAGAACCCAATTCCAAGCTAAAAGTCACACTTTGCACTAAAATGATACTTTAGGGTATTATTGTGAAATCTGAAACAAACCCAAGTCCAAAACCACACTAATATCGCATTACCAAGCTAATCAAACCATAAAAAGTTAATTTTTATCACAACCTCACTAAATCCCTTTATATAGCACAAAACATGCATAAAAAGTGGTATTTTGCTAGAAATACTACAAGTTATCTAAAAGAGGTGCTAAGGGTGAGTTAATACCTTCAAAACACCTTATAAAACACCAAAAGCTCCAGATCTAGCCTCAAGTATGCAGTCTTGCCACTAAACACCTCAAATGAGCCATTAAACCAAGGTTTTGTGAAGGAAAAAGGTTGGATTTGGGTAGGGTTTGAGCATGAATCAAAAGAGAAGTGAAAAGAGAAGAGAAGATGAAGAAAATGCTGTATTTTGCTACTGCTCTCTGCTGAGAATTTCAGAAATTGAGAAGAGAGAGAGAAGAGAGAAAGAAAATGGTCAAAAGTCAAGTTTCCTACCTACCCACCATACCTCTCCATTTCTATTTGAATTTGCATTATAAAAAAAAGTTTTGACTTGCTTAAATGGGTGCGATAAGTAAAACCATGCAAGAAAAGAAAAAGGGTTAACATGATACACTTTTAACCAAAGTCATAAAAATGTGCTAAGTGTGCATGTGTACACTAACAAAATTCCAATTAGGGTAAACACAACTAGAAATAATTAACAACCCTAAATATATATATATCCATATAAACACTCCACAACACAAAACCCGCTAGCCAAGAAGGAAAATAAGATATCCATTTTTTTACGAAAAACACGCACACTAGCTAAATAACGAGAAAACATTCTAAACGAATTTCAAGGTGTTACAATCTACCCCCCTTAAAGAAATTCGGTCCCCGAATTTTAAAATCTAACTATACATTCCTTCAAAAAGATGGGGGTACCTCTTCCTCATCTCGCTCTCGGTCTCCCAAGTGACCTCCTCGCCGCTCTTGCCACGCCAAAGTACCTTGACTGACGGTATATCCTTTGATCTCAATTTCTTCACTTGTCGATCTAAGATCATCACCGGCTGCTCTGCATAGGAAAGGTCACGCTCAAGCTGGATCGTCGGGTGCTGAATCGCATGCGAAGGATCATGAAGATATCTGCGGAGCATCGAAACGTGAAATACCGGGTGCACGTCTGGAAAACTGGGCGGAAGGGCTAAACGATACGCAACCGCACCAACCCGCTCGAGGATCTCGAAGGGGCCCACATACCTGGTACTAAGCTTCCCCTTCTTCCCAAATCTCATCACACCTTTCATTAGGGAGACCCTCAAGAAAACATGATCACCAACAGAAAACTCAAGTCTGAGCCGACGATGGTCCGCATAAGATCTCTACCTACTCTGGGCTGCCCTCATCCTATCGCGAATCAACTGGATCTTCGCGGTCGTCTCCTCCACAATCTGCGGCCCTAAGATACTGCTCTCACTGAGCTCTGTCCAACAGGCGGGCGATCTACACCTCCTCCCATAAAGAGCCTCAAACGGTGCCATCTGAATAGTCTGCTGGTAGCTGTTGTTATAGGAGAACTCTACTAAGGGCAAATGATGATCCCAGCTACCTCCGAAGTCTAATACGCACGCTCTGAGCATGTCCTCGAGAGTCTAAATAGTCCGCTCTGACTGTCCGTCGGTCTGCGGATGAAATGCTGTGCTGAAACTCAAGCGGGTGACCAAAGCCTCCTGAAGCCTCTGCCATAGTCGGCTGGTAAACTGGGTGCTTCTGTCGGACACAATACATGTCGGAACTCCGTGTAGTCGTACAATCTCATCAATATAAATCTGGGCATATTGAGCAAATCCGAAAGTCGTCTTCACCGGTAGGAAGTGAGCCGCTTTCGTCAGACGATCTACGATCACCCAGATGGATTCATACCCTCGACTAGTCCTGGGTAGACCCATAATAAAGTCCATAGAAATCTGTTCCCATTTCCACTCCGGAATGGGCAACGGCTGTAGCTCTCCCGCGGGCCTCTGATGCTCAGCCTTGACTTGCTGACAAGTCAGGCATCTCAACACAAAATCTGCGACGTCTCTCTTCATCCCGTCCCACCAGTAAACATCTCTCAAATCGTGGTACATCTTGGTGGAACCTGGATGAACACTATACACCGATCGATGTGCCTCCTCGAGAATCTCACGCCGCAGTCCCTCAGCATCTGGTATGCACAATCTGGTCCCAAATCGTAGTATCCCCCGATCATCGATCATGAACTCGGAAAATCTGCCCTGTCCCATCTGCGTCCTGATCTCTGAACAACGGTCATCACTGTGATGTGCCTCATATATACGGTCAAGCAACTGTGGGCGTGCACGAACATGCGCAATCTGTCCTCCGATCGGCGTAAACTCGAACTGTAACCGGCTGTCGCATAAAATCTGCCAATCCACCGACGACTGCCTCTGTACTGCGCTCAAACGACATAGACTACCTCCGGGCCTCCTACTCAAAGCATCCGCCACTACATTAGCCCTGCCCGGGTGGTACAAGATCTCGCAGTCGTAGTCCTTCACTAACTCCATCCATCGGCGCTGTCTAAGGTTCAGGTCTCGCTGCTGGAAGATCTACTTTAAGCTCTTGTGATCAGTAAATATCTGGCACGACTCTCCATACAGATAATGTCGCCAGATCTTAAGTGCAAAGATCACTGTAGCCATCTCCAAATCGTGAGTGGGGTAGTTCTGTTCATGTTTCTTCAATTGCCGCGAAGCATACGCGATCACCCTGTCATGCTGCATCAGAACACACCCTAGCCCCACTAGAGAAGCATCACAATATACCACAAATCCACCTGACCCTGAAGGCAAAGATAATACTGGCGCCGTAGTCAGTAGAGCCCGCAACTGCTGAAAACTGTGCTCACACTCCTCTTTCCAAACAAAAGGAACTCCTTTCCGGGTCAACCCGGTCAAAGGTGTAGCAATGCGAGAGAAATCCTGCACAAACCGCCTGTAGTAGCCGGCCAGCCCTAAAAAGCTGCGAATCTCCGTAACTGATGTGGGTCTGGGCCAACTCCGAATGGCCTCGATCTTCCTCGGGTCTACACATATACCGTCTCATGAAATCACGTGCCCCAAGAAGTCTACACTGTCCAGCCAGAAAGCACACTTGGAGAATTTGGCGAAAAGCTGATGCTCTCTCAAGGTCTGTAGTGTAATCCGCAGGTGCTGCTCGTGCTCCTCTCTACTCCGAGAATACACCAGAATATCGTCAATGAATACAATGATGAACAGATCAAGATACGGCCGGAAAATACGGTTCATCAAATCCATGAATGCTGCTGGCGCATTGGTGAGTCCGAACGACATCACCAAAAACTCGTAATGGCCGTAGCGCGTGCGGAAAGCTGTCCTGGGAATGTCCTCCTGTCGAACCCGCAGCTGATGATAGCCTGATCGCAAATCGATCCTTGAAAAGTATCCTGCCCCCTGAAGCTGGTCGAACAAATCGTCGATACGCGGCAAAGGATATCTGTTTCGCACTGTAACCCTGTTCAGCTGACGATAGTCGATACACAGACGCAAACTGCCGTCCTTCTTCTTAACGAACAGGACCGGAGCACCCCAAGGAGAAACACTGGGTCGAATAAGTCCCTTATCCAGCAAATCTTGCAACTGACCCTTCAATTCTCGAAGTTCCGCAGGGGCCATCCGATAAGGCGGTATAGAAATAGGCCTCGCGCTAGGAACTAAATCAATACAGAAAGAAATGTCGCGCTCGGGCGGTAGCCCAGGAAGCTCGTCAGGGAACACATCAGGGAACTCGCTAACAACCGGAACCTGATCCAGAGGAACCTCTATAGCTCTAGTATCACAAACATAGGCGAGAAATCCCTGACATCCCTTCCTCAAAAGCTTTCCAGCACGAAAAGAAGAAATCACACAGTGTGGGGCGGCACCACGGTCCCCCAACACAACAAAAACCGACTCGCCGGGAAAACAAAATCTAACTGTCATCTCACGGCAGTCCACAGAAGTATAGCACATGGCTAACCAATCCATGCCCAAAAGAATGTCGAAGTCTAACATCTCAAGAAGGATCAAATCGACAGGCAGCTCTCTCTCGCCAATACAGACGGTACAGGATCGGAACACGTGCCAAGCAACAAACGACTCTCCTACAGAAGTAGTCACAACAAGCGGCTGATCAAGCAAACCGGACTCTTTACCCAAACTCGGCACGAAGTGTGTAGATACGTACGAGTGCGTGGATCCGGGATCGAACAATACGTGTGCATCAACAGAACATACTGGAAGGATACCTGAGACCACCGCATTGGACGCATGCGCGTCCTGATGCGTCAAAGCAAAAACTCGTGCCTGCCCTCCACCTGTGACTGACTGTCCTCTGCCTCGGTCATCCCATCCCCTCTGAGCAACTCCTCCATGCCCACGACCTCTCTGTGTATGAGTCTGACGCGGAGTAACAGTAGGAACAACAGGCAACGCCCTCTGGGGTGGTGAAGGTGGTAAGGTGACGTGCGGTGCTGCTGTCTCCCTCCGGTGTAACTCAGGACAATCTCTGACGAGGTGAAGTAAACTGCCGCATCTATAGAAACCTCGCGACGACTGCTGACTCTCCCGTGGATACGAACTAAACATTTGGCCTTGTCCCGAATCTCTGCCACTCCTCGTGCCTGAACGATACCTGTCACGGCATCTGAATGTCTGTCTCCGTGCTGATATACCAATACGAACTCTCTTCGGCTCTGGAACTACCGAAGTCTCAGCAAGGCGCTCCTCGACTAATAGAGCTGCATCTACCGCCGCTGCATATGTCTCGTAGTGTTGCGCGCTGATCGCAAGGAACAGTGGTGTAAGCAAGCCTCGAACAAATCTCTTGACTCGCAACTCCTCGGTAGCCACTAGATACGGCGCGTAGATAGATAGCTCTGTGAACAGCACATCATACTCTGCCACTGACATCTCCGGAGTCTGGCGTAAGGACTCGAACCTGCGTGCTCTAGCATCTCTGACACTCAGTGGGAGAAAGCGGGCAAGGAATAGCGCCACGAACTCTGTCCAGGTCATAGGAGGAAGACCCGCTGCTCTGCCCTTCTCGACTGATTCGCACCATTTCTGCGCAAGACCTTCCAGGCGAAAGCTCGTGAACTCAACCCATCTCGCATCTGCGCATCTAAGGGAACGACGTATCCGAGCCATCCTATCAATGAAGGACTGTGGGTCCTCGGCTGCATCGGTGCCTGTGAAGACCGGAGGCTTCAGCCTCATGAGCTCTGATAGCGATACTGTAATCACCTCCATAGCTGCAGGGGCAACTGGCTGTGCGGTAGGTACCATCGCGGTCTCTGTAACGGGTGGAGCCACCTCTGGTCACTGCGCTCGAAGTGTCTCAACTAGCGATCCTATCATCTGGCGCATCTCCTGCATGCTGGATCCCACCGTCTGGCGCATCTCCTGCATACCAGCCCCTAGCGTGGCGATCTGATCTGTCACGGGAGGAACAGCTTGCTCGGGTACAACCGGTGTACTGCCCGGATCAGTCCTCATCTCCGACGAATCAACTCGAATCTCGGCCCTCACGGCCGCTCTCTGCGCCCTCGTAGTCTTTGGCGGCATAATGGCTGAAAAGAAAATAGTATTCGATAAGGATGCTGAAATCGAATCGCAAGAATGTATATACTCAAAAGGAATTTAAATCAATAAGTCCTAAGGTCGCTTTGGCGGAGTACCGTGTCATGAGTATGCCGCGGAACATACGCACGCTACGCCACTCTGCTTCAGCTACCTACTCCATCATACCAGGGTCATCCTAGGAACACTCCAAAAGGTAAAACCTACGCTCTGATACCAACTTTGTCACGACCCGAATATTTCGACTCGTGACCGGCACTTAACCACGCTACGTCTACAGGCGTAACGCGACTAAGTAAGCCGAACCCAGAAATCAAAACCATTTAAAAGTAGTGAGTGTTGAAAACATTTAATTAAAAACATTTAGAAGACCTTAATTAGTTCAGTGAGATTCTTTTAAAAGTTAAATTATCCTTATAATAATTTTGGCAGCATTTCCTTTGTAAAAGTAACCCCGAAAATCGGGTAAAAACAGGATATAAGTGAAAATGAGATATAATGAACAAAACATCCCTAACCGGGAGCAATCATGCCCAACGGTGGAAACCATCACCTCAAGAGTAATATACGACGCCGTAGCGAAGAATGAGCAATAAGTAACATCCCAGAATAATAACTGCAAATAAAAAGTCGGCTCCCACGAGCTCGACACTAGAATACAAAAATATACATCATCGTCCTCACACTGTCTCTAAGTCAAGTACATATATGGTAGATGGAGAATACTAGATACAAAAGTGTGTACAATGAAAGTAACCAGATACCACAACCCACCTAAATAGCAAAATAGCTCTCGCACCAACTGTAGTGGTATCTGAAGCCAAAAGATGCAAAAAGGCAGCCTGCCGCGACTACTCTGAAGGGCAACCTGCAAATACTGTGGCACAACGGGGGTGAGTTGCCAACTCGTGAATAGAGATAACATATAAAGGTAATCACGAGCATGCACGTGCTGCGCTACGCTATCATATGCTAGCAGGTAAATCTATATGCGACAAGCAGTAAGTGCAATAATCATGCAAATGCTCTGTCAGGTAAAATAACTACAGGATGAGATACATGATAATCACTGCTGAGCATGGGATAAACAACATCTACACGAAATATCAACCGTGGAAAAGTAATCGGTGCCTAAGCTGCACCCAAATCCCAAACAACCTCAGGCGCCGGCACTCTCCTCGGCCCTCAAATCCTGTAAAACTCTGAGAATCACGAGTGCCCAATATCGGCACCCAAAATAACATAAATACTCGTGTCCAGCATCGACACGCAAATCCTCATACATCGGGCTCCGTAGGTCCGGATCAGCCCACGGGCTCCGTCTGCGGTATCGGCCCTCGGCCCCGGCAGTACGGATCATCCCGCATCCATCTCTCGACTCTGGTCAGTATCCTCCGGATAACCGCCAGGTCCAACCAATCACCGGTAGGTACTCGCCCACCTCCAGGCTCAATCGGCAAAGTCCATCGATCATCTTGCCGAGGGCAACCATACCGGGTCCACCACGAACCCGCAAACGGATCATCTACTCCACGAATCGGGTTTCAAGCACACGTCTCAGCACCAAGAAAAAGCGTGGTGGACGCACCAAAATATCATATCATGAGAAACCGGGTTTTCAAATAGTGCATCTTTTCTTAAATAATTCCACGGTCCTCAAAACCAGAAATCACATAAAAATCCAACACCAATGAGTAAATCAAATACGATGTGCTAAGTACAACAAGTCATCATAATATAGGTACAAGGGAGAAATCGCTTTTCTTAAGATAGTTCAGTTTTTTAAAGACAGCATGCGGCTCCCAATTTCTATGGAAATCATATCGAATCATATGTGAAATGAACTACAGTATAATGATCATGGCAAATCTACAGTGAGTGTGTCATGGCAATTACTAACGGTGTGTGTGTAACATGCAGATTGGTGCTCGTGCAACATAAACCGTTAGTAATAGTGCGGTGTTCTATCAATTCTAAGTTTTCATACATATAGCGGGGAATACAGTATACAACAACAATATCCATGAAGAGTCAATGTAGGTAAATGCAATGTATAACTATAAGGTCCTATCAGCCCTGACGTAGAACGCCATATGGGCGATATTCCCGTAGATGTTAAATCTACTCACCGGAGTCTCACGCTAAGTGTAGCCGACGACTTGCTTCCCCTTCTTCGCAGCGTCCGTCTCACTCGCCGAACCTAGATTTACACAATATAGCACACATAAGCTCAAATCTACCAAAAACGCGATATTACGGTCAAACTAGAAACCCGCGTTGCAAACCAAGCGCGCGTGTGCGCGATACGCTAAAACGTGTGATCACGCTCCTGAAACTAACCTGATGCGTCGCGATACGCAGCGCAACCCAAAACCACACACGTATCACGTGTGTCGCGGAGATTTAAAATACAGAAAATAGGGTAATAGGTCCCAGATTTTTATACAGAAACAATTTTATAAAAATAAATATACCATCACACTCCAAATACCAGCAGACACCAACCACAAAAACCCCAACCCACCATTCTCCCATCTGGCCGCAATTTGCGGCCAGAATGAGTTTTTCGGCGGCCTGGGTAGGGGGTTGGGCTCCCGGGTTTGGTGTGTGTACTCCATACATACTGTGTATATCCCAGTAATTACAATTTTATTCTGAAACAGCCCGGGTAGCAGCAGCTTCAACAGAACCCAATTCCAAGCTAAAAGTCACACTTTGCACTAAAATGATACTTTAGGGTATTATTGTGAAATCTGAAACAAACCCAAGTCCAAAACCACACTAATATCGCATTACCAAGCTAATCAAGCCATAAAAAGTTAATTTTTATCACAACCTCACTAAATCCCTTTATATAGCACAAAACATGCATAAAAAGTGGTATTTTGCTAGAAATACTACAAGTTATCTAAAAGAGGTGCTAAGGGTGAGTTAATACCTTCAAAACACCTTATAAAACACCAAAAACTCCAGATCTGGCCTCAAGTATGCAGTCTTGCCACTAAACACCTCAAATGAGCCATTAAACCAAGGTTTTGTGAAGGAAAAAGGTTGGATTTGAGTAGGGTTTGAGCATGAATCAAAAGAGAAGTGAAAAGAGAAGAGAAGATGAAGAAAATGCTGTGTTTTGCTGCTGCTCTCTGCTGAGAATTTCAGAAATTGAGAAGAGAGAGAAGAGAGAAAGAAAATGGTCAAAAGTCAAGTTTCCTACCTACCCACCATACCTCTCCATTTCTATTTGAATTTGCATTATAAAAAAAAGTTTTGACTTGCTTAAATGGGTGGGATAAGTAAAACCATGCAAGAAAAGAAAAAGGGTTAACATGATACACTTTTAACCAAAGTCACAAAAATGTGCTAAGTGTGCATGTGTACACTAACAAAATTCCAATTAGGGTAAACACAACTAGAAATAATTAACAACCCTAAATATATATATATATATATATATATATATATCTCCATATAAACACTCCACAACACAAAACCCGCCAGCCAAGAAGGAAAATAAGATATCCATTTTTTTACGAAAAACACGCACACTAGCTAAATAACGAGAAAACATTCTAAACGAATTTCAAGGTGTTAAAAATTTAATTCTACTCTCTTTAATTTGGACGCTGACGCTCACGTGCTAGAAAATGTATAAGCGAAAACGAATTAAATAGACAACATCAGAAAATACGTCCCAATATGGGCTCATATCAAGAAATAAAGTTGCGGAAAATAAACTAAACTAAACTAAATATCTCTAAATAACAATTATTAAATTCCTCACTACTCGGCTTGACGGCTAAAATACTCTTGTTCAGCCTGCGATAAAGATAGAGAAACTGGACCATGCAAAACCCAGACGTCAGTGCGTCATAATATCAAAATAGCAACAATAACCAGGATGTAACGATATAGGTAAACATGAATATAAATGAATAACACAATATAGAACAGTGAGGTGTATGTATGTGATGTGTATCCTAAAGTCTGTGCCTATTGGTTATCTATTCTAGGAGTTTTTGAAATCAATTTAATGGAATCGTCGATATAACTCAATAGTATCCCGTGCGTGCCCAGGACCACGGTCAAGATTCTCGGGCTGAATCCGAGACGTGCCGCAATGCAGTAAACAGGTAACATATACAGATGAATGATGTCAGCAGTATCATCCCTGGGCTGGGCTGGCCTGGCCCATAAAGACTGATCAGTATAAACATCGAACTGTTGAGTTACAAGTCAGGTTTCATTATTGATTTCCCCTTACCCTCAAGGTTATGTGTTCAAGTCAGGTGTTTATGATATGAATTTAATGCCAACACAGGATCAAGCAGGTACAGGTTTTGTCTATGCAGACAACAAGTTACGTCCATCAGGACAACAAATCAGGATTGTTGGCATTAGTAGCAAGATCAAGTAACGAGTCAGGAAGTGTGTCATGAACATGTCATGTGATGCATATGTATCAAATGGATACCCAATGTGAAACTGTAATCGATTTCGGAATCACGGTAAATAGTGCTGATGTCAGGATGCATATGTGTATATCTGTAATAACCTTTTATACGTTCATGACTATGTATGATTCAAACTAGATAACGTGTAGCACCAATATAATAGTATAATAATATCAAGATATTCTGGCATGCAATTAGATATGTTATTGTCAGTACGGATACGAACGGATATCGAAAAACGATAAATCTATAACATTTGATGCACGATTAAAACACATGTATTATTTTTATTCATATGGATATAAATATATTAACATAGCATGTTGCAAGATAAACCTGCCTGATCGGATCTCACGACGGGGTACGTACGTCACATTCGACGTCGGATAAACGTCGCGATGCAACAACGCGCGTACAAGATTGGACCTGGCTAATCAAAGATGTGACCACGCTAGACGACGACGATGACTGGGTTGTCCGGATCGTCGGCGACGTGCGCGACTCCGGTGACAACCAAGAAAGCAAGAAAAAGTGAAAGAAAGAAAAGAGAAGAAGGAGAACAAGTGGGATAGGGGTGTTTGGATGCTGGTGATCGAGCTCTGAGTGCTGAGGACAGAGGATGGGTGACGGGGACGATGGGTAGCCGTCGGCGATGGGTAACGGTGATGGGTTGGGTTTCTGCAGTGGTCACCGGGGGTTTGCAGGGATTTTGGGTCGTGGGTTCTAACGGTGAAGGAGAGAAGGATAGGAAGAGGTGATGGAGGTGGTGTGGTGATAAGGGTGACGGGGTAAGGTCGGCGAGGGATTCTTAGGTTCAGGGATGCGGTTGCAGGGTTGTCGGGTCGTGGGTTGCAGGTTCTTGGGTGAGGGTTCAGGAAGAGGTAGAAGTGGAGGAGGTGGTCGAATAGACGAGGTTGTGATCATGATGAGGTTGGGAGGTCGACGGTGAAGGCGAATCGCGGGTTAGGGTTAGGGCTTTGTAGCAAGAGAAAGAAGAAGAACAGAGAAATAGAGGAAGAGAGATGAGGGGTTGTTAATTTATTAGGGTTAATTAATATATATATATATATAGAGAGAGAGAGAGAGAGAGAGAGAAATAAATCCTATAATAATCCTCACATCTCTTTCTCCCCTCTCACAGTCTTTCTCTCTCTCTACCTATATATATATATATATATATATATAACTGTGTAATATATGAAGAATAAAATAATATATATTATAAGATTATATAGCTAATATCAAATTACTCCGAAAAATACCCGGATCTCTTCTAAAAATGTAGTTTTAAAATATGAATAATATACGTATCAATTAAAACTATAATGCGATGTCTGGTTAAATAAAATGCATACCCCCAAGAACGGATATACATAAATACAAGTAGCGATCCAAATGAGTCTGTTTTAGCAATCTGGATAGGAATACGCTGTATGGATGCACTCACAAGATATGGGGTATGATAATATGACATGCTAGATATTAATATGTATTATTTGGTTATAATTTGTATTATTTAAAGATATGCAGATACCAAAATACCTTATACATGTATATATAATCTAGATTTGCACGGATCCCCTGTACTAATAAATATATGACGTAATCTAGAACCATCATAGGTTTCAAGCATGCAGGTCGGGTCGGTGTCACGACCCAAAATTGGGCACATGACCGGCACTTAAACTACGTAACGTCAATAGGCGTAACGCAATTAAGTAACTCGAAAAACCCAGCAATCTAAACCATTACAAGAAAGAAAGATAGATCACTTTTAAAAATCTCGATGCAAAACTTTAAACTTAAGTTTGTTTTTCATAAAAATTTCGGCAGCACCTCCTTTGTAAAAGCTAGCCCCGAAACGGGTACAAATATAAGATAAAAGTAAAACATCCCCAAATGGGAGCAAATATCGCCCAACGGCGGAAACAACCACCACAACAGATATACGACGCCGTAGCGAAGAAATGAGATAATCCACATATATAAAGGCCGGCTCACACAAGTACGACAACCAGAGTCATAAGAATAAACAATATCGATCCTCACAACTCGTCTCTAAGTCAATACATGAAGGTGGTAGATGGAGAGTACTAGATACATGAAATATGCAATGTACATCATCGGATAACCGCAACCCACCTATAGAAAACGGCTTCACAGCCAACCGTAGCGGTATCCGTAAAAGTAGAGATAATAAGGCGTCCAGTGGCGACCACTCTGATGATCAGACCTGAAAAACCCTGCGGCACAATGGGGGTGAGTTGCCAACTCGTGAATAGTAAATAACATCATACTGAAATCGTAAGTATGTACTAACAGCGATAATCTATCACATGTAATCTGACAACATAAGTATGGCAATATGTATATGCAACAGTCATGAAAGGTACTCTATCAGGTACTCCAAATACATGAAGCAAATGCATATCAAATAAATGCGGAGTATGGGATAAAACATGTCATCCTCACGGAATTCTCATCGTGGCGAACCAGTGTCCATCAAGACAATCTAAATCCCCATATTCCCTCAAATCGGCCCCCACATCGGCCCTTCACATCGGGCACATCGGCCCTTCACATCGGGCACATCGGCCCCTCATATCGCAATGAATAAGAATACATGCACAGATCATTATGATGATATATTATATAGGTGTACATATATATAACAGTGTCCCATACCACTGATATATATATACATGTATATATATCAGCGTCCCATACCACTGATATATATACCCAGGAGCAAAACATCCAGGAAACATCATATGAAATCCATATATCAATGCGAAATCCATAAAATATAATATATGCAACATGAAACAGTAATATGAGCATATAAAGAAAAAACCGCTATTTAACTGCAACAAGTTATTAAATATATCATGCGGTTCCTAATTTCTCCGAAACCAAACGCAACATCATATAAAGGTGAACATATAGCTATAGCCAGGCATGCGTACCCATGTCGGTATAGCAAGATGTGTGTATCTACCTATCAATAATGATGTAATACCCTCCAGGTATGTTTGTAGCTATATCAATCTAGGTATATGTATATACATGTCAATAATGATACAATACCCTCCAGGTATGTGTATTCATATAGGCATAGCAAGGCATATGTGTAAGCATGTAGGTATACAGGTATGCTATATGTCATATGCACAATGGAATATGAATCAATGTCTTAATATCCCTAACCAAACAATATCATATATGTATGTGTGTTGTGCGTGTCATGGCAATTATTGACGGTGTGGGTGGCATACAATCAGTGCTCGTGTAACATGAACCGTCAATAATTGTGCAGTGTCCAAAGGGTATAAGTCCAAGCAAAACAAATAATAATATGCAATGAAGTTTATACGCAAACTCTATATGTGCAATATAAACATGCGGCTAATATCATATTATATCTAGCCCTGACGCATAACGCCATACGGGAGAATTCCCTGTAGATGTTAAATCTACTCACCGACAATCGCGGCTAGGTAAATCCAATCACCTGCTTCCCTTTCTTCGCAGCGTCCGAAGTTCCCGCCTGCGATCCTATTAACACAAAACATAGCCAGTGCAAAAATCTCAGAAATCGATCAATATCACGTACTCACTACATTTGACCAACGCACAAACTCCAATCCAACCCACAAGTGTTCGTCTAACGGCTAACGTGCGTGAAGACACACCAACACCGGCCCAAGTGTAGCAGCACACCAGATCACGAACCGTGTCGGATAATGTAACACGCGTACTCAAAACATTAGAATATAGCAAAGTGGTCCCAGATTTTGATACACTAAAAATTGGTGAAAGTTGCAAGTACCACGAGACCACAAACAACCCCAGAGACCCCACGACAAAGATTCAACACCCCAGCCCCCACTCTGGCAGCAATTTGCGGCCAGAACTAATAAATCTGTGACCCAAAATTTAAGGGGTGGTCTCAGGTTTTTATGGTGGGTTCTATACCTCAACACTATGTCACTGTGATGGGAACTTTTCCAACAAACACCTGGTTCTACAGCAGATCACAGAAACATAAAGTTGACACTAAAAATACGATATTTTGCACAAAATACTACATTTAGTGTTCCAATCCATAACAACAAGGCAACACAATAATATAACTCCTAATTATCAGTTTGAGGTCATTACCTAGCCACTCTTGCTCAAAAATCCTAGCTTTCCAAGCTCCAAGGCAACCTGGTGGCTAATCAAGACATTTGAACTGTTTTCCATGGATTTTTTGTGATGTTTCTGCAAGGATTTGTGAAGAGGGAGTGAGGGTTCAGTTTGGGGTTGAGGGAAATGAGAAATGATTGAGAGTGAGAGAAAAAGAGAGAGTAAGAGAGTTTAATTGGTGAGAGGTGAGTGTAGGGTGAATCAAAACCTTACACTCACTCTCCTCCCTCACCTCATTAATGCCCATTAATGCATCATGACTCACTAGCCACCTCTCTCAAATCCAAACAAGATATTTTCTCATACACAATATCTTGGGAAGGTTAAGGCAAGGTTAATTAGGACATGGATTAATTAAGGTGTTTTGGTCACTTAACAAGATTAACACTAACTAACCCTCGCATTAACATGCACGTGTGTGTGCAAACCATATCAAATAATAATAAAATATTAATTAATTGATATAAAATGTGAGAAACCCGATTTGGTAAACTTTTCCTTAAAATCCCGCACTAACGCTTAATTAACACTAATCGCATTCCAAGGCGTTACAATCTCTCCCCTTAAAGAAAATTCGTCCCCGAATTAAAATTTCATACAAGCGTACCTTCAAAGAGATGAGGGAATTTCTTCCGCATCTCGCTCTCGGCCTCCCAAGTGATCTCCTCACTAGTCGGGCTACGCCAAAGAACCTTCACAGATGGCAAGACCCTTGACCGAAGTTTCTTCACCTGCTGGTCCAATATAACTACCGGCTGCTCGGTGAACGAAAGATCGCGCTCAAGCTGAACGGTCTCGTGCTGAATCATATGAGAAGGGTCATGAAGGTATCTACGAAGTATCGACACATGGAACACGGGGTGAACATCCGGAAAACCGGGCGGGAGCGCCAAACGGTAAGCAACAGTACCAACTCGCTCAAAGATCTCGAAGGGACCTACAAATCTGGCACTGAGCTTCCCCTTCCTCCCAAATCTCATAACGCCCTTCATCGGAGAAATCCGCAGGAATACATGATCTCCCATTGCGAACTCAAGTCTGCGATGACGACGGTCGGCATAAGACTTCTGTCTGCACTGGGCTGTTCTCATCCTGTCCTGAATCAGCTGGATCATCTCCGTAGTCTCCAGAACTAGCTGGGGTCCCAAAACCCTACTCTCACAGAGTTCGGTCCAACAGACCGGCGATCGACACTTCCTACCATACAAGGCCTCAAAAGGTGCCATCTGAATAGTCTCCTGAAAGTTGTTGTTGTATGGGAACTCAATCAACGGCAAGTGACGATCCCAATTGCCACCAAAATCAAGCATGCACGCCCGAAGAATATCCTCTAGAGTCTGTATCGTCCGCTCTGACTGACCATCGGTCTGCGGATGGAAAGCGGTGTTAAAACTCAACCAGGTACCCAAAGCTTCCTGAAGCTTCTGCCAAAGACGGCTGGTAAACTTGGTGCCCCTGTCGGATACAATGCATGTGGGAACGCCGTGCAAACGCACAATCTCATCTATATACAACTGAGCATACTGAGCATAACCGAAAGTGGTCTTCATTGGAAGGAAGTGAGCCGCTTTCGTCAACCGGTCAACAATCACCCAAATGGATTCATACCCCTGACTGGTCCTGGGTAGACCCATAATAAAGTCCATGGAAATCTGCTCCCATTTCCACTCAGGGACGGGTAAAGACTGCAACTCTCCAGCCAGTCTCTGATGCTCAGACTTGACTTGCTGACAAGTCAGGCACCTCGATACGAAGTCCGAAACATCACGCTTCATCCCTTCCCACCAGTAAAAGTCTCTCAAGTCACGGTACATCTTGGTGGAACCTGGATGAACGCTAAAGGCTGATTGATGTGCCTGCTCTAGGATCTCGCGTCTCAACCTATCAATATCTGGTACACACAAGCGAGTCTCGCAACGTAGCACACCCCGGTCATCAATCATGAACTCCAAAACTGTACCCTGTCGAACAAGCTCAAGAATTTCAACCAAACGGGCATCACTGGGCTGCGCCTCACGGATACGATCCAGTAGAAGCGGACGGGCACGGACATGAGCAAGCTGTCCCCAGTAGGAGTGAACTCAAACTGTACTCTACCATCATACAAGGTCTGCCAATCCGCAGAAGACTGCCTCTGAACTGCGTTCAACTGGGACAAGCTATCCCCGGGCCTACGACTCAAAGCGTCAGCTATCACATTCGCCTTGCCCGGGTGATAAAGGATCTCACAATCATAATCCTTCACAAGTTCCATCCACCGGCGCTGTCTCAGATTCAGATCCCGCTGCTGGAAGATATACTTCAAGCTTTTGTGGTCCGTGAAAATCTGATACGACTCCCCATACAAGTAGTGTTTTCAAATCTTCAACGCAAAGACCACCGCAGCCATCTCAAGATCGTGAGTGGGATAATTCTGCTCGTGCTTCCTCAGCTGCCTAGAAGTATAAGCAATCACTCTATCATGCTGCATCAGCACACAACCGAGCTCCACTCGAAACGCATCGCAGAAAACAACAAAACCACCCGATCCCGAAGGCAAAGATAGAACTGGTGTCGTCGTCAACCGAGTCTTCAACTGCTGAAAACTCTGCTCGCACACATCAGTCCAAAGAAAAGGAACCCTTTCCGGGTCAGTCCGGTCAGCGATGCAGCGATACTCGAAAAATCCTGCACGAAACGGCGGTGATAACCAGCTAAGCCCAAAAAGCTGCGGACCTCTGTCACGAATACAGGTCTGGGCCAAAGCTGTACAGCCTCGATCTTCCTCGAGTCCATAAGAATACCGTCTCCCGTCACCACATGACCCAGGAAGTCAACTCTATCAAGCCAAAATGCGCACTTTGAGAATTTTGCATACAGCTGGTGCTCTCTCAATGTCTTCAAAGCAATCCTCAAGTGCTGCTCATGCTCCTCTCGACTCCTAGAGTAGACCAGAATGTCATCAATAAACACAATAATGAACTGGTCGAGGAACGGCCTGAAAATTAGGTTCATCAGATCCATGAACGCTGCCGGGGCATTGGTGAGTCTGAACGACATCACTAGAAACTCATAATGCCCGTAGCGTGTACGAAAAGAAGTCTTCGGAATGTCATCATTCCGAACCCGCAACTGATGATAACCCGAACGCAAATCAATCTTAGAAAAATGTTTCGCACCCTGGAGCTGATCAAACAAAACGTCAATGCGAGGTAAAGGATACATGTTCTGGACCGTAACTCGGTTCAATTGACGATAATCAATACACAATCTCAAACTGCCGTTCTTCTTCTTGACGGACAGAACAGGAGCTCCCCACGGCGAAACACTCGGACGCACAAGTCCCTTATTAAGCAATTCTTGTAATTGATCTTTGAGCTCTCGAAGCTCCACCGGAGCCATCCGGTAAGGCGGTATAGAAATAGGCCCCGTGCCAGGAATTAGATCGATGCAAAACTCAATATCGCGCTCTTGCGGCAAACCAGGTAACTCATCAGGAAAAACATCGGAAAACTCTCGCACGATAGGAACCCGGTCCAACGACCCTACTGTGGCCCCAATATCATAAATGAAAGCCAAGAATCCCCGACATCCCCTCCACAAAAGCCGACTAGCGCAAAGGACATAAATCAAACTGTGAGGGGCGACACCACGGTCCCCCTGCACAACCCGAACAGACTCGCCCGGAAAACTGAAACTGACCGTCTTCTCACGGCAATCCACCGACGCATAACAAGCTTCCAACCAGTCCATGCCAAGGAGAATGTCGAAGTCCAACATATCTAGAAGGATCAAATCGACGGATGACTCTCTATCTCCAATCTGAACGGCACACAACCGAAACACGTAACGCGCGACAAAAGAATCGCCAACAGGTGTAATCAAGACAAGCGGCTGATCTAGCAAACACGACTCCCGGCCCAAACTCGGCACGAAGTGCGTAGAAACATACGAATGCATAAATCCCGGATCAAACAAAACATGAGCCTCAAAAGAACATACAGAAAGAGTACCTGAAACCACTGCATTGGACGCCTGTACGTCCTGATGATTCAAGGCAAACACCCGAGCCTGTCCTTTACCGGTGACTGGCTGACCTCTGCCTTTACCATCCCGCCTTCTCGGCACAAAACCACCGCGTCCTTGACCTCTCTGCACAAGAGTCTGACGCGGAGCAACAACAGGCATAAGGGGCAACGTCCTCTGCGGTGGAGAAGGTGGTAAGGTAACCTGCGGTACAGCTGCCTCACGCTCACGTGGCTCATTACAATCTCGAACCCGATGACCCAAACTTCCGCACCAGTAACATCCAAATGAAAACTGCTGACTCTCCTGAGAATAAGTGCTAAAAAGCTGTCCTCGTCCCGGACCTCCACCACCCTCAGTATCTGAACAGGAACTGTCATGACGTCTAAACGCCTGCATCTGTGCTGAAACACCAGTACGAACCCTCTTCGGTTCCGGAGCAACCGACATCTCAGAAAGACGCTCCTCAACAAACAGGGTTGCGTCCAGCGCTGCTGCATAGGTGTCTCAATGCCAAATGCTAATAGCGAGGAACAAATGGGTAAGCAGGCCTCAAACAAACCTCTTGACCCACATCTCTTCCGTAGCTACCAAATACGGAGCATACACAGACAGCTCGGTAAACAGCACATCATACTCGGCCATCGTCATACCCTGAGTCTGGCGTAACGACTCGAATCTGCGCGCTCGAGCATCCCTAACGCTCAGCGGAAGAAAACGTGCAAGAAACACCATCACAAACTCAGCCCAGGTCATAGGAGAAAGACCTACGACTCTGCCCTTCTTTAAGGACTCGCACCACTTCTGGGCCAGACCCTCCAGACGAAAGCTCGCGAACTCCACCCATCTCACGTCGAAGCATCTAAGCGAACTGTAAGTGCACGGCGGCGCCCCGGTCGTCAATCCGACGGCCAAATGCGGAAGCGGTGATAAACTTTAATTTTGCGAACTTAGCAAATCGGCACCACCGCGCACTAAACCCCGGATCGGGCCATTAAACTAGATCTAGCAAAGTAACAAGATAGGGAAGAGATATACCGAGTGATCCGAGTCCTCCGGTCTTCTCGTCATCGTCCCGATCTCCCGCGGAAACTCCGGTCGTTGCCTCATTGCCGGAAGGGCACCACATCGTCTGTATCTTTTACGGGCTCCCACCTCAATGCCGAGGCAACTCGGGCACGAAGCTGGCAAGTCGACGTGCCCAAGATGTGCTGTATAATGTAGTGTAGATGATGCTTGTCTCTTTGGGGTTATGTTGCCTTGATGGAGGAATGGATTGGAACTTTCAAGTGGAACTCTCATTTGTCAAGCATGGAATGAGATGATGAATTTTCCTCACCAAAAATGAAACCTCTCATTTTCTCTCCTCTCCAAAATTATGGCCGGGCTCTTCAAATGTGAGAATGGTGGAGGGATAAACAAAACTCATGAAGGGAGGTGAGTGTAGGAGAAAAGAAAAGGTGACCACATCATAAAGCAAAGAAAACATCAACCATGCTTATCACTTCTATTCACATCAAATCTCATTAATGCAAAAACCATCATGAAAAAGCAAGGAAGCTTATCCTATCATAATGAATACATTTGCAAGAAACCCCCTCCACAAATGTTATTTGCACAATTGCAAATAACCCCCTCCATCGGAAAAGTCCGGCCGGGAAAGAACAAAGGAAAACCGGCCGGAACGGAATGCAAACTGGCAACTCCAGAAAATTGGTCCCGTAATAAATTACAGGAAAACCCCATACTGTGCATACACACCCGCATCTGTATTCCGTCCGGATACAAATGCAATGAGACAAAATCTACACTGTACTAAACTAGGATCCGGCTTAAACCAAAGCCGGCTAGTAATATCCGTTCGATCCTGATCCGTGCAATACCGCACGTATCCGATCGAACCTTGCCATATATCTATACGGCCTCTAGTACTAACCGTCCGATCCTGATCCGTGCAATACCACACGTATCTGATCGGACCCTGCCATATCTCCATACGGCCTCTACAGCGTTTCGCCCGAAAGCTGAGTAACTGAATGTGTGGTGGACTCTAAAGACTCGTCAATACTATGGCTGTGGATTTAACCACTAGCACGTCAGAGGTATAAGCCAATACGTAACGGGCCACCAGCTATTGACCAAAAGGGACGTCGATGAGCGAACTCATCCTGACACCCTACTGAGCCTGTCAGTGACAATATCCGTACAGTCCGGTCCGTTCGTCTATGAGCATCGCATGGCGGGCCTAGGGGGTTAGTAAAAGTCAGACCCCCAAAAGCGGTACAAGTCATGTCGGAGTGTAGCCCAGAACACCCTGAGATACTACTGGAATACCTACCAGTAAATCTCCTGCCTTGGCCAAGGACTTCGTGTAATGGCTCTCCTAGACACGGCGCGACCTCACCCCCAATACCGGGAGAGACGAACCCCTGAAGATCCGCTCACTGCCTCCATGTGGCTCGGGACTGTACCCAACTAAAACATGTTTGCATGACTCCTTTGAGCCGTGGTAGGGTAGTAATCAAAGCACAGTGGGAACTCACACGAGACAAATGACGATCCCCAGGTCGATGAACTAACCTGTACACATGTCACCAGGGAACTGCTATCTGACGTCAGGTATAAGACCAACTAGCATGTTCCCGGCGAGTCTTGTCCGGTGTACTCATAACCCAATGAGCACCTGTATACATCTTAGGTGATCCAACTGACACCAGTGGCTTATGAGACCGGCCACCGCCCCTCGTCGGGGTCTCGACTGTATACACTAGTCTACTTTGGAGAATCGATGCCCTGTCTCGAAACTCCCACGACTAGGGACCATTTAAGGATGTGCTTATAGACTACCAGCTCCCACGTATATGATCGCCCTCATACTGCTGGCAGTCAAGCAAGAATCCTAGGGGCTCTATCAACGTGTAATAGCGACCTGTAAGGTCACCTGAAGCAGTACACGATGATAAAGGTAAACCAGATAGCATACTATCATCTCGAGTAAGACTGTCGTACCGGGATAGGTCCTCCCTCAATCATTGCAATCACGTGCCTGTGATCCAATAATTGACTCTGAGGGCACTATCTCCAACAATCTCCCACTTGCACTCAAGGCTAATTATTGCGATGTCGCATACTCACAGCCCGTGTGATACCGAACACCCAACTCCTCTACTAGTCAGTCTCACAAAGCCTGTTTGCGAAACTCTTGCGATCGAGGAATAGCCTCAGTGAGTGGATCCGCCTGGATGTTTCTTTCTATGTCTCTCTATATCTCAAGTTCGCGGAGAAAGCCATCTCCCGAAATGAGCAATACCTGTCTTAGAATGTCTGGATGTCTGATGGGACCTAGTTCATAAATGAACTCCAAATCCAAACTTCTTCGACTGTATCGTCAACTGAACTTAATCAGTATCCTGCGTCATGCCTCCCTTAATATTGCCTTGGACCACCTATCCAAAATACTGTCCCTCATCAGAAGGAAAACTATAACTCTGACAACCTCCTTGTCGTCCGGGTCACCTTGGAAGCCTGGAATGATAACTGTCTCCCAAAGAGGCTATCGTTATCATATCCCTAGAACATGCACTTATGTTCTAAAACTGCTTCCGATTGTTTTTCCAGGATTGGATCAATATCAACTTATTGCATCTTGTGCAAGAATAACATCTGGTGTGGTACTTGACATCTCATGATTGACTCAATTGCCTAAGCAAGTGATCTGCCAATCATGCACATCCCTCTCCTCTTTAGTCTGTAAGATACCTTTAGAGAGGGTGGCTCCATCACCTCCAGGTACACTACCGTGCCAGGAGTCGTCCATTCTAAATACTCTTAGAATGCTGTCAAAGTACCCTGATTGGGAAACCACCTAAATCTAGATCTAAAACCATAGATCTAGTAACCAGTATGTCTGATATAATGTCCAAGTCCCATGTGGAGAAACCACTGTGTGACGACCATAGTATAACCGATCGTAGTATAGGAGTTTCTTTTCCTACTCTGTGTATGTCATCCAAATACCAGGATATCACACCCTACTACCTTCTCAACAGATCCATCCCCTATTCTGATGACGTCAAACCTATGACTGTCACATCAGAAATAGATGATCTATCTCCGCTATATCTGCTTTAGTCTATAAATAGACATAAGCCTGATGTCCACCAATGCTTCCGCTGCTCCCACTGACTACGACAACCCTCTGGTAGAGTCATATAGATGTGCACTTCTAAAGCTAGTTTAGAACGATGCTATACTCATCCTCCTGCCGGGTCTCGCAGCCTGGAACAACAACAATGGCTAGTGTGGGTAAACAAGAACTTCCCTGTCACCGTCCTTGAGGCTACCGGAGTACCTCTCGGGTGCCTGAAGTTACCCACCATATCTGCGGAGTGGCCAATGGAATGTCAAACTAGATTGAATCTTTAGGTTCCTTATCATATCTTCAGTAATCGTTTGCGGTTCTGGAATCACTTCCAGTTCTACCATACTCCCACTACTGTTTTTGAAAAAATCCATTTTTATTAAAACTGTGGCGAGTCTAGAACAATATTACTATTGATCTCCCAGATGGTAGAAAGTCAACCCTCGTCATAGCCTGGGTCAACCCACAAACAGCCATTACAGAAACGTGCCTTGAGTTGTCCAGTGTCTGGTTTTAATCATAAGCCGGATAACTTCCCGTACCTTAACAATGTTAAGATATGAACTGTACTATATCCAATATAGAACCAGAGGCACTGATTTAATTGAACCAGATTCAAATCATGCAGCTGTCTCCAGTGCATGTCAACTAAATGGAGAGAGGCCGATCAGCGTTACTCAACTTAGGAATGCTTCCAATTATGAGTAACCTGAAAGAGAAGCAATTTCTCTTTATCATTACTATCAACTGAATACCATACACAAGTATCTACATCTTCTATCACTTTGAAGAATCCCGATACTTGCTACACCTGGTTCTCTACTCTATTCAAATACCTATAACTCCTCAAAACTTAGACCCTGTGTTTCTACGAAACACATGTCTAAGAACTAGAGAAGTTAAAAGTAAACAGAATATAGTATGAGGACCAACCCCTCTGTCCTAATGGACACTGGACAACATACAATACTCTGTATAAGTCCGCTGAGTCTAACAACTCTTTCACTGTGTGTCGTAGGTTGAAAACTGTACTTATGGTTAAGAAGAATTACACCGCTGTTTAATGCTCCTTACCTAACCATCCACTGATATAGATAAATGTCATCGACAATATATCAAAAGGTATATCTCACTCTATGAAAATAGACGTACAGATATATCAATTTGAAATTGGTGCACAACAGCAGATATTCAAAACCAAATACTTGCCGACCGGCAAACAACCCAGGTGGCTTCCTCAAATATCACCAATTACAACGAATTCCGATATAATAAGGATGGTCACCTAATTCCCAATAACTTACTCCCACTCATCATCTGTAAAACCATACAGATGTGAGAATCATACCTGGTAAATACATACCCTGGAGCAAGTGTCTAATCGGGAAATCAGTTTTTCTTTTAACAGTACACAGTTGAACTGAAACATTGAAATGTTTCGATGGGGTATCCTGGTATTCCTAGTAATGCCTCTACCATTATCCAGATTCACAACTATTACCGTATAATTCTTTGCCACCTCTCCAAATCCCTTTATATGTCTTTAGTCATTACCTTCTGCACACCCCTTTAGGCCAATTGGTTTTCTTCCTTCCCTACCGTTCGGCACCAGCCTATGGTTTGGAAGAAGACTATCCAGTAAGCATAATGGGTGTACTGTCCTAGTCCTAGGAGCACTCGCAATGCGAGAGAAGGTGAAGATAAAAGACAACTGAATAAACCTTATTCCTATTTCTCCTGGACCAGAATCCATCCCCGAACTGGAACAAGTTCCTTTCGAGTTCGTATATAACCATACGATGGAGTATCTAATAAACTGTGGATCTTCGTAGTGATACGGAGTGTCCTGGTGAAATACAAAGGTGATTTAGGATTGGCGAAGAAATACTTGGTTTGGTCGTGAATATCAGTCGCAATTTACTTTGCCCTCTTACTAATCCATTGCTTTGTCTTAATCTTAATACCTTCTGCACACCATCGTTATGCTAATTGGTTTTCTTCATTCCCTACCGGTCGGCACCAGCCTAAGGTTTGGAAGAAGACCATCCAATTTGCATAATAGGTGTACTATCTCCTAAACCAAGGAGTACTCACAACTTGAGAGAAGGTAAAAGGGAAAAGACAACTGAATAATCCTATCCGTTTTCTCCAGAACCGGAAACCATCCTCGAATTCCTTCGAATTCGTATCTAACCATACGATGGTTTTGTCCAGTGGAAGTGGACGTTCGTAGTAATACGGGGTGTCCTGGAGAAAAGGGTCAAAGTAGGAGTGGCAATGAGGTCTGCAACTCTGACAATCCAAAAGCCAGTGTAAAGAAGGTTCGGTCAACTTGGTCACTGAGTCATAGTCTTGGGTCGGATCAAAGGTCGCTGCCAAAGAGAGAGAGAAAAGAAACACTCAGCGTGCACTTTAACCAAGATCAGAATGGTTACCAATTTATCTAATCTGGAAACCTCCCACTGTACCTCAAATTCTCCTCCAAACCTGAAAGAAGAATTAGTCGGGGTCACCCGAGGAGTAAACCAACTCATCAGTGGGAATCGGGATCCAACTATCATCGCATGATAACATGACGGAATCCGCTCACGTCATCACACTCCAGAAGGTATGCGCATATCTGGCAAGTTTCAGTTCTTTTAAAACTCCCGATGTGATTTTTGCCCCATGCTCTTATGACCTTGACGAAGGCCAACAAATCATAAGTCACATGTCAAGTTCTACCCGTCATTCTCCAGGTTGATTTGAACCCACCCGCACAAGCCCTTGACGAAGGCCAACAAGGCTATACGACTGTCCCAAACCAACGCATCTATCTATGCTGCAGAAAGGCAACAAGCAGCTACCATACACTATGCCTTGACGAAGGCCAACAAACATAGCATGAATACTACGTGCTACCCGTCTGAAACGACGGAGGGCTACGAATGGTTTCTGGCGAAAACCTTTAACGTAAAGAACTTGATATCGTTGAAGGAACGGATAGCTTTTTAGAAAATATAGTGACGAAAACCTCTACTAAAGAGGTCACTCCCGGTGAAGGGATCTCGGCTCTTTCCCCGTAGAATGGGGTGCAGGATATTCCAAATGAATACCACGATGCAAAGCAAAAGTAATCGGCTATAGTGAAGTTAATGCCCTGACGCAAACTTCTGTCCAAGGTGTCACTCCCGGTGAAGGGATCTCGGCCCTTGATCTCAGCCCTTGCCCTGACGCAAACGTGACGAGCCACCAGCTATTGACCAAAAGGGACGTCGATGAGCGAACTCATCCTGACACCCTACTGAGCCTGTCAGTGACAATATCCGTATAGTCCGGTCCGTTCATCTATGAGCATCGCATGGCGGGCCTAGGGGGTTAGTAAAAGTCAGACCCCCAAAAGCGGTACAAGTCGTGTCGGAGTGTAGCCCAGAACACCCTGAGATACTACTGGAATACCTAACAGTAAATCTCCTGCCTTGGCCAAGGACTTCATGTAATGGCTCTCCTAGACACGGCGCGACCTCACCCCCAATACCGGGAGAGACGAACCCCTGAAGATCCGCTCACTGCCTCCATGTGGCTCGGGACTGTACCCAACTAAAACCTGTTTGCACGACTCCTTTGAGCCGTGGTAGGGTAGTAATCAAAGCACAGTGGGAGCTCACACGAGACAAATGACGATCCCCAGGTCGATGAACTAACCTGTACACATGTCACCAGGGAACTGCTATCTGACGTCAGGTATAAGACCAACTAGCATGTTCCCGGCGAGTCCTGTCCGGTGTACTCATAACCCAATGAGCACCTGTATACATCTTAGGTGATCCAACTGACACCAGTGGCTTGTGAGACCGGCCACCGCCCCTCGTCGGGGTCTCGACTGTATACACTAGTCTACTTTGGAGAATCGATGCCCTGTCTCGAAACTCCCACGACTAGGGACCATTTAAGGATGTGCTTATAGACTACCAGCTCCCACGTATATGATCGCCCTCATACTGCTGGCAGTCAAGCAAGAATCCTAGGGGTTCTATCAACGTGTAATAGCGACCTGTAAGGTCACCTGAAGCAGTACACGATGATAAAGGTAAACCAGATAGCATACTATCATCTCGAGTAAGACTGTCGTACCGGGATAGGTCCTCCCTCAATCATTGCAATCACGTGCCTGTGATCCAATAATTGACTCTGAGGGCACTATCTCCAACACGAACGACATATCCTGGCCATCCGGTCGATAAACGACTGCGGATCCTCAGCTGCATCGGTGCCAGTGAAAACCGGAGGCCTCAGCCTCATGAACTCCGATAACGATACGGTGATCACCTCCGTAGCTGCAGGTACAACCGCCTGAACAGCAGGCACTGACACGGTCCCCGTAATGGGTTGAAAAACCGCCTGCCCCTGCACTCGAATGGCCTCAACTAACGACCCCATCATCTGGCGCAAATCCTGCATACCAGCCCCTAGCATAGCCATATGGTCTGTCGAAAGTGGAATAATCTGCTCCTGCACAACGGACGTACCGCCCTGGTCAGTCCTCGTCTCAGACGAGTCAACTCTGACCTCGGCCCTCATGGCCGCTCTCTGCGCCCTCGTAGTCTTCGGCGACATAAATGCTAGAAATGGAAATAGGATTCGATAAGGTCACAGAAATCGGATCATAAGGATATATCATCACGGAAGGAATTTCAAGCAATAAGTCTTAAGGATACTTAGGCGGAGCACCGTGTCGTAAGTATGCCGCGGAACATACACACGCTATATCGCTCTGCTTAAGCTACCTACTCCATCATACCAAGGTCATGCTACACTCCGAAAGGTAAAAACTAGCACTCTGATACCAACTTTGTCACGACCCAAAATTGGGCACATGACCGGCACTTAAACTACGTAACGTCGACAGGCGTAACGCAATTAAGTAACCCGAAAAACCCAGCAATCAAAACCATTACAAGAAAGAAAGATAGATCACTTTTAAAAATCTCGATACAAAACTTTAAACTTAAGTTTGTTTTTCATAAAAAATTCGGCAGCACCTCCTTTGTAAAAGATAGCCCCGAAACGAGTACAAACATAAGATAAAAGTAAAACATCCCCAAATGGGAGCAAATATAGCCCAGCGGCGGAAACAACCACCACAACAGATATACGACGCCGTAGCGAAGAAATGAGATAATCCACATATATAAAGGCCGGCTCACACAAGTACGACAACCAGAGTCATAAGAATAAACAACATCGATCCTCACAACTCGTCTCTAAGTCAATACATGAAGGTGGTAGATGGAGAGTACTAGATACAAGAAATATGCAATGTACATCATCGGATAACCGCAATCCACCTATAGCAAACGGCTTCACAGCCAACCGTAGCGGTATCCGTAAAAGTAGAGATAATAAGGCGTCCTGCCGCGACCACTCTGATGATCAGACTTGAAAAACCCAGCGGCACAACGGGGGTGAGTTGCCAACTCGTGAATACTAAATAACATCATACTGAAATCGCAAGTATGTAATAACAGCGATAATCTATCACATGTAATCTGACAGCATAAGTATGAAAATATGTATATGCAACAGTCATGAAAGGTACTCTATCAGATACTCCTAATACATGAAGCAAATGCATATCAAATAAATGCGGAGTATGGGATAAAACATGTCATCCTCACGGAATCCTCATCGTGGCGAACCAGTGTCCATCAAGACAATCTAAATCCCCAAATTCGCTCAAATCGGCCCCCATATCGGCCCTTATATCGGGCACATCGGCCCCTCACATCGGGCACATCGGCCCCTCATATCGCAATGAATAAGAATACATGCACAGATCATTATGATGATATATATTATATAGGTGTACATATATATAACAGCGTCCCATACCACTGATATATATACCAAGGAGCAAAACATCCAGGAAATATCATATGAAATCCATATATCAATGCGAAATCCATGAAATATAAAATATGCAACATGAAACAGTAATATGAGCATATAAAGGAAAAACCGCTATTTAACTACAACAAGTTATTAAATATATCAACATCATATAAAGGTGAACATGTAGCTATAGCCAGGTATGCGTACCCATGTCGGTATAGCAAGATGTGTGTATATACCTATCAATAATGATGTAATACCCTCCAGGTATGTGTGTAGCTATATCAAGCTAGGTATATGTATATACATGTCAATAATGATACAATACCCTCCAGGTATGTGTATTCGTGTAGGCATAGCAAGGCATATGTGTAAGCATGTAGGTATATATGTATGCTATATGTCATATGCACAATGGAATATGAATCAATGTCTCAATGTCCCTAACCAAACAATATCATATATGTATGTGTGTTTTGCGTGTCATGGCAATTATTGACGGTGTGGGTGGCATATAATCAGTGCTCGTGTAACATGAACCGTCAATAATAGTACAGTGTCCAAAGGGTACAAGTCTAAGCACAACAAGTAATAATATGCAATGAAGTTTATACGCAAACTCTATATGTGCAATATAAACATGCGGCTAATATCATATCATATCTAGCCCTGACGCATAACGCCATGCGGGCGAATTCCCCATAGATGTTAAATCTACTCACCGACAATCGCGGCTAGGTAAATCCAATCACATGCTTCCCTTTCTTCGCAGCATCCGAAGTTCTCGCCTACAATCCTATTAACACAAAACATAGCCAGTGCAAAAATCTCAGAAATCGATATATATCACGTACTCATTACGTTTGACCAACGCACCAACTCCAATCCAACCCACAAGTGTTCGTCTAACGGCTAACGTGCGTGACGACACACCAACACCAGCCCAAGTGTAGCAGCACACCAGATCACGAACCGTGTCGGATAACGTAACACGCATACTCAAAACACTAGAATATAGCAAAGTGGTCCCAGATTTTGATACACTAAAAATTGGTGAAAGCTGCAAGTACCACAAGACCACAAACAGCCCCAGAGATCCCACGACAAAGATTCAACACCACTCTGGCAGCAATTTGCGGCCAGAACTAATCAATCTGCAACCCAAAATTTAAGGGGTGGTCTCAGGTTTTTATGGTGGGTTCTATACCTCAACACTATGTCACTGTGATGGGAACTTTTCCAACAAACACCTGGTTCTACAGCAGATCACAGAGACACAAAGTTGACACTAAAAATACGATATTTTGCATAAAATGCTACCTTTAGTGTTCCAATCCATAACAACAAGGCAACACAATAATATAACTCCTAATTATCAGTTTGAGGTCATTACCTAGCCACTCTTGCTCAAATATCCTAGCTTTCCAAGCTCCAAGACAACCTAGTGGCTAATCAAGACATTTGAAGTGTTTTCCATGGATTTTTTGTGAAGTTTTTGCAAGGATTTGTGAAGAGGGAGTGAGGGTTCAGTTTGGGGTTGAGGGAAATGAGAAATGATTGAGAGTGAGAGAAAAAGAGAGAGTGAGAGAGTTTAATTGGTGAGAGGTGAGTGTAGGGTGAATCAAAACCTTACACTCACTCTCCTCCCCTCACCTCATTAATGCCCATTAATACATCATGACTCACTAGCCACCTCTCTCAAATCCAAACAAGATATTTTCTCATACACAAATATCTTGGGAAAGTTAAGGCAAGATTAATTAGGACATGGATTGATTAAGGTGTCTTGGTCACTTAACAAGATTAACACTAACTAACCCTCATATTAACATGCACGTATGTGTTCAAGCCATATCAAATAATAATAAAATATTAATTAATTGATATAAAATGTGAGAAACCCAATTTGGTAAACTTTTCCTTAAAAACCCGCACTAACGCTTAATTAACACTAATCGCATTCCAAGGCGTCACAGTTGGATACTAAGTATAGATACCAAATGCATTATCCACATCCAAAACGATAATAAACAAGAAAACTATCGCAAGATTAGAAAATACCAAAAAAATATGGTATAAATGAACTAGGGTATTACATTATACCTAACTACAAAAGAATTTCGTCCTCGAAATTCCCGGAACAAGAAAAGACAAGAAAATATGAATCTAAGAAAAGGGGCGTGACAGGGTGCAAATACACTATATGCACGTGAGCTCTGCCTAAGAATTTAATTCTTACATAAACAGACGCTCGTGTGCCTTACACGCCGGCGCTCACGTGTTTCACGTGAGACGCTAGTATAGGATTTTTTAATCCTAATAAATGCTGTCGCTGGTGCTCATATGGGAAACACGTGAGGCGCCGCCTGATTGATTTTTAAAAATGTAATTTTTTAATGAGGGAACAGGATAAACTTAGGTATTTTCCATCTCAGTTTAAGGGTTTAAGGATCATTAATCTTGTTTTAGATTAAAATCGACTTAAAATATATGAGCTTAATTGATTTTCTTTTTAAAATCAAAGAAGTTTAAAACTTTAGGGACATATCTATTTTTAAACTAAACGTTGGGCTTTGTGTTATCCAACAGTACTAAGCACTAAGTCATACATTTTGTTTCAGTCTTTACATAACCCAACAGTGCTAAACACTGGGCCCCGAAGCCTAAGCTTCATCATAGGATAAAATATCCAGCCTACTTCAGTGTTCATGTGATATCATGTGAGTACTCTAGTTTCTTTGACGCTCACGTGCTTTTCACGTGAAGCTCTTCCTCTTGGTGTTCATGTGCCTTTCACGTGAGTAGTGCTAAGTATATATTCATACAGCGCTCACGTGGATATCATGTGATGCGCACTTTCTGTTAGCATCAGGCACTCAAATGCTTTTCACGTGATGCACGTTCTCGTTTTAGCTTCAAGCACTCACGTGGATATCACGTAACGCGCATGTCTTTGGCTTCAAGTGCTTATGTGGACATCACATGCCTTACTTCTATTTTCTTTTCTCCATAGTGCTCACGTGGATATCACGTGAAGCACTGTCTTAATGGGCACTCACGTGTCTTTCACATGAAACTTTAAGTCTCGGACGCTCACGTGCCTTTCACATGGGATGTTGTTTCCATGGATTATTTTTTAGCACTCACGTAGACATCACGTAAGACGCTACCTTTAGGGTTTCTTTCAAGTGCTCATGTGTCTTTCACATGATACGCTGTTTCTTTGGATGCTCACGTGCTTTCACGTGAGTAGTTGTTCCTTGGGTTTTCATGTGCCTTTCATATAAGCCTTTATTTTCTTGAGCGTTCACGTGAGCCATTATTTTCTTTGGTTTTCACGTACCTTTCACATGAGACATATTTTCTAGGGTGTTCACGTATCTTTCATATGAGACTCCTGCATATTCATGGAGAGATTAATAGAGTTAAACTTTAAAATCTTAAATTTTCTTTTGCAGATCTTACTTATGCAAGAACTAAGTTCTTAGTGGGATAAAAATCATATCTTGAAGGAACTGAGTTCCTGGAATATAAATTCCGTCTCTTTCTTTTCTTTCATCCATGTTATTTTCTTCTGATCTTCATGGTTTTCCCCTAAATCCTAAGTCTGAAGAACAAGATCTTCCCGATGAGAATTAAATTCTCTTGTTATGAAATATTTTTCTTGTGGATCTCAGATCCAGAGGAAGAACTAAGTTATTTTAAAGGGTTAAACCCTTATATCATACGTAAGAAGGGAGATGTTTTAAATCTCTGTTTCTACCTAGGGTTTGAACAGGGGATGATCTTCTTCAAAGGAGAATTAAATTCTCGATTGTTTTTGTTGAAGCTTATGGAGGGGATTCTGTATATCAGAAGTTTATAGGGAGTATTCTGTCTATCTGAAGTTTATAAAGGGTTTTTTGTCTCCTTTTTTGAGACTTGAAGTTTCAGGTTCTTTATATAGAGGAAGGAAAACTATCAATTAGTTTGAGAAAATCTCTCATTGAGAGATACCGATTGATTTAATTGATCTTAAAGATCACCTAAGGAATTTTATTCACCATTGGATCTTTGATCCAGTCCCTTTCTGTTTAACAGAAGATGTTTCTTGTTAGTTTTAACAAGATTAGGAAAATGTTTTCCTAACATAGAATTTAATTCTACCAGATGATTTGATTGGTGATATTATAATCACCATTGGATTTTAAATCCAAAGGCTCTCTGTTTAACAGAAAAAATATTTCTATATTAGAAATATCAGGAGCAATATTTATCAAATAGAATTTAATTCTACCAGAAGCCAGCGCTTCAAGCTGATGCGCTCACATGCTATCATGTGAGTGCTGCCATATACATATATTGCTAGGGTACTCATGTGCCTTACACATGAGCACTCACTTGTTTAACACGTGGGGACTTTTATAGGATTTAATCCTACCTAATGCCGGTACTCATATGTTTTGTATGTGAGTGCTCATGTGTTTTAACACATGAAGGCTGTCATAGGATTTAATCCTATCTGAAGTCAGCATTCACATGCTTTGCATATGAGTGCTTATGTGTTTAACACGTAAGGGCTGTCATAAGATTTAATCCTATATGAAGTAGGTACTCACATGCTTTGCATGTGAGTACTCATGTGTTTAACACGTGGGGCCTGCCCTTCAACTTTTTTATAAGGGAACATATGCCCCCACTGTTGCTCTCACGTGTCTTGCACGTGAGAGAAACGGTGCCTGCCTTAAATACGTCGGATCACCTAGGGAAATGGGGGAGTCGAACCGATCTCGCATCCCTTATAAATAGAGCATTTAGCTCTGAAGTGGCTACTGTTACCTTAGCTCTGAAGTGACTACTGTTACCTTCATCTTCTTCGTTGATTTTTCTCTTCTTTTGAGAATTTAATTCTCTTTCGGAGCTTAGTTCTCTGCCTTCAAAATCCTTTCGATCAAGGTCGACTATGGCTGCTTTTTGGTAAGGATCGTTGACAGAGCTTAGCTCTGAACATATTTTGGACATTATCATCTTTTTTAGGAATTCAGAATTTAATTCCATTAACATATTTAACAGAGCTTAGCTCTTGATTTTGGACCGATCATCTCTCTTTTTTGGAGATCTTAAAAAAAATTTACATAGATCATAGATCTTGATGATTTGATCCAAGATCCAAATCGATGGAAATTTTTAGAGTTTAACTCCGATTTTATTTTCTTTTAGGGATTTTAATCCTGCTGTCAATCTTAACATTTCTTGTTCTTGGGAATTTTTGGAATTTAATTCCATTGTTTTGATGTTTAACCCATAAGCTTCCCAAGTGGGAACTCTGAGATTTAATCCCATTATCTTCTTCTCGTTTACAGAGCTTAGCTCTGATTTGATTTTTTAAGCAGTTTCCTTTTTTAGGAATTTTGGGAATTTAATTCCATATTTTATTTCCTTTTTAAAGTTCTTGAATATTTTTCCTTTTTGGGGTTTTAGGGTTTGAATCCCTATTTCACATATTTGAACTTTTTATTATTAAATGAACCACTTTTTAGGACCTTGGGAGTTTAACTCTAGCCGTTCATTTAATGAGAATCCTTTTTTATTCTCTCAATAGGCACATGCTCCATTAATGAGCCTCCATTTTCATTTTTTGGGGTCCACTAGCTTTAGAGCTAGTGACTCTTCAATCTTTGTCTTGTGTTAATTTTTTTCGCTGACACACATTCTTTTGTCTTTTCTTGATTCCTTTTCAGGTACCATGGCTTCATTCCCTTTCTTCCCTTACACTCTTTTAGAAGACGCTTTCCCACAGTCGCCTTATGATGAAGAAGTGTTTGCTCTGATCCGAAAACATTATAGGAACCAGGAGAACCTTCTTTTGTGGGGAACCTGGTATGGTCACATCATACGAGGCCATCGCAGTTTCACCTGCGGAGTGCCGTCAGAACCTATCCGTTTGATCCAGTATATAGAGCGCCCGCACACTGCTTATGCGACTGAAGTAACCCATCTGTTCGATCCAGTATACAGAGTGCACGCACACTGCTTATGCGACTGAAGTAGTGAACTGGACCCCTGAAGGCCGTCTTGAACCGTCATTGGTGGGAAAACTTAACCAACCTCCGGTGGCTATCGATATTTTAGGGTGCTGAATATATTAAGGTGAGACGAGACCCTGGGGGTAGGTTTACAAGATAGACGTCACCCCACGGCATCCGACAGCTATCTTAAGTGCGCTCGCTACATTCTATCCGCCCAGCGGTTACGGTTGCAGAGAGCTGGTTTGTACCAAGCGGTGTATGCTTCCCTATTTTATTACCATACTCCTCACATCTAGTGGGTCAAGGCATTTGTAAATCAATGGAACTTTCCTACCCACACAATTTTATTGGGGGATCAGGAGGTTTCCATCTCACCGGAAAAGTTCTGAGAGATTTCCGGACCGCCGATCAAGGCAGAGCATTATGAGGAACTGTTACCTTCGGATGAATATGTCTTTGCTACAGCGCTGATTACTTTGGAGGCATAACAACCGAGAACGTTGTCTGGCACAAGTATCCAAGCCTGATCAAAGTATTAAGCATTTATGAGAGCCCATTCATGTGGTCCGGAGGATAAGGAATCAGCTTTGGGATTTCATTGCACGCTTCCTTCGTGCCAAAGTTTCATCTGAAAACGCCCCGAAATTTTAAGGATTGAATATCCTTTTGGGTTTGGCTTGGAGAACCTACCGGCTGATGAGAAGGATTTGCTGCGGTTCTACATTCCGAATACGTCGGTCGTTGCCTTCGAGGAGATCGCTGCTCCTGGTATAGACGAGGAAACATTCTTTATAGGATTTATTGGTTTATGGCTCAGCTAGTTCGCGATGCTTATGCATCGTCGCTTCATGAGGGCACTGGCTTTTACCCTGCTCATCGCATAACTGAGGGAGCGAGTTTAGCTATTGGCGTTGCAGGGTTATCTTACCTATACCATGGTTTGAGCATTGCTACCAATACTTCCAATCCGGGTGTAGATCTCGTGAATTTCTCTCTCCACTACTTCATGTCTTGGATTGAGATGCACGTATTAAGTGCATTTGCCGCACACCAGAGGCCTGGCTTTACGACTCATATACCTTTCTGCAGGTTATGAAGTTAGTTGATGCTGCCGCTCCTGATCCGACGCAATTGGGGGCTCTGCGAGTGCTGCATTGCCCATACTCGAAGGAGGGTGGTATGGTCTTCATTGATCGAGTTCTTTCCACACCCTCGAAGGCCACTCAGCAGTTGCATGATGTGTTGAAGAAGGGAGTGCTTAGCTTAAATCCTAAGGAGATCATGCATCTTTGCTCGATCAAACCCGCCTACTTGGTGTTTTGGTTGGATGACATCGCGTTATTCATGCGGTACAACCCACACCGCTTTGTCCGACAGTTGGGTTATGATCAGGGTGTTCCCCTTGAGGCGTTTCTGGTTAACCTTGTTGCCTCGCCAGAAACTGCTCGCGATGTCATTCAACACTCCATGCGTGATGGCATAGGTTCTCGCTTCATGATCTCTGAGCCTAACTGTATTCTGAGGCTCTTAAGTCCTTATAAAGGCTAGTACTAGCATGGGGTGGGTCCAATCATCGTAGAGGAAAAACAGGTGCTACTCGAGCATAAGGTTCCCGTGCCAACTCATGCCATCGATGTCCCGCTATGACCACGATTGGTCGTCCGTCCCCCTTTAAGGGAGGGTGGTGCAGTAGTAATTCCAAGGGCTCCTCCAGCAGTGCCGGCCCTTCGCTCGGTAGGTATGCCAGTCCACACTGAACCTGGTGTAGAGACTCGAAGCACCACAAGGGCCGCGGTGTTATCTGAGTCAGACCACAAAGCTGTGATCGGGCGACACCGACCAAAGATTTCTAAAGAGAGAAAGCGTTCCTCTTCGGGCATAAGTTTGGGTTCCCGAAAGAAGAGGAAGCCCGCCATGTTTTTGATCAATTCACTGCTCTGTTGGATATGTATTCCCTAGATGCCATTATTGTATAGTACACGACTGTATATTACATGTGGATGCTTGAGATATATATGTACATGACAGTCTTGCTCGATATGATAGTATACTATCTGGTTTGTATTTGCCTCAACATATGTATATATTCAATTTATATTACGTATCTCAAATACATGTTGGTAAAGCCCATAAGACCTTTGCTTGACTACTAGAGTTATGATGGTGATCATACTTGTGGGGTCTAGGTAGTTTATAAGCACATCCTTAAATTGTCCTTAGTCGTTGGAGTTTCGAGACAGAGCATCGATACTCCGGAGTAGACTAGTGTATATGTTTCTTATTCCCATGAAGGAAGGTGGCCTATCCCACAGCCATTGGTTTCCGGCACCAAAGATAGTATACAGGTGCTCATTAGGTTATGAGTTACACTGGATAAACTCGTCGAGAACTTCTAGATGGTGATATACCTATAGTCAGATAGCAGTTCTCTTGTGGCATAAGTACAGATTAGTCTTTAGACCTGACATCATCATTAGTCTCGAGTGTGTTCCAACTGTACTTAGATTACTGCCTTACCACGGCTTTAAAGAGTCATGCAAATATGTTTTAGTTAGGCACAATCCCGAAGCACTTGGGGGCAGTAAGCGATAGAAGGGATTCGTCTCTCCTGAAATAGGGAGTCAATGTCGCACTGTGTTCGATAGGTCATCACCATAAGATATTGGCTAAGGCAGATGAGATTTACTGATGATGAGATCAATAGTTTCTCGGGATGGTTTTGAGCCATATCGACACGACTTATCAGGTTATTAGGGGTCTAACGTTTTCCACCCCTAGACCCAATATGCGATACTCTCAGACGAAAAGACCGGACTGTACGGAGATTGTCACTTTAGGCTCAGTAGAGATACGGATGAGTTTGCTTGTCGGCCTTCCTTTCGTTCAATACCTGGGTGGCCGTTACATACAGCTAGTGCCGCTGACGTGCTTGTGGTTTAACCCACTTCCAGCGTAATGTCAAATCTTTAGAGTCCCACACATAGAGGTTTCCCAGCTCAGGCAAAACGATACAGTGTACATATTTTGATACGTACTTAGATTCAATTAAATACATATTTTTTTACACGCACTTTTAAACGGACATTTTGTTAATACTAGCCGGTTTGAAAGATAACCAGATTATCATATTTGGATAAAAATATGAGCTAGTATTATATATCTCATTTTTGTATCTTTCTTTTTGGTATTTGTATTTTGAAAGAATATGTTATTTATACGAATACGGGTATTTGTATAAATACATGTATTTGTGTCTTGATATAAATATGGGTATTTGTATCTTAATACAAATACAAGTATTCATATTTTATACGAAAATGAGTGTATATATTTTGATACGAATACGGATGTATGTATTTATAGCATATACTTGTATTAGTGTGTGTGTGTGTGTGTGTGTATGTGTGTGTTCATATGTATGTATATGTGTACAAATGATGTGGCCTCTTTTTCTTTCTCATCTCTTCATGTTCTTTCAAGAATGGTGTGGCCTTGTGACTCATCTTGTGATTCATAATTCCACTCACACCATTTCTAAAAAGATATGAAGAGAGAAAAAATAAGAATGAATTGTTTTTTAATTATCCACGCTTGGCTTCTTCTTCTTCTCTCTTCTCTAGTTTTTTCAAAGTTGAGAAAGGAAAAACATAAAGAGAGAAAACATAGAGATTTAGCACTACTACATCTCTGGTGATTAATTCTTAGTAAGTTTTGTTCACTAGTTGCTTCACTTAGTTTTTTAGTGTGAAGCTAGAGCTTTAGCTTGGGTTCCTTCGGGTAGATCATCTTCGATGAGGAAGACCGACTCTCAGGCTCATTTCCGATGGACCTAGGAGCTAAAAAAGTGGAATAGAAGACGAAAGACACGACTACAAAGATTGTAATTACTAACCGGGTAGCTAAACTCCTAGTTTACTATTAATGTTTGGGTTCGATTCTAGGTCGTAGTAGTTCGTTCTCTTGTTATTAAAATTTTTGTCTTGTTTCCGCCTTGGCCGAAGTTATCGGCATGAACACGAGCGTCTACTTACATGGTATCAGGGTCACCCAAACACTTAAACTAGTATAGATGATGTTTGCATTTCGAATATAAATATTTCTGTTTTTCGAAACCATGAAAACTAAGTTTCAGTTCGAAATTTTTTTGGTCTTTAAAATTTTTTTAAGCAATTGCAGAGGGCTTGTCTTGAGAAATAAAAACTTGGGAAAAAATTCGATGACCTAACTCAATACAAAAACCGCCAAAACCCCATTTTTCCTCGCTTTGGTTGGTTTTCTTTTTTATTCCGGTGCCTAGATTTTCCCAGGCTCTTATTCTCAAGTAAACTTGGTTTTTGGTTATGTTTGTTTTGGCCAAGAAACCTTTGCATCGTTGATATCTGTAAGTTTGTATATGTGTTTGTAAACGTCGTCTAATTGCCATAGGTCGATTAGACGAGGTTGCAAATACTTGCTTATGCTGTGGTGTTGTTTATCTTGTGATGGTTTAGCCGGATAGTTGTGGTGGATGGTACCCCATCTTAGAATGATTGTATATTTGTTATTCGGGATGAGCGTCCAGATTGCGGCCATCGTTACCGCTCGATGTATATTGTTTTATTGGAACACGACTGGGTTGAGGTCGATGTTACCATTGTATATTATTTCATTCTTGTATTAGGATAACCCACGGAGAAGTGCTCGAGTAGCCGGGTTCTAGAGTGTGTTAGGTGTTCGTCTCATAGTGATGAGTTCGAGCCGCCTCGCTCTAGAATTGGCAGGCTATTCGCCGCACTTGTAGGGGTTTAGGATAAACCCACGGTGGAGTGCTTAAATTACCGGATTCTATGAAGTGACGGGTGGCCCACTCATGTCATTGAGTGATAGTTTCCTCACTTCTAGAATTGACGGGTATCATGCCGCGCTCGTAGGGGTCTTTGTTTTAGGTGATGTTCGAGCTATCTACATGACCGGGGAACGTTGGTTTTCGTTTGCGTCTCAAACGAAACACGGGGTTCCTAATTTATCTGCTATTCTATTTTGATTATCACATGCTTGTGATGTTTATTACCTGCATGTGATGATATATATATATGTTGTATATGTTTTGCACCCGCGCTAGCCCTGCCCATGCACTGCCGTAAGATAAGTAGCCTTACGGTGAAGTCTCCAGACCCCGTGACAAATGCGGATGGCATATACATACATTCTATTTTGGTTGTTTCTGTGATGCATAGGAACTTAATTGATAGGACCGCATTAATTCTAATCAATGCAAGAAAATAAACCTAAAATGATCTTATTGGAATCAAATTTCAAAACCACTTGATTCTTTTCTAAACTACTCGGTTTTTCACAAAACCAAAAGTTTTCAAAATTGATGTAACAACCCTAATTTTTCCTATACAACTTTTATACAAAAATTTTTCAAAAATCCATAAAGGGGTATATATTGCCTGAGCACAAGATAAGTAATTAATTAGCTCCATAATTACAAGAAGGAGCTTGTAGCTCATTGGTAATACCTTGCACTGCTGAACCAAGGCACAAGAGTTCAAATCCCATACCCCACATTATTTTTAATATTATTTTGTTTTGAAATTTTTAGAATACCAACAGTTACACGTGCATTTCTCACAAAAACCCCGCTACACCCACAAAACTAAATATACCAGTGAGCACCCCAACCGACCAGCCACCCCCCGACCCCTCGACTCGGCCGAGTCGGGCCGGCGCCGCGGGCCGGACTCCGCCGGACCGCTGAGTCCCCTTCATCAATGTTGTGGCTTTTCCTCTTCTATACCCCCCTGCATAGTTTAAATGTTCAGACCACTTCTAGAGACACAATTAAACCCCATTTACTCTATTTTTAATATATTTTTACATTTTTTTTAATTTAAACTCTTCATCTATCCTAACCTTAGCCTAACCCTATAAATACCACCCCTACACTCTACCCCCTCACCCCAAAACTCTGAGCCAACTCTCAAGAAATCTTTAGAAACCCTAGTGTGCAATCGAAGTGAGCGAAAGGCGAAGTTCCGACGGATTTTCCGGCAACGACCCTAGGAGATCCCGGCGACGAAACGACGCACCGGCGACTCATCCCGATCCATCTTCCTCTTATCTTTGATCGAAACCTGTAAGTCCCAATTCTATCTTCGCTATTCTTTTTCTAAAATACGGAATTACAAAACCCGACGAAATCGGAACAAATCCGATTTCCGATTCGGTTTCTTTATAAAACTTCACTTTTCTTTAATACAATCATGCTTAAACCAATTCATGTTGACTATTAATCACTAATCAACCATATTGATCAAGTTTCATATCATAAAGTAATTGTTATTTCATTTTACCGTATTTTTCATTTAAATACCACATAGTTTCAATTCTACATTTAACATCACAAAACTTTGCTATACCTTTAAGTAGATCACGAGATAATGACCTACCTCCTCACACACTCATATGCAACATAGCACAATACTCTCGGAAATATAGAATTCGGGAAATCGACATCTTTACAAATAAATACCATAATTAATAAAACCGTTTTTCCTTAATGATTAGTATTTATACAAATCTTTGCAAAGCGCCGCTACAACCCAGTTGGGAAACCCGTTCGAGATGGTGCGGATTATCGCACATCCTCGGTCTTTATAGTGCTAGATGCATACCTCCGCAAGGAGCATTCGGTCTCGAAAGATTTAAAATACGACATCTTAAGAAAACGAGATTTCTAGAATATTATATATATACAAAAAAAAATATTTTCATATAAATATATGTATATGTAACATAAAAATATCTATTTTGAATTATTATAAATATTCCACTTTTCTAAAAATGTCACAAGATTCATTTTACACTAAAATACCATGAATTCTATACAAATCAATATTACAAATAAATACCTTTATTTATGAAATTATGGTATTTTCAATAGAATTATCACAATATAAAATCTACATTCATTACAACTCTAAAGACGAATAATAAATACTTGGGGTGTATTTTGAAAAGTTTATAAAAGTATTTTTACATAAAACCCCCTCAAGTTCTATAAATTAACCTAAGGACCCTAGTAAATATAGGTTTAAGCGGGACCAATCTCTTGAGCCTCAGGGAGCCGGAGAAGTGGGTGCTTGCCTATTTAAGGTAGATAACTTAACAACGGTGTTATCAAAACGGTAATCGTCTTTGAAAAAGACACAAATCATGCCGCCCATGTGCAGCGGTTACCGATAATATCAAAACAATCAGGACTTCAATTTACTTTTCTAATTGTCTGAACTCAGTTTGAGTCTCATTATAATCTGACTTGAATATGATTCAAGTACAATCTACAATCTACAATCTATAGTCTACAATCTACAATCCACAATCTTCAATATTACAATTCAACATGAATCCATGAATCCAATTATCAATATATACAACTTGACTGAACCGAACCATGGATATACATTCCATTTACATGGTTCTCCAGTTATTCCATTTACATGATTCTACGGTTACATCCGTTTACTAATATCATGGTTTCGGTCAGTCATCCAATTATACAATCAATACAATTTACAATACAATACAAACAAGACATCTCGGGGTTTAAAGGGTAGATTGGTACGGAAGGTGTTAGAAGTGGCATGAGACAGTAAGACTTAATACACCTAACATGAATCCAGTTGCTGTTGTACCGTGGCATAAACGGTTCCTTGTACTATACTTGCCTCTAGTCTCTGGCATATAGAGACTCCTCTCGTATACACTGGCATTTTTCTGTACCAAGCTACAAACAACAGTGTTAACATCATAATGTATTATAACTTTAAAAGCTACCTTCTTATTCTGTCTATTCTATTTCTCCCTTATCTTTGGGACTTACCGAGCGACCTGTTCGCTGACGACATTCTCTTTCTTTCTTCTTTGAATGTCGTCAGGTGATCTGGACACGTCAGAGATCGAGCCCACTGCTGAAGACTTGGACCAATTCAGTGAAGACCCCGAGCTCTAGTTCATTGTACACTTTTCCATTTCAGTACTTTTCATTTTGTTATGCCATTGTTTAGGCATTACTTTTTATTTCAGTTGTATTTACTTTCCATGCATTGTACAGAAAGAATGTGAATAAATAAAGTTGCTGTTTGTATTATATCTTGTCTCTTGTGCTTTACTTTTATATTGCTTAGATACGCTTAGCGTATTTACTTCACAGTAAATACGTAGCGGCTTCGTCCCGTCCTCTGCCCATATATTGGGAAGCGGGGCATGACAATTGAGCTTGACCACTCATTTCGAAATCACTATATTCCTTCAACGATATCAAGTTCATTACGTTAAAGGTTTTTTCGCCAAAAACCAGCCGTCGCCTTCTGTTATTTCAGATAATTAGTACTTAATATTCATGTTGCGTTTGTTGATTATTCGTTAAGACGTAGTGTACGGTAGCTAAGTAATAATTGTCTATAGTATAGATAATGCAATTGGTTAGGACAGTCATATGACTTTGTTGATTATTTGCCGAGATTCATGCGGGTGTGTCTAATGCAATTTTGGATAATGACATGTCGAACTTGATTTGGACCTTTTGATTTGTTGATTATTCGTCAAGGTCGGTAAGGTCCTAGGAGTAAAAATATATCGGGAGTTTCAAATATAAAGGAAACTTGCAAGGTTTGTGCATACCTTATGGAATAATGTGACTTGAGTGACTTCCATCAAGATTATCACGCGACGATAGTTGGGTCATGATCCCACTGATAAATAGGATTACCCGTCCTCGATTTATATCGGTTGACATGACTTTTCATCAGTCCACACCATACTTTTTTATATCTCATACTACTTTAGATATGGACAATGACTTTCCTTTAGATATCTCATATCTCCTGTCACAAGAGAGCACACCTTCTGAGTCGGTTGATTCTCCATCTGCTGTGTTGAAGTTCATCCGTACTATTTACATTGACCTGCCTGTAAGTAGACGATCGTGCTCATGCCGCTAACTTGTAACTAAGGCAAAATACAAAACAAAAATTTCTAGACAAGGAACGCGAACTTCTACTCGATTCCAAACACTAAACTAGTAAACAAGTGATGGAGTTAACTACTCGGATAGTGATAGATACCTTTGTAGTCGTGTCCTTCGTCTTCTTTCCACTTCTTACACTCCTAAGAACTCCGGGAACGAGCTTGGATGCCGATCTTCGTTGTCAAAGATGATCCACCAGAAAGAACCCAAACCTAAGCTCTAGCTTCACAGTTAAAAGCTAAGTGAAGCAACTAGTGAACTAAACTTGCTAGGAATAGATCACTAGAAGATATAGTGGTGGTTATCTCTGAGTTATTCTCTCCTTTTCTTTTTCCTTTCTCACTTTTAAAAATTCAAGAAGAGGAAGAAGAAGCTAATGGTGGGGGATGAAGCCAAAATGAGATAGCATGGTAAAAAGGAAATATTATCTCTTCATATTCTTCCTCTTTTCTTTTAATATGAGAAATGGTAGACTTGTGACTCACCATGGTGAGTCATAAACCCACACTCTTCTCACATAATCAAGAAGAGATGAGAAGAAAAAAGAGCCATCTCATATGCACACAAATACAGTAATACAAGTATATGCTACAAATATATACACCCGATATTCATGTCAAAATTTAAATACCCATATTTATATTAAGATACGAATACCCGTATTTGTATTAAGATACAAATACCCGTATTTATATTAAGACACAAATACATGTATTTATGCAAATACCCGTATTCGTATAAATACCGTATTCTGTCAAAATACAAATACCGAAGAAAGAAATACCAAAAAGATATATATATATATATATAATACTAGCTCACATGTCATCCAAATGTGATAATCTGTCTATCTTTCAAGCCGGCTAGTACTAAAAAGGTCCGATTAAAAGTACGTGCATAAAAACACGTATTTAATCGAATCTAAGTACGTATCAAAATACGTACACTACATCATTTCACCTAAGCTGGGAAACCCTCTGTATGGGACTTTAAAGAATCGACAATACGCTGTCAATGGGTTTAATCACAAGCACGTTAGCGGCACTGGCTGTACGTAACGGCTGCCCAGGTATTGATCGAAAGTAAGGTCGACAAGCAAAATTGTCTATATCCCTACTGAGCCTGAAAGTGACAATCTCTGTACAGTCTGGTCTTTTTATCTTAGAGTATCGCATATTGGTTCTAGGGGGTAGAAAATTTCAGATCCCTAATAACCGGATAAGTCGTGTCAATGTGGCTCAAAACCATCCCGAGAAACTACTGATCTCACAATCAGTAAATCTTAACTGCCTTGGCCAAGGTCTTATGGTAATGACCTGTCACGACCTGAAATAGCACGTGACTGGCACTTGAATCATATGAAGTCTATAGGACCCCATCTAATTCAAGTAAGCCAAAAATCCCAGAAATCTAAACCATTTAAAAGAAGAAAGAAGGAAAAGTTTGGTTTTAAAGCAAGTTGTTTAACAAATAAGCCGAAGTATGCATTTTTAAATCCTCAAGTTTTTTCTGAAAATTTCGGCAGAGTTTCCTCTGTAAATACTGGCTACAAAAGGGTACAACATGCATAATATGATTAAAGGCATCCCCAAGCGGGAGCTAGCTCTTCGCCAATTGACGATCACAACCACGCAAGCAATATAATATACAACGCCGAAGGACGAGGATCAAAACTCAAAAGGAAACCCAAAATCATCAAGAAAACCATAATAATACAACGCACGACTCTAAGGTCGAAAGAATATACACTGGTCTTCTAAGTCTAATAAAAATATACAAGTTTGGTTGATGGAGTTTTCTAGATACAACTGAATAAATATAAATACAATAGTGGTCACGACGCGAGTGAACCCACCTACCAAAGCAATCACCCGAAAATTAGCAATGTGCCAGCAAAACCTCCAAGAAAACCTGTACAGCAAAACCTGCAAGAAACTGTGACACAACGGGGGTGAGTTGTCAACTCGTGAGTAGAAAATATCACCGAGCAGAAATCGTATGTATGACTCAATCCTAGGTCATACGATCAGTAATATATATCCTCAAAATGATGTAGCCTGAAGCATCTAATAATGGAATAGGTAAATATCTATACATAAGTGTAATACCAAGTGCTCGTGTCAGTGCCTCAGGTAGCAACATATCATAAATATGATGTATGAATGCATTAAATGAAAACAGAATACATCATGAATGAGAAACTGTTTTCTTTATATAATGAGATTTCTGTATATATAAAACGAGGTATCATCAATGAAATCAACAGAAAATCAGTGTCAAGCATCTACACAAAATATATATCTCAATATCTCAGGCTCCGGCTATCCGGACTGGCCTGTATTATCAAATCTCAATATCTAGGGCTCCGGCTATCCGGACTGGCCCATATCATCAAATCTTAAGACCGCGTCGGTATCCTCTGGATATCCGGCGCGTCACAATAAAATCACCGGTCAATAGTGCTCCCCTATCTCAGGCTCAACGCCATCATCTGCGACCTTCTTGCCCCAGGGTACCGCACCGGGTCCACCATGCACTCACAAACGGTTCCTCCTCCTCCTCGAATCGGGTGTATGATATCGCTCAAGAGCCGAGAAAACTCATGGTGGACATATCTCAAATCATATCAGAAGAAAATCACACTTTTGTATATTTAAAAATGATAATACGTTTTATAAATCCTTTCAGTTTCTCCAAATCCAGAAATCTCATGGAAATCCGAAATAACAATCTCCAGTGTAAATAACAGTGAATACTGGGCTCCGGCAATCCGGACAGGCCCATAATATTTCTTGACAAATGAATATAAAATGCATGGGTATCTAAATAAAGAATGCAATATCTAAACTAGCACATGAAAGCAATAACATATAGGAACTATCAGCTAGCAAGCTATGTCAATGAACTAATATTCTCTAAAGTGTACATGATATAGCAATTACCGATGAAGATGTGTGTGAGCCGACAAGCAAGTGTACGTGGAACATACGCATCATTGGTAATGGTGCGGATGTCCTAACAACAGGTTTCATCATTACTCAGGAAAATATATATAGGCATGCAATGCAATGCGAACAGCAGAATAAATGGCAATGAATAGTAAATGCAGCAATAATGAAATATACATTCCTATATACGAGTCATACAGTTTTTGATATCTGAAATCGTACGAATCGTGGTGTTTAGAAAATAGGGCTACGGTGTTTTTATGAAAAAGTACATCCTTTGAAATATCCGTAGTATCCCTTGGCCTGTCTTTAAAATACTCACGATTCGTTAGTTTTGGAAATAAGTATGACTCGTGCTCAATCTAACATCTACCAAGTAATTACAGGATTAAACTAGCAGACTAGTCGAAAGGGTAAGGAAAACCACCTAAGTCTGAGTCGATATCCATATCTAGTAGTCGGTGATCCCGCCTCAATAATATCACGTACGATACAATATATATATATATATATATATATATATATATATATAATGACATTCTCGAGTCAAGAGTGCGGATCTATCATCATAATTATATCTCGTACGGTAAATCCATCGTACGGCATCCCAAATCTGGGTACAAGTCAATATCACATGTATCTCATTATTCAACTGGTATCCGTATTATCATATATCATGAGCTGGGTACTGATCTACGTCTAGTACATACTGATACCAGACATCGCCTAAAGATCCGCTATAAAATCATGTCGCGTCTTAAAATACGAACCAAATCACATCACCGATCGCATGGCATCATGCCCAATCACATCGACTCATCTCCGAGTATCATATACTATCCTCATAATCCAAGTATATGTATGTATATACATATATATTCACATACATATATGTATGTGTGTGTGTGTGTGTATACCCATATACGAACAAGTAAACCAAATGTATGCGTGTGTGTGTGTGCGCGTGTATGCAAATCACTACTCTAAGGTTTCGCGACTAAGAAATTAACTAACGACACTATCATCCAAATACACTAAAAAGCAACCCAAGATCTCCTAAAATCGTACTTGCTAATTATCCAAGTTTCACATAACACATAATCATATATAACTATAAAATATCATAGGCTACACTATGAACTGCAGGGATGTTATACGCCATCAACCCGACTTCCCCCGTAGATATATATCTACTCATCTTGATCTTCGCTTACTGATGCCGATGTCGCCACGCGCTTTCTTTTCATCTCGAAGTCCTCGTGAGGGTACCTACATAGCATAACATATCGTGCCGCATTAAAATCCAATTCAAAACCAAAACGACACACGAATCGTACATAGCTTAAAACCTATGGTCTACTCACGCAAATCAACCAAACTGTAGGGTGTTTTTCATCACCCCATTGAGATGGGAATACGCGCACGCTTGTCAGGCGTACTACAGATTCCCCCTGCCTAGGGTAGGCTGGAGTTTAATGATTATGGGGATCCGAATCTCCGGCAGCCGCAGACTAAGCTGCCGTTAATTACCCCTCGCCTTTGGGGCGAGGGAACCTCCGATTAACTGGTTAAACTGGTCATGCGAACTCAATGTGCAGTGTGCGTGTGTGTTGTTTTGGAGGGGGGGTTTGAATATATCGAGAGCCACGCAGAGTTTTTACGGGGGTCCCGCTACCCGGATAGCGGGCTGGGGGTCAAAGGGGCTAGCAGCCCCCTTGCGGGGTGCGGGGCAGCGCCCCGTTAGAAATTTTTTCTAACAGGGACAGTGTCGCGGAGTATGTGTATATGTACATTTGTATACATATGTATATATATACATGTATATATAAGTAAAGGGGAAAAAGACATCCAAAGGATGTGTGGGGCCAGCGCCTAGGCGCTTGAGCGCGAGTGCGCCACGTGTCGATACATGGGCGCTTTGCGCTCGAGCGCAGAGTGCTGGAGCGCAACGCGCCACGTGTCGGCACGTAGGCGACTTGCGCTCGAGCGTTTGCGCTTGAGCGCAAGAGCGCCACGTGTCGGCACGAGGGCGACTTGCGCTCGAGCGCTTGCGCTGGAGCGCAAGAGCGCCACGTGTCGGCACGAGGGCGACTTGCGCTGGAGCGCAAGCGCGCCACGTGTCGACACCGGGGTGACTTGCGCTCGGGCGCTTGCGCTTGAGCGCAAGAGCGCCACGTGTCGGCACGAGGGTGACTTGCGCTTGAGCGCAAGCGCGCCACGTGTCGGCACGTGGGCGATCGGCGCTTGAGCGCCGGCGAGAAAAAGAGGCTTTTAGCCTAAAAGATTTCTCTGAAGAGAAATCAAAGAGGAGTTGGACTCCTGAGTGTTTTTTTGTTGGGTTTAGGGGAAGGGGTTCTTCTTCTTCCTCCTCTGTTAGCTGGATCTTGAAGATCAAGAGATATGAGATTTTAAAAATCACTCCTTTTTGAGATCTAATGGAAGATCTGAGTTCCCCTTGATGGGTTTTGTGGTGAAAAACTAATTTGTTTTATAAAAAGGAGAGTAGAACTCTTGATTTAATTCAAAAGAAAGAAGAACGTTTTGGAACCTTGAAGAAGAAAGAAAGATTTCAGATCTGAAACTTTTTTTGGAGAGAGAAAAAGTTGTTTAGATATTTCATTATCTTTGCCTTTATAGGCTACATACTTTACACATAGCCCCTTGGGCTTCACAAAATGGCATTTTGCCTATCCCATGGCTCATGTGCCATTTCTTTTTGCACATAAGCCATGAGCTTTACAAAAATTTGGTTTTATGCCTATTTTTCTTACATTTATCCATAAAATAAAATAAAAGAAATACAACAAAATTATTTATTACAAAATTTTTATCTTGGTATGGGGGGAGGCCGGCCGCTTCATGTTCTGGCTCGACCCGGGCATGGGCCCACTGGATCTGGACTTGGGCCCACTTGGCTTGGGGTTGACTTTGATTTTGACTTGGTCAACCGGGGTGTAAATTTTTACCCCAACAAATTGCCCCCCATCAATAAATGCACACCACATATGTGGGTCGTGTGCATGAAATTGATGGATCTTCTTTCACGTGGAGGCGACTTAATTTGGTTCCCGCTTTTTGGGAAGCTGGCACTGCCCTTTTAACAACATGGACGGTCGTTGCTTGACATGTCTCCGAGACGGAGTGTCCGTGATAGACGTTTTCTCTGGCCCGAAGTGATTTGGTTCCGCTTTGTAGGAATCCTACGCTGCCCTTTTTGCGACTTGGACGGTCGGTGCTGCCCTTTTTGCAACTTGGACGGTCGGTGCTGCCATTTTAGCGACGTGGACGGTCGGTGCTGCCATTTTAGCGACTTGGACGGTCGATGCTGCCCTTTTAGCGACTTGGATGGTCGGTGCTGCCCTTTTTGCGACTTGGACGGTCGATGCTGCCCTTTTTGCGACTTGGACGGTCGATGCTGCCCTTTTTGCGACTTGGACGGTCGGTTCTGCCCTTTTTGCGACATGGACGGTCGGTGCTACCCTTTTTGCAACGTGGACGGTCGATGCTGCCATTTTAGCGACGTGGACGGTCGATGCTGCCCTTTTTGCGACTTGGACGGTCGATGCTGCCCTTTTTTTTCCGACGTGGACGGTCGATGCTGCCCTTTTAGCGACTTGGACGGTCGGTTCTGCCCTTTTTGCGACATGGACGGTCGGTGCTGCCATTTTAGCGACGTGGACGGTCGATGCTGCCCTTTTTGCGACTTGGACGATCGATTCTGCCCTTTTTGCGACTTGGACGGTCGGTTCTGCCCTTTTAGCGACGTGGACGGTCGGTGCTGCCCTTTTTGCGACTTGGACGGTCGATGCTGCCCTTTTAGCGACTTGGACGGTCGGTGCTGCCCTTTTAGCGACGTGGACGGTCGGTGCTGCCATTTTAGCGACTTGGACGGTCGTGGCTGCCCTTTTAGCGACTTGGACGGTCGGTGCTGCCCTTTTAGCGACGTGGACAGTCGGTTCTGCCCTTTTAGCGACGTGGACGGTCGGTGCTGCCCTTTTTGCGACTTGGACGGTCGATGCTGCCCTTTTAGCGACTTGGACGGTCGGTTCTTGATTTGACTTGCTCTGCTTCTTGCAGTGTCAGGGGTAGACTTGACTTGCTCCGCTTCTTGCGGTGTCGAGATTGGATTCTGACTTGCTCCGCTTTCTGCGGTGTCGGAGTGGAAGTTGACTTGTTGATTTTGATTTGGGTTGACATCAGCATCGCTATACTGGAATATGGTACCAGGAGCGAATCATCATCTGTCATTGAGAGGATTTTAGGATTTTGGTTTTTGTTTGGCATCTGCATTGCTACACTGGAATAATGCCAGGAGCAACTCATCATCTGCCCCGGGAGAATTTTGGAATTGGTTTTTTTTTTTTATTATTATTTTTTTTTTGTGAGACTTTGAATGTGGTCTCACCGGTAGGACTTGGGAGAGGTTGGGATTGTTTTACGCCCGTGGATTGTATACGGTTTTGTAGGATGTATGATCCAGACCGTAGGGCCGGAAAAATTTCGGGACTTTGTCGGCGTCTGCATCGCTGCACTGGAATATGGTACCAGGAGCGACTCATCATTCGCCGTTGGGGTATGGGATTTGGAATTTGGTTAGCGTCTGCATCGCTGCACTGGAATATAGTACCAGGAGCGACTCATCATTCGCCATTTGGGGATTGGGGAGCGATGGCTTAGGAGACAGGTTTAGACCCCTATCGCCTAAGGCTTTTCAATTTTATGGGCCGTGAGGGTCCCATAAAAGCATTTTCTCCCTACGAGTCGTAAGGATCCCGCAGGTGTATTTTCTCCTTAGGAGTCGTGAGGACTCCTAAGTGTGTTTTTCCTTTATGAGTCATAAGGATCCCACAAAGGTTTGTTCTCCTCGTATATCGTGAGGACACATGAGTGGGTCTTATCAATGGAGCATCATTCCCAAAGCGGAGACCGTCCGCGTAACTGGTGATTACGGTGGGGCATGGGTATGATGAGAATTATTTGAGCCCGTGGATTGTATATGATGGTCAATTTGGGGACCCACCGTAGGGCTGATTTGCTCAATTCGCCTGCGACTTGGAGCATTCACGTGTAGTATTTCTTGAGATATCGGCCATTGATGGGTGGCATGGGCCTTTCTCCCTCGGCACTTATTAGTTGGTAGGATCCTCCATCAAACACTTTCTCGATGACGTATGGTCCTTCCCAGTTCGGATCGAATTTTCCCTTGGCATGTCGATTGGGGATGATCGGTCTTTTAAGGACCAACACCAATTCACCTTTCTTGAAAGCGCGGAGACGGGTTATCTTGTCATAGGCCCGTGACATTTGGGCTCGGTATAGCTCCAGATTTTGCTGTACTGCGAGCCTCTTTTCTTCGAGGGCATCGAGCTCTTCAAGTCGAAGGAGCACGTTTTCCTCCTCCGTCAACTCGTGCTGAACGGCCATTCTTAAGCTTGGAACTTCGACTTCGAGAGGGAGGACCGCCTCCACTCCGAAGAGCAATGAGCATGGAGTGGACTGTGTTGGAGTACGGTGCGTGGTACGATATGCCCACAACGCCTCGTGAAGTTTGAGATTCCAGTCTCTCTTGTTGGCTAAAGCATTTTTCCTCAGGAGCTTGCATAGAGTCTTATTGAAGGCTTCGGCTAGCCCATTGGCTCTTGGATTGTAGATGGAGGAATATCTCCAGTCTATCTTGTGCTGAGTAGCGAACCTTGAGACATTGAAGCTCTTGAAAGAAGGCCCATTGTCAGAAATGATTCTTCTTGGTGTACCGAAGCGGTATAGAATATTATGCTGGAAGAATGTCAGAATATCTTTTGTCTTGACTTCTTTTAGCGGGACAGCTTCAGCCCATCTGGAGAAGTAGTCTGTCGCGGCCAATATGAACCGATGGCCTTTGGATGATGGAGGATCAATTGGGCCAACAATGTCGGTGCCCCAGACTTCAAAGGGCCACGACGCCACCGTTGGATGCAACAGATTGGGATGCTTGTGAACGAAATCACCATGGATTTGGCAGATCTGACATTTCTTTGCATGCTCTCCGCAATCCCGTATCATGGTGGGCCAGTAATACCCAAGCCGTTTGATTTGAAGTCGCATCGGGGCCAGATTGGTGAGCACCGCAAACGCCCGAGTGAACATCTTTCATGACCTTTTGGGCTTCGGCCGATGACAGGCACCTGAGCCAGAGTTGGTCATATGACCTGCGGTATAACGTGTCATTTACAAACACGTATCGGAGAGCTCTTTTCTTCAGCTGAATCCTCGCAGATTTTTCTTGGGGCAGCTTGTCGTATCGGAGGTACTCTATGAAGGGTTCTCTCCAATCGGGCTCGTCTTGGATGATCGAAGCTTCTTCCGCAGGACTGCTCTTCTGTTCCACGCTTTCCTCTTCTCGTAGAGAGACTAGGGGTAGAATTTGCCGGCTCCTGACTGTGATCAGAATTTCGTCCATGTCAGGATCAGCCAGCTCCTTGGCCAAGCGAGCGAGTACATCAGCCTTTCCGTTCAACGCTCTGGGGATTCTCATTAGTTCAATGTGAGTGAACCGTTTCATGAGTTCCACTGCTCGGCCTCTGTACCGAGCTAACTCGGGTTTGTATATCTTATAGTTGCCGCTTACTTGGTTGACAACAAGCTGGGAGTCACCGTAAACCCGTAGCCGAAGAATTTCCATTTCTATGGCGAGCTCCAAACCAGCTATCAGGGCTTCATACTCAGCTTCATTGTTTGTCCGAGGCTCGGTGAGAGCGAAAGAACGCCGTAGGGTTCCCATTGATGGCGTGATGAACACCAATCCTATCCCCGCTTTTATCTCCGGGATGCTTGATCGGCCGGAGCTTCTTATTGATGAGGCCCCATTGAAGTAGAGCTCCCAACATGGCTCATCTTCCTCGAGGTGCAGCACTTGTTCGTCAGGTAACTCACAATTTAGTGGCGACCCTTCTGGTATGGGATGAGCAGCGAGAAAGTCTGCAAGAGCTTGCCCTTTTACTACTTTCTGAGGAGTATAAACTATGTCAAACTCAAGTAGCATGACAGCCCATCTTGCCATTCTGCCGGCTAGGCTTGCTTTGGTCATCAAGTGTTTGAGCGGGTCGACCTTGGAGATCAGCATAACCCGATGAGCCAGCAGATAGTGCCTCAGCTTCTTCACAGCAAATATTAGAGCCAGGCATTGCTTTTCGATTGGGGAGTAGTTGTGTTCCGCCCCGACTAGAGTTCGACTGAGGTAGTAGAGGGCATTTTCTTTTCCCTCCTCGTTATTCTGGACAAGGAGCGCACCGAGTGACTCATCCAGCGCGGTAGTGTAGAGAATCAGCGGTTTATTTGGAATGGGAGCGGCCAGCACTGGAGGGTGCAACAAGTATTGTTTGATGCTTTCAAACGCTGCTTGACATTCGGCATCCCAGATAAAAGGAGCTCCTTTCTTCATGAGCTTTGAGAAGGGCCTACATCTCCCCGATAAATTTGAGATAAACCTCCGTATATAAGCAAGCTTGCCTTGAAAAGATCTTAACTGCGTCAGACTCTTCGGAGGGGGCATCTCCATGATGGCCTTTATCTTTGATGGGTCAACTTCGATCCCTCGATATCGGACTATGAAGCCCAGGAATTTTCCCGATGACACGCCAAAAGCGCACTTCAGAGGATTCATCTTCAGATCGTATTCCCTCAGTCTGGTGAGAATAGTCCTAAGATCTTGGATGTGGTCGGCCTTGGCTTTAGTTTTGACGACCAGATCATCAACATAACATTCGACGACTTTATGAATTAGGTCATCGAAGATATTGGTCATTGCCCTTTGATATGTAGCACCTGCGTTCTTCAATCCGAACGGCATCACCTTGTAGCAATATATTCCGATCGGGGTTCGAAATGCTGTGTGCTTCTCATTCTCAGGCGACATCTTGATCTGATTATATCCAGACGAGCCATCCATAAAGGTGAACAACTCGTAATTTGAGGTGTCATCGACCATCATTTCCATGACCGGTAGCGGGAAGTCGTCCTTTGGACATGCCTTGTTGAGGTCCCTGAAATCGACACAAACTCGGATCTGCGCATTTTTCTTCTTCACTGGGACTATGCATGCGATCCAGTCCGCATATTTCTCTTCCCTGATGAAGCCGGCGTCGATGAGCTTCTTGGTTTCCTCGACGACTTTTTCTTCTAACTCCCTTCTCATTCTTCGAGGAGCTTGTTTGACTGGCTTAGCATCGGGAGATATAGCCAACTTATGTACGACCACTTCAGGGGAAAGGCCAGGCATTTCTTTGTATGTCCACGCGAAGCAGTCGACGAACTCATGCAGCAGGGCAATTATCCGCACTTTCATTTCCTCTGACAAGAGCGAGCTGATGTAGGTCGGCCTTGGATTATCGGGCGTTCCTAAGTCAATCTTGGTTAGCTCGTCAAAGGTTGCTTGTCCACCATCTTCGAGCTCTTGAGGAGCTTCTTCTGGCTCGGCTATCTCGTCATCATCATTTGATCTTTCGCTGGCTTCACCAACATGGAACATGTAACACGCTTTGGAATCAGGTTGAATGTAGCCTATGCCCCGTCTATCTGGAATTCGTCCATCGATGAGTGCTCGGACCTGGGGCGGATACCATAGCCCTTCGTAAAACTTTGCTTCGGACTCCGTTTGATATAACCGGCATCCGCACTTCTTAAAGTATTCCCGCATCTCGGGTGCATAGTATCTGGGATTGAGGACGGCTCTTATGCTTCTCTCATAGGGAAGGCACGTGATAGAAAGATCGTCCGGGTGCACAACGGGGGTTGACCCGTAAAACAGGATGCCCTTCTGTCCATTTTTCCTCCCGGGGACGTAGAAAATTTTCAGCTGGTCCACGGTGGAGACTGACAACGCATCGAGCTCTTTGCACATCTGGTCCGGCACCCTTGTGATGGCTAGGGACCCTTCTGCGATTTCGAAGGTCTCTCGTAGTTTCGCTTGCTGCATGGGGGGCCAACCTGCACAGCTGTTGCACGGCAGGTCCTCTTCTTCTGACTCTTCAGTGTCACTGCCAAGATGAGGGCGGACTTTGCTGTTAGATGGGCCTTCAGTAACAGATTCGTCCGTATCGCTGCCGAAATGAGGGCGAGTTTTACGGAAGGACGGGCTTCCAACATCGGACTCATCAGTGTCGCTACCAAAACGGGGGCGAACTTGGGCGTTTTTGCTTTTGAAAGTGATAGCCGGCTCAGATTTGCTTTTGAGTCTTGGGGCCGGTCTATCCTCAGTCAGTTGTGGCTTAGTATTTTGGTGGTTCATAAAGTACCGAGAATCTTCATATCGGACTTCATGCACACCGAACGGCTGGATGTCTCCGTCAATGCGTCTTTCTTCGCCATTTTTAGTATACTTCATGCATTGATGGAGAGTTGATGGAATGATGCCATAATCGTGGAGCCACGGCCGCCCCAAGAGAATCTTATAAGATGTGTCGGCGTCGATCACATATATCTTAGCTTCAGTTTGCAAATCCCCAAATTTGATTGGCAAAGCTATAGACCCCAAAACTTGCTGGCAATTTTGGTTGAAGCCTTGAATGACAATCCTTTCCCTTGACAGGTGTCGGACGTCCATTGACAAACTCTTCAGAGTTCGCAAGTTCATGATGTTCACTGAGGACCCCGGATCAATCAATATGCGATTAATTCGATCTCCGTCGCTGTACCCGGTCACGTAAAGCGGCCGATTATGCTCAGCCGTTCCCAGTAGCAAGTCTTCATCCTTAAATGTGACTGCGGTGGCATGCAAAGCGTGCTGGGCTTCTTTCATATTAATTTCAGCAAAGTGAGCCTGATACCGCTCGGGGTTTTGTAGAGCGTGAATGAGAACATCTCTAAGCTCCTTAGATAGGACCAAGGCGTCGTAGATGCTCAGGAGAGACGGAAGCTTCCGGAGATGTGCCAATACATTATAGTCCACCGAGGAAGGACTTATGTTTTCATCAGCCGGTTCTCTGCCATCTTCTTCATTAGCGACTTGTTTTTCCTTCCTTTTTGGGGCGTTGCCCTGATTTGGCGGTAGAGCCCTGCCGCTTCTGAGCTGGATTTGATTGGCCTTTGTGGTGAGCTCCTCGTCCTCTTCGGGAAAACAGAGCCCATCCTCGGAGTCGCTGCCAAGATGGATGGCGTAAAAGGTCACTACTGGGATCTCTTCATTAGAGTCTTCTTCTAACTCCTCCAGAATTTCAGCCGCTTGTACAGGGAAGAACTCCTTCAATTGAATCAATGTTCTTTCCCTTTGCTCATATTCTTCGAGGGAATCGATATATTTTTGAATGGTCGATCTCCCTGCAGACTCTTTTTCGCACCGAGCTGCACTTTTCTTCTTCTTGAGCTTCTTGGATTTTGAGCCTGATGGAGCCGCATTGGCAGCTGGACTGGTAGGCTTCTTCTGCCCTTCCCATTCCATCCTGGGTTCTTTCCGAAGTAGCTTTATCATCTTCTTCGTCTTATTAGATATGTGCGTACTCCACGGAGGCCGCGATGAGTCCGTTTCATTTCTCAGGGCAGTGGGTTCGGCTGTCTGCTCCCAGAAGGCTTCAACTTCTGTCTGTATAAAGTTGGTGGTTGCAACTTGATTGTTCACCAACACACTTTTGGACAGCTCGATCTCTCCAGCCTTGTACTGCTTCTCGACCCAGTCTTTGAAGATATAGCAATCCTCGATCGCATGGCTCACTACTCGGTGGTACGGGCAATACAGAGGATTGTCAGTCATTTTTGCTTCTTGGGGTCTTTTCGACTCCGGCAATTATAGGCCGTTGTTCAAGGCATCTTTAAATATCTTGCGGACTTTGTCCCTTCTGAAAGAGTAAACCTTGTTCTTTTTCTCCTCTAAGGAAGGCCCATCTCCTCCCAACAATGGCTTTCGAGACCGGTTAGTTTTGGATTCGGCCGCCCTTCGCTTTTCTTCATTGTCGGACGCATTGAAGACATTGGTACTGCTGGAACTCCCGCTTCTACGGCTGTCGTCCCGCTTGCTTTTCCAAGTTTTGTCTCTCTGAGAGTCCGGCGGGGACTCTTGCTTCGAGCGTTCCAGCATTTGGACTTTCTTGGTTAGCTCTTGAAACGTCTTGAGGCCTGCTGTACACAAGAATGGGACCATCCAATTGCTGAGGTTCCCAATGAGAAGGCTGACGGACTGGTCCTGCTCCAGCGGCGGTTCGCACTTGACCGTGAGATTACGCCATCGGGCAATAAAGTCGGTGTTGCTTTCATTCTTCCCCGGCTTGGTCCTCACAAGGTCGGCAATAGAGATTTTATCACTGACACTCATGAACCTTTGCCGAAACAGGGACTCCATTTGGGCAAAGGTAATGACGAACCCGTCCGGTATACTCGCATACCAGTCGAAGGCGACGCCGGTCAGGCTATTGACAAACTGACGAAGAAGGAGCGCGTCATTGCCCCCTGTATTTCCGCACGATTCTTTGAAGTGGGCGACGTGCTGATTTGCATTCCCCGTTCCATCAAATCTTCCGAACTTAGGAATAACGTAGCCGCTTGGGAACTCAATTAGATCGTACTGCGCGGGATATGGCCGCCCGCTACTGCTGATTTCTTTCTGAGCTTCAGCTTCGGCCACCAATGTTTTAACCTTGCTGGTGACCAAATCCATTATCCGATCCTGTGTTAGCGGGATAGTGTTATCTGGGGCCAAGGCGTCCCCAGAAGCGGAATGTGGCCGGCTTTTATGTGGCTCGACCAGTCTTGGACCCGAAGGAACAGGCATTGGCTGCCTCGGATTGTCATCACCTGGCTGATTAGTAGCGGCTTGTGCTTGATTGGGAGGCGCTCGAGCAATTTGAGTCGTAAGCTGCATCACCACGTTCGTTAAGTCGTCAATCTTCGAATAGAGCTTGGCCATCTCTTTATCTTTGCTCCTGAGCTGTTTTCGAAGCTCTTGAAGCAGCTCTTGCTCCGCAGTCCTCGGGCGGAAAGTCGGCTCTTCCTCGCTGTCCGAGCTTGACTCTGCATGGACCGAGGGGTCTTTCTGCCTATCATCCTCATCGAGAGGGTTTTCTTCATCCAGCAGGGGTGGCTGTTCTTGGGCAGCGGCAACCACATTCAGGCTAGATTGGGCTTGGGATGTGGTGGCCCCATCCTTGCTTTTGCTGCGAAGGTTGTCGCTGGGGCGCCCGCCCGACATATAGACCGTATGGATGATATATCCAGCCGTCTTTCTATCATTGGCAGCTGATTTCATGGATCGCTGTCTTGACCCCCTTGTTTCGGTAGCTGGTAGTCGATTGAAGGCGGCTGGCCTAACCAAGTTCTTGAATGGTGTTGGCGCTTCTTTTCTGGGTTTGCCCCACTGCTTTCGTGCGGCACAGAGTGCTTGATAGACTCTTGAAGAGACAGTGTCATACTTCTTCTGTTGGGGCCGGGACACGTCTCTTTGTGGCACTGTTCGGACCGCTGTCTTCTTGATTCTGGCGGTCATGGCATTTTTCTGAACCCACTTCAGAGGCTCGAAGGAATTGCTGATTCTTACGTCCGACTCAGCCGTCGTTGCGGGGCAACCCTGCACTTGGAACTTCACATGATTCCATTTGGCCGAAGCCTTGGCCCTCTTGTTGGCTCGATACCTGAGCCGCTTCTGCCTTAACTTTTCTGTTCTAAGCACCTGGCAGACTTCGACTCTTTGGGAAGACGCCGCAGACCGGGCGATGGAGGGCCTTGGAGATACGCTTGATTGTGCATTTGTTGGAATCATCGCCTGAGCTCGTCCGCAGCATTTGATGTTGCCCTTTGTACCGGAGTTCTTGCCCCCTGCTGGAGCACCAAAGAATCGTTCAGACACCGTCTTAAGTTTCGGTTGTGGTGCCTTGGCGATCACAACATTCGGCCTCTTGCCCCTTGAGACCGGCTTGGCCACCTGTTCCGCCGGGATCTCCGCCAGGTGAGCGCTTCCGGCAGGGTAGATGATGACGGAGCCAAACTGGCGGGGCGGTTCCTCCTACTGTCGACTGAGGCTCGCGGGGAGAACCACACGAGCGTTGATCTTGACCACGTACGGAATCGGGGTCACGTTGGAAGCTGAATTCGTCTGGGGAGACATTGTCGTCGAAGGTTGATTGCTGCACGGAAAAAAGAACATCATTTCAGTATAGGCAATCGATATGTATATTGATTGAGTTCGCATGAACGTTTAACCCGAAATATGGGAGGAGAGATTGGTCCCACCGGGCGTGCCAGAATCTGTAGGGTGTTTTTCATCACCCCATTGATATGGGAATACGCGCACGCTTGCCAGGCGTACTACAGATTCCCCCTGCCTAGGGTAGGCTGGAGTTTAATGATTGTGGGGATCCGAATCTCCGGCAGCCGCGGACTAAGCTGCCGTTAATTACCCCTCGCCTTTGGGGCGAGGGAACCTCCGATTAACTGGTTAAACTGGTCATGCGAACTCAATGTGCAGTGTGCGTGTGTGTTGTTTTGGAGGGGGGGTTTGAATATATCGGGAGCCACACAGAGTTTTTACGGGGGTCCCGCTACCCGGATAGCGGGCTGGGGGTCAAGGAGGCTAACAGCCCCCTTGCGGGGTGCGGGGCAGCGCCCCGTTAGAAATTTTTTCTAACAGAGACAGTGTCGCGGAGTATGTGTATGTGTACATTTGTATACATATGTATATATATACATGTATATATAAGTAAAGGGGAAAAAGACATCCAAAGGATGCGTGGGGCCAGCGCCTAGGCGCTTGAGCGCGAGCGCGCCACGTGTCGGCACGTGGGCGCTTTGCGCTCGAGCGCAGAGTGCTGGAGCGCAACGCGCCACGTGTCGGCACGTAGGCGACTTGCGCTCGAGCGTTTGCGCTTGAGCGCAAGAGCGCCACGTGTCGGCACGAGGGCGACTTGCGCTCGAGCGCTTGCTCTGGAGCGCAAGAGCGCCACGTGTCGGCACGAGGGCGACTTGCGCTCGAGCGCTTGCGCTGGAGCGCAAGAGCGCCACGTGTCGGCACGAGGGTGACTTGCGCTCGGGCGCTTACGCTTGAGCGCAAGCGCCACGTGTCGACACCGGGGTGACTTGCGCTCGGGCGCTTACGCTTGAGCGCAAGAGCGCCACGTGTCGGCACGAGGGCGACTTGCGCTCGAGCGCTTGCGCTTGAGTGCAAGCGCGCCACGTGTCGGCACGTGGGCGCTCGGCGTTTGAGCGCCGGCGAGAAAAAAAGGCTTTTAGCCTAAAAAGATTTCTCTGAAGAGAAATCAAAGAGGAGTTGGACTCCTGAGTGTTTTTTTTGTTGGGTTTAGTGAAAGGGGTTCTTCTTCTTCCTCCTCTGTTAGCTGGATCTTGAAGATCAAGAGATATGAGATTTTAAAAATCACTCCTTTTTGAGATCTAATGGAAGATCTGAGGTTCCCCTTGATGGGTTTTGTGGTGAAAAACTAATCTGTTTTATAAAAAGAAGAGTAGAACTCTTGATTTAATTCAAAAGAAAGAAGAAGGTTTTGGAACCATGAAGAAGAAAGAAAGATTTCAGATCTGAAACTTTTTTTGGAGAGAGAAAAAGTTGTTTAGATATTTCATTATCTTTGCCTTTATAGGCTACATACTTTACACATAGCCCCTTGGGCTTCACAAAATGGCATTTTGCCTATCCCATGGCTCATGTGCCATTTCTTTTTGCACATAAGCCATGAGCTTTACAAAAATTTGGCTTTATGCCTATTTTTCTTACATTTATCCATAAAATAAAATAAAAGAAATACAAAAAAATTATTTATTACAAAATTTTTATCTTGGTATGGGGGGAGGCCGGCCGCTTCATGTTCTGGCTCGACCCGGGCATGGGCCCACTGGATCTAGGCTTGGGCCCACTTGGCTTGGGGTTGACTTTGATTTTGACTTGGTCAACCGGGGTGTAAATTTTTACCCCAACACAAACAACACCCGATATCGACGTACAAACGTCATGTGATTGAGATAAAACACAAATATCAAAACTCCAATTTAAAAACATCGAGGAATACAAGGCAGCAACTCATGAAGATGGTCCCAGATTTTGGTTCAGGTGAAATTGGGGTAAGCAAACAATACTGGGGTATTATATAGGAGTCATATGAACTACAGAAGAAACCTGGACCCAAAACCCCACAATCTGGCCGGCCACTACACCTAAAAATCCGGCCACCTCGGTTTTCCCATGGTGAAACGGCCTCGTACTCTCAGGGGGGTCTCCAGGGGTCTTAATTAGGTCTCTGAATTTGTTTGTTTTTCTTAAAAAGGCTCCAGATCACTCCAGATTTCCTGCACCCTCTAATTTATCCTCAAACCGACATTTGAGTTTCTAAATTCCAGGTTTGGTTTGTTTCTGGTTAAAGTCTGGATTTTTAACACTATGGGGGTTGTAAGGTCTTTACTAATCTCAATTACACTATCTAAATCAAGAATTTCTCAAAACCCTAACTTGGAATTTTCAAACCTCACTAAACATCACTTAATCACTTCTAAACTTACATAGGTGCTAAAGTGAATGAAATACAATACTAATGGTAAAGGAATTAGCTCATTTGGCAACTCAAGAAAATTCTTGAGTTGCCCCAAGTGCTCAAAATCCAAACTTTCTTGATCCAAAGTGCTTGTGATGGGCTTGTACATGTTTTCAATGAAGGGAAGAAGATGTTTTGACGAGTTTTTGGGTGTGTTGTGAGGAGGTAGAGGAGGGAGGAGATGGAGTGGGCTGCCATAGGAGAGGAGAGGAAGAAGAAATGATGAAGAGATGAAGAGAGAAATAGTGAGCCATGGTCTAAGTTGACCCCTCACCCTCTCTCTCTCATGCCCATACCTCTTTCTATATTCATTTTGTTTTTCTTTTTCTTTTCCTTTATCTTTTCTTTTCTTCACTTTAACTTTTCTCTTCTTATATAAAAACAAAGCCATGCAAGAAAAATGAAGAAAAGACCACGGTAGGAAAATGTAAAAAGTGAAATATGACATGGTGCATGCCATGTGCACAAATCAAGCTTAATGCACGATTAGTGATATTTAATCACAATTAGCATTAAAATGGAATATAATTAATCATAAGGAATTTATAAATTGTCTTAAATCATATAAAACACCCTCATTTCAGTAATTCCTATAATTTTCCAAGTATTTCCCAATTTATCGGTATTTAATTATACCGTATCATAAAATATTCATAATATTTATTATTTAATTATATAAATTCCCAAAAATAATATTTTATTTTTCTAAAATCTTACAGTTTTCCCCCCTTAAAGAAATTCGGTCCCCGAATTTAAATTTAAACCCCTCAAATACTAAAACATTTCAGTAAAATGATCAAGTCGTCGGGGCTCCGAAATTATAAATACATAAAACACATTGTAGCGCAATGCATGCGCATGAAAAACGAGTACATGAACCAAAATCAAAACTCCGTCAAGCATCCCGCAGTCATCGGAGTTATGGTGAAGACACCAATGTCGAAATCCAATACGAAAACCAACACGATATACATCAAACTATACATGTACGCATCGTTAAAACATCTGAAAGAAATGCATGCCAAACTATTTTCCAATCAATGTGCAATGCGCGTATCGCGGCACAGTGGCGGACGTCTATTGTAAGAAAATAACTATATATATATATATATATATATATATATCCTTCGTTTAATATACACGCCTCGCCGTTTTGAAAACAATATAGAAGGGTTCCCTTGTAAAAATTTTCGTGTCATCTCGGACACGTAGATAAATACTGAGACTATAGCTCATTTTTGAAAATCCCTTCGATAACTATCAATGCATGCAAAAAAAATATTCAGGTACTATCCTCGGACTAGTCCTGCTCAGATACTATACCAAATAGTAAATATCATAAAACATACTGCTCCAAAAGAAACAAATCCTAAAATGCGTACAAGAATGCCACATGCGTCTGGTGCACACGGAAATCGAAATCCATGAATGTGCCATACATGTGCACAGAAATAAAATCTAAGTGCAACGGGTGTGCACGAAAACACCTGTCAAGGACAACGGTGTGTGCCTGACAACAATATCAGGTGCATCTGATATGCACGAAGAATGTCGATTTAGTGCAGCTGGCGTGCACTAAAATCGCATCAAGCGCGTCAAGTATGCGCAAGAATTCAAATCAAGTGCACAAGGTGCACGAAAACAAATATCGAATATCACAATCGAAATCTATGGTATACAACATATCTAAATCCAAATCAGGTATACCGCGGTATATAATCCCACAACCATGTGCATCAGCGTGCACAAACTCGAATCAAGATACTAAAAGTGCATGAAAACTATGCCGAAAACACAAGTCAAATCACATGCATACCATAAGTATGAAATCAAAATCAGCATCTCGAATGATATCAAATCGAAGTCAAGTGCAACTGTGGTGCACAAAATCTCAATCATGCAAATAAATCGCCCAAAATACCGAAGTCAAAGATGGCAGAAACAGTCCCGCTCTGGAACATCCTCAAAAGATCTCTGGACAACTGTCATGGTCACTCATAACCTATCTCGTCGACGATGCCAAACTCTGGCCTACTGGGTATGCGTAATATGACCGATTCTGGGTCCAAGTCTTCTCATATAGTATTCCAGAAAGGTTCTGTCGAAGTCTCCCTCAAATCTCGTTTTCTGTCGAACTGCCCGGAAGTTATCAGCTTTTACTAAATCTATTTCTTGTTCCGAAACGGCTGCATACTCATCGCGACTCTTTCTGGAAGATATATCCATATAAAACGCCTCTGCATGCGTATCATATCTCTGATGTCAGCGGAGTGGAACGTCATCTCATCAAGATCTCATACGAACCTCTTACTCCACTTTTCTCTAATGTCGACTGATTCGGACTCTTCTCTTCGTGGCTGTATGGACTGTGCTCAAACAACTATACTCATATCTGGAGTCTCCCAAGCAATGTATCCCATCACATGATATCCGAACGACGTCGAACCTTTCGATCGATTTGTCAAGGTTCCATAATCCCCCAAAAGCTCAACATCTTGAGTACAGTTTAATAATATCCAGTACATGCCACAGTACCTATGGACCAACCGTAGAAGGGCAAACCCAAGCCTCATTAATGGCACCGCAGAACTGCTGCAAACCCTAAAGTTCCAAAGCGTTCCCATGGTCATTATATCGAGTTAGGGTTTCATTCTTCTAGAGGGTCCACGGAATCACTTGCATGGTTTTCCGAATACTTTAAACTTGGAAAATGGGTTTCTGACATTCGATCGTCTTCTATCGACTCTCAACGTACCTGCGTGAAGTCGTCTCAAGCTGGAATCAATCAATCTGATGACCCCGCATTGGGGTGTGCAAACAAATCATATGTCCTAGTCATTCCTCCTTGGGTGACTAGCGATCTTCTATCATATCTCTAAGTATAACTCGTGCGGTATTAGCTTCAAATATCTGGGGCGATACCTTGTCATTCGCAGCAACAGCTGGCTCATTCATCCGCACGTTGAACAGTGCTTCAATCATCAAGAATAATCGGTGCATTGAAGCTCATCTCATTCTAGCTGGCCTCTAGCGGTAGCCTGATCCTCTGGTGCTGATCTGCACATTCGAGAAATTGTAGAAGCAATCCATCAAACGCTCATAGCACGAAAACAAAATAAAATGACACATCTATGCAATCGTATGTCCCTGGAATCACGCCCTGGTCAGTCCTCGTCCGTGACGAGCTTATGCTAACCGCAACTCTAGCCGCAACTCTCTCTGCCCGTGCAATCGTGGAAGCAAAACCATAAACCGATATCGATGAGGATAGATTATAAGAATGAATATAATAATGTGCAAGGAAATGTACATCCTAAGGCTTCTTAAGCGGAGTAGTGTATCGTAAGTATGCCGCGGAACATACACATGGTACGTCATTCTACTTAAGTCACCTACTCCATCAACCAAGGTTAACCTACGCGACAAAAGTTCGGGTCTAATACCCCCTCGACCAATTCTAAGTTCCGTAAGGTCAAGCCTAGGTTCCGAATATATATAAATGCCCTAGACTCCGCATAGTCAAATATAGACTCGAACCAAGGTAAACTTAGCGCTCTGATACCAATTTTTTCATGACCCGAAATAGCACGTGACTGGCACTTGAATTATATGAAGTCTATAGGACCCCATCTAATTCAAGTAAGCCAAAAATCCCAGAAATCTAAACCATTTAAAATAAGAAAGAAGGAAAAGTTTAGTTTTAAAGCAAGTTGTTTAACAAATAAGCCGAAGTATGCATTTTCAAAACCTCAAGTCTTTTTTGAAAATTTCGGCAGAGTTTCCTTTGTAAATACCGGTCCCAAAAGGATACAACATGCATAATATGAATAAAGGCATCCCCAAGCGGGAGGTAGCTCTTCGCCAATTGGCGGTCACAACCACGCAAGCAATATAATATACAACTCCGAAGGACGAGGATCAAAACTCAAAAGGAAACTCAAAATCATCAAGAAAATCATAATAATACAACGCACGACTCTAAGGTCGAAAGAATATACACTGGTTTTCTAAGTCTAATAAAAATATACAAGTCTGGTTGATGGAGTTTTCTATATACAACTGAATAAATATAAATACAATAGTGGTCACGATGCGAGTGAACCCACCTACCAAAGAAATCACCCGAAAATAAGCAATGTGCCAGCAAAACCGCCAAGGAAACCTATACGGCAAAATCTGCAAGAAACTGTGACACAACGGGGGTGAGTTACCAACTCGTGAGTAGAAAACATCGCCGAGCAGAAATCGTATGTATGACTCAATCCTAGGTCATACGATCAGTAATATATATATCCTCAAAATGATGTAGCCTGAAGCATCTAATAATGGCATAGGTAAACATAAGTGTAATACCAAGTGCTCGTGTCAGTGCCTCAGGTAGCAACATATCATAAATATGAGGTATGAATGTATTAAATGAAAACAGAATACATCATGAATGAAAAAACTGTTTTCTTTATATAATGAGATTTCTGTATATATAAATCGAGGTATCATCAATGAAATCAACAGAAAATCAGTGTCAAGTATCGACACAAAATATATATCTCAATATCTCAGGCTCCGGCTATCCGGACTGGCCTGTATTATCAAATCTCAATATTTAGGGCTCCGGCTATCCGGACTGGCCCATATCATCAAATCTCAAGACCACGTCGGTATCCTCCGGATATTCGGCACGTCACAATAAAATCACCAGTCAGTAGTGCTCCCCTGTCTCAGGCTCAACGCCATCATTTGCGACCTTCTCGCCCCAGGGTACCGCACCGGGGCCACCATGCACCCACAGACGGTTCCTCCTCCTTCTCGAATCGGGTGTATGATATCGCTCAAGAGCCGAGAAAACTCATGATGGACATATCTCAAATCATATTAGGAGAAAACCGCACTTTTGTATCTTTAAAAATGATAATATGTTTTATAAATCCTTGCGGTTTCTCCAAATCCAGAAATCTCATGGAAATCCGAAATAACAATCTCTAGTGTAAATAACAGTGAATACTGGGCTCCGGCAATCCGGACTGGCCTATAATATTGCATGACAATGAATATAAAATGCATGGGTATCTAAATAAAGAATGCAATATCTAAACAAGCACATGAAAGCAATAACATATAGGAATTATCAGCTAGCAAGCTATGTCAATGAAATAATATTCTCTAAAATGTACGTGACATAGAAATTACCGATGAAGATGTGTGTGAGCCGGCAAGCAGGTGTACGTGTAACATACGCATCATCGGTGATGGTGCGGGTGTCCTAACAACAGGTTTCATCATTACTCAGGAAAATATATATAGGCATGCAATGCAATGCGAACAGCAGAATAAATGGAAATGAATAGTAAATGCAGCAATAATGAAATATACAATCCTATATATGAGTCATACAGTTTTTGATATCTGAAATCGCACGAATCGTGGTGTTTAGAAAATAGGGCTACGGTGCTTTTATGAAAAAGTACATCCTTTGAAGTATCCGTAGTATCCCTTGGCCTGTCTTTAAAATACTCACGATTCGTTAGTTTTGGAAATAAGTATGACTCGTGCTCAATCTAACATCTACTAAGTAACTACAGGACTAAACTAACAGACTAGTCGAAAGGGTAAGGAAAACCACCTAAGTCTGAGTCGATATCCATATCTAGTAATTGATGATCCCGCTTCAATAGTATCACGTACGATACTATATATATATATATATATATATATATATATATATAATATGACATCCTCGAGTCAAGAGTGCGGATCTATCATCATAATTATATCTCATACGGTAAATCTATCGTACGGCATCCCAAATCTGGGTACAAGTCAATATCACATTTATTTCATTATTCAACTGGTATCCTTATCATCATATAAAATTAGCTGGGTACTGATCTACGTCTAGTACATACTGATACCATCAATAATATATATGCGTGTGTCTGAAAACACATCACCTAAAGATCCGCTATAAAATCATGTCGCATCTCAAAATACGAACCAAATCACATCACCGATCTCATGGCATCATGCCCAATCACATCGACTCATCTCCAAGTATCATATACTATCCTCATAATCCAAGTATATGTATACATTTATATATATATATATATTCATAATCCAAGTATATGTATACATTTATATATATATATATATATATATATATATATATATATATATATATATACACACATACATATTCACATACATATGTGTGTGTGTGTGTGTCCCCATATACGAACAAGTAAACTAAATGTATACGCGTGTGTGTGCGCGTGTATGCAAATCACTACTCTAAGGTTTCGCGACTAAGAAACTAACTAACGACACTATCATCCAAATACACTAAAAAGTAACCCAAGATCTCCTAAAATCGTACTTGCTAATTATCCATGTTTCACATAACACATAATCATATATAACTATAAAATATCATAGGCTACACTATGAACTGCGGGGGTTCTATACGCCATCCACCCGACTTCCCCCGTAGATATATATCTACTCACCTTGATCTTCACTTGCCGATGCCGATGTCTCCACGCGCTTGTTTGTCATCTTGAAGTCCTCGTGAGAGTACCTACATAGCATAACATATCGTGCCGCATTAAAATCCAATTCAAAACCAAAACGACGCATGAATTTTACATAGGTTAAAACCTATGGACTACTCACGCAAATCAACCAAACAATACCCGATATCGACGTACAAACGTCAAGTGATCGAGATAAAACACAAATATCAAAACTCCAATTTAAAAACATTGAGGAATACAAGGCAACAACTCATGAAAATGGTCCCAGATTTTGGTTCAGGTGAAATTGGGGTAAGCAAACAATACTGGGGTGTTATATAGGAGTCATATGAACTACAGAAGAAACCTGGACTCAAAACCCCACAATCTGGCTGGCCACTACACCTAAAAATCCGGCCACCTCGGTTTTCCCATAGTGAAATGACCTCGTACCCTCAGAGGGGTCTCCTAGGGTCTTAATTAGGTCTCTGAATTTGTTTATTTTTCTTTAAAATGCTCCAGATCACTCCAGATTTCCTGCACCCTCTAATTTATCCTCAAACGGACATTTGAGTTTCTAAATTCCAGGTTTGGTTTGTTTCTGGTTAAAGTCTGGATTTTTAACACTATGGGGGTTGTAGGGTCTCTACTAATCTCAATTACACTATCTAAATCAAGAATTCCTCAAAACCCTAACTTGGAATTTTCAAACCTCACTAAACATCACCTAATCACTTCTAAACTTACATAGGTGCTAAAGAGAACGAAATACAATACTAATGGTAAAGGAATTATCTCATTTGGCAACTCAAGAAAATTCTTGAATTGCTCCAAGTGCTCAAAATATAAACTTTCTTGGTCCAAAGTGCTTGTGATGGGCTTGTGCATGTTTTTAATGAAGGGAAGAAGATGTTTTAATGAGTTTTTAGGTGTGTTGTGAGGAGGTAGAGGAGGGAAGAGATGGAGTGGGCTGCCATGGGAGAGAATAGGAAGAAGAAATGATGAAGAGATGAAGAGGGAAACAATGAGCCATGGTCTAAGTTAACCCCTCACCATCTCTCTCTCTCTCATGCCCATACCTCTTTCTATATTCATTTTCTTTTTCTTTTTCTTTTTCTTTTCCTTTATCTTTTCTTTTCTTCTCTTTATCTTTTCTCTTCTCATATAAAAACAAAACCATGCAAGAAAAATGAAGAAAAGACCATGGTAGGAAAATGTAAAAAATGAAATATGACATGGTGCATGCCATGTGCACAAATCAAGCTTAATGTACGATTGGTGATATTTAATCGCGATTAGCATTAAAATGGAATATAATTAATCATAAGGAATTAATAAATTGGCTTAAATCATATAAAACACCCTCATTTCAGTAATTCCTATAATTTTCCAAGTATTTCCCAATTTATCGGTATTTAATTATACCGTATCATAAAATACTCATAATATCTATTATTTAATTATATAAATTCTCAAAAATAATATTTTATTTTTCTGAAATGTTACATGACCAATCGAACCCTATGCGACATCGACTCCCTATACCGGAAGAGACGAATCTCTTCTGTCCCTCACTGCCCGCTAAGTGCTTCGGTACTGTACCCAACCAAAAACCTATTTTCACGACTTTTTAAAGCCGTGGTAGGTTTAGGGTTATGGCAGCGAACTGGTCATCAAACCGTGGCCGATTGCAGAACAAAAAATTTATAAAACTGGCGCTAACACAACCCGCTACCCGAATCTACCATTAACCTTAAACTAGCAATATACAAAGGAGTTTAAAAAGGTTATATTGAATGATCCATGTCCTTCGGTCTTTAACCATCATCCCAAGCTCCTAGAGGCCTCCATGATCAAGCTTAATCTCCGGTCTCCCCCCATCGAAGATGATCCACCTGAGGATTTGTATTCCAAGCTTCTACCTCAATATCCGAGGTAACTAGGATACCTAGATCGCTAAACTAGATAGCCTATAGGAGATAGAGTGTAGTGATGGATTAATTTGTCTCATAACACTCTAGGTTTCTCAACACATGAGACTTGAAGGGTGGAGGTAGAAGAAGATGCTTGAGGATGAGAGTGTGAGGCAACTCAAGAAAAATGGCTAAGTGTTGTGTTGTATGTTGTGAGCAATAATGAAGCATCAAAAAAATATCTCGAGCCTCCAAAATATCTCAAGTCAACAAAATATCTCATGACTTCAAAATATCTCACAACAAACAAAAAACAAGCATGCTTGAATAGTAACCATAAGTCACTACAAAGTCATGCCATAATAAATACAATAAACACCTCATCCTCTCCATCTCATTAACCATTTAATCCTAAATAGTTAAAACTAAATGAGGTGGCATCTTCTAGAAGCACCTTGTAATAAATTACAAGAATACCCCTCATTTGTATATACATACCCGTATCCGTATTCCGACAAAATATAAATACAATGAGAGGAAAATAATCTAACAATATAATACTAGAATCCGGCATAAATCAAAGCCACTAGTATTATATGTTCGAATCATGATACGTGCACAAGTGCACGTATTGGTAGTTATATGTATGCCCTAGAGGCCATTACTGTACATGTGATGTATATTGTAGTGGATGCTTGGACATATATATAGGGAGGACTTCCTTGCTCGATATGATAGTATGCTATCTGGTTGCACTTTATCTAAACATGTTCACTTATAGTCTCTTTATTACATATTGATAAAGCCCTTAGGATGAGTATTTGACTACCAGGATTATGATGCAGATCATACTAGTGGGGAAGAGGTAGTCGGCAAGTACATCATTCAATAGTTCCTAGTCGTGGGAGTATCGAGACGGGGTATCGATATTCCAGAGTAGACTAGCGTATACGCTTCTCGACCCATATGATGGGCGATGGATGATCCCATATCCATTGGTGTTTGGCATCAGAGATGGTATACGGGTGCTCAGTGGAGACTGGGTACACTGAACGAACTCGCTGAGAACTCCTAGATGGTATTATACCTATCGTCAGACAGCAGTTCTCTGATGACACCGGTACAGGTTAGTCTGTTGACCCGAGATCGTCATAGAGTCTTGTATGATTCCCACTGTGTTTTGATATCCACCATACCACGTTCAAGAGATCGTGCAAAAAGGTGGTTTTTGGGTACGGTCCCGAGTAACATGGAGGCAATGAGCGATAGGAGGGGATTCGTCTCTCCCGGTATTGGGAGTTAATGTTGCGCTATGCTCGATTGGCCATAACAGGAAATCCCTGGCCAGGGTTGCTGAGATTTACTGGTAAGTGTTATCAGTAGTTTCTCGAGCCGTTATGGACCTTGCATCGGCATGACTTATCAGGGCTATTAGGGTCTGACTTTTACCACCCTCCAGGCTGAGATATGCGACATATCTGACGAAGAGACCGGACTGTACGGTAGTGTTACTGATTGGATTCACAGGAGTATGAGCAGGCTTGCTTGTTGATCTTCTGATCGCTCAATACCCGGGTGGCCGTTACGTTTAGCAGACCGCTTGCGGCTTGTGGGTGTTTGATATGATCATCACCTATTGCCGGCGTATTGACGAGTCTTTAGAGTCCTACACAGAGGTTTCCTGGTTCATGCGAAACGAAGTAGGAGCACATATGTGATATGTGCAGGACCGAGATTAATGCACGTATGTGATAACGCATTCTATTCTCGCGATATGTGATATCGGCCGGATATATATGATATAGCCGGGTTATCGGATCAAGTGTTGATTCGATAAGTTGTTACATTTGATATTAGCCGGTTGTATGTGATATAGCCAGATTATTAAATCAAGTGTTGATTTAATAATTTAATGTATAATTATATATTTGATATATTATCTTACATTAACTAATATTAGCTCACTTAAGAATTCTTTTTCTCACTTGTGTACATTTAGTATATATGTGATATATATTAATGTACATTATTTATGTGTTATGCTTGATGCCACATGCTATATGGGTGTATGAGACTCACACCATACTTATAATAATGTGAGGTTTTATTTATTTAAAGTAATTCAATATTAGTTGGAAATTGGTCACATGGTTGAAGCTTGTAGAAGCTTGTGGAACCATTGACCAAGTCAACTAATTTTGTTTTACTTGTAGATATTTGTTAACCTAACCATTATTGTTAGCCATGGTTTATTCTCTACATGAGTTAGTATATGATACTAACTCACCCATGGTTGCTACTTTCACCTCATGAGTTTCATTCTCATCTTCGCTTCATCTTCTTCTTCCTCATGGAAAAGCTTTCTAGCTTTTCAAATGGTGGTGAAATATTGTGAGAAAAATTATTCTAAAGAGAGCTCAATTCCTTCTTCATCATCCTCTGCTATATTAGCCACTTAGCTTAGGTTGTTTGCTTCACTAATCTACCATTAGTGAAGAGATAGCATGAGCTTGAATCTCCTCAACGTAGATCATTTTCAGCCTCGAAGACTTCGAGCAAGCTTGTTCATTTCTTCATGTGAACCCTTACTAGAGTTCGGGTGTTCATTACATGGAGTGAAGGGACTACTACACGGAGCTTTAGAAGTGAAGGACCGGTCTACAAAGGTTGTATTTCTCATTCACTTAGATGTAAAGTTGTTTTCATGCTTGATTCGTCCAAATCTCTAGTTAAGATTCTAGGTTAGGCTTCTTTAGAACGGCAAAAATTTTGAAATTGGCATGGACGATACCTCCCGAAACCTTGCTGTCGCCCTAAAGAACCCTGCAGTGGTATCAGAGCCATGCTAGAGATTTAAACAACGTTTGTTAGAATTACAAAACCGAAACAACTCCGAAACACCAGATATACAATCCTAGTTTCTGTCGATTTAAAAGGCCTCTAAAAATTTTTTTAGCAACTGCAGAATGTTGTATGAGATGCAACATGAACACAGTAGAAAATTCAACCCCCCCCTCACCGGATTTTGACCGGCCACATTGCTTGAAAAACCGGCCCACTCGGCCATGTTAGGGAATTCTGGGTTCATTTTTTAGTGTGTTCCAGTCTCTGGGTTTTAGTATTTCATGTGTTGCTTGTTTTTGCTAAATTTGCATGTGATGTTAACTTTCTGCAAAGGCAATTCGGAGTGTTTCGTAGTCGTAATTCTAACATTTATTCGAGTTATTTAGACGACATTTAAAAGTTCGAATGGATATCAATAACCCATATTTTCCCTCGCTGGAAATTTTCCAAGAGTTGGATTTTTTCCAAGTTTAAAATCTTCAGAAAATCATGCAAACGATTGTGGACCCTCTAGAAGAACGATACCCAAACTCGATTTTTAGATCGCGGAACCGCGGTCATACCATAGGGTTTGCGGCAGTTCCACGGCGACATGAGTGAGGCATGGGTCGGCCCTTCTACGGATAGTTCATAGGTGCTGTGGTATGTTCTGGGTACTTTTTAAACTCCGCTAAAGTGTTGAGCTCTTTAGGAAATTTTGGGTGTTTGTTTATTCAATCGAAAAGTTTAACATCGTCTAGCCATCTGTGATTGTGATACAATACTTGGAATCCAAAATAATTAGTTATGTGATAACTAGTTTGAATTTTATAAATCTAGCAGTTTAGACTCATTTGATCGGTTGCCACGGAATCTTGATGTGGATCAAAAGTCCGTCGCAATCACGTAGTGTACGCGGATACTCGCCGGGTAACCTTACTAGATAGTCTTGCCCCATAGCCCCGGCCAAGTGACTGTAGGAGAACCCCGTTGCCAAAAGCATCCGTTCGGGTGCTCGCGGCCGCGATGTTCCGCCTTAGTGCATTTCGTCGACAGCATCAGGGGTGTAGTCGTCTGCTAAAGTTTTCGACGAGCATTCGATCAGGTTATCGGGAATCTTATTGAATTACCCGACAGGTTATTGGAAAGTGTTTTCAATATCGAGACTAAAATGCGGGATTTATAATTGTTAGGCATGTAATGTCTAAGGAATTCATTTGGTTGGGCATGAAATCCAAAGTATGTGATATATTGGGTTTATGATGTCTAAGATGGTTGAGGATTCCAATTATTGTAGTTTTTCACTTTCTTTTCTGCGACCGTAAGTGTAATATGTGGTGTATCACCGGTTTCGTTGCTATATATCAATGACAATTGGGATACGCATATTTACTTACGTTGATGACATGTGATTTTATGTGTTGCTGTGATATGTTATATTGGATCGTCATGTTTTGAATAGCCGGGGGGTTTTATGTGAGATGGGAGTTTTTCATTTTCATTCATGTAAAAGCTTGTTGTTTTGCCCAATCAGAGCAAAGCTCTGTTGAAATTCAAAATTCAAATTTTGAAGCAACACTTTAAATCCTGGGCGCAACGCACCGCGTGTCTGGCGCTGATACGTCAGCGCAGCGCCCAAGGCAGTGCGCCCAATCAGAGCAAAGCTCTATTTAAAACAAAATTAAAGGAAGCAACGCTTCAGTTGCGCAGGCGCAGCGCTGCGCGACACGTGTCAACGCAGTTGCGCTGCGCCGTGCGCTGCGCGACACGTGTCAGCGCAGTTGTGCAAGCGCAGTTGCGCTGCACTGTGCGCTGCGTGACACGTGTCACGCGCTGGGGCATTTACGCCAAACAGAATTAATATTTTAAGAAATCTTTCTGTTCTTATTAAAACAAGAAGATTTTCTTCTGTAAAACAGAAGCCCTTGGATCAAAGATCCAACGGTGGGGAAAATTCCCCAAATCACTCAGAGAAATATCTCTTTAACAAATTTAACTAATTTATGGGCACTATAAAAAGGACCCTAGACCTCAATTCAAAGGCATGAACATTTGTGAGAAATCAAGAACTTCAAACAGAGAGAACTCTGAAGAAATTTCAAAAGAAGAAAAGGTAAAAACCTTTAAGATAGATGAATTTCTTCTAATAAATCATTGATCTAAGAACAAGATCAATGATCTCCAATAAAAAACAAATAATAATAGTGCTTTGCACTTATGAACCATTGGTTCTCTGAGATCAAGAAATACTTGTTTTCTTTGATTCTAATTAGATCAAAGAAAACAAACAGTGCTTTGCACTTTTTTATGAACCATTGGTTCTAAAAGATTCTCAAATTAACAGTGCTATGCACTTGCAAGAACTGCGCTGTTGCGCTCCTGTGTTGGCGCAAGCCACCAGGGGGCGCCACGTGTCAGTAGCGCAGCAGCGCAGCGCACTGACACAGCGCACTGCACTGTTGAGCTTGCGCTCACCAGAGCGTGACACGTGTCACCACCATATGAGTTTGCGCTCATTACTTGGCGCAAAGCACCTGACAAGCCACGTGGGGCACTGTCAGAGTATTTAATGCTCTGCATTATTAAAGAAAAGGGACAGAGCCCAATTAAAAGGCCTAACAGGCCTAATAAAAAATTCTATGCATTTTAAAAAAGGGGCAGAGCCCAAACAAAATAGATGCTCTGCATCATTTATAAAAGGGCAGAGCCCAACCAAAACAAGAATAATGCAGTGCATTATTAAAAAGGGGCAAAGCCCTAGTAAAGGCCTAACAGGCCAAATGCAAATAAAAACGTTGAATATTCTCAATTGGACTTAGCCCAATCATGGCCGTAAGTCCCCAAATTAAATTGACTGAGCAAGACTGCTCTCCTAAATCAATTTACATCCGGTTCAAGGGTACATCTCCGAACTCCTCTGACCCCTATCGTTGTAATCCTTCAACGACGTCAGAGAGGTGACGAGTCCCGACGACCACACATCGATACGGACTGCGGGGTCCTTAAACTCGTGGACCGAAACGTCCTTAAACTAATGTTGGACCTAAACGTCCTTAAACTAATGTCGGACCGAAACGTCCTTAAACTAATATTCGTCCCAAAATGGGACTGATGGACCGAAACGTCCTTAAACTAATGATGGACCACCATGTCCCTAAACTGGCAATGGACCACCACGTCCCTAAACTGGAACATGGACCACCACGTCCCTAAACTGGAACATGGACCACTACGTCCCTAAACTGGAACAATAGAGCCTCCAAATGCTCTTTTACCGGATCTAAACGATTCCGTTTAAGTTGATCTTAGCCCCAAACACGGCTAACGTATCCTTAAACATTCAAATGGACTATAAAAATTCCCTAATCAACTTCAGTTCAAGGGTACATCTCCGAACCCCTCTGACACCTATCATTGTAATCCTTCAACGATATCAGAGAGGCGACGAGTCCCGACGGCCGTATATTAAATGAATCTAGACGATCCCGTTAAGTTGATCTTAGTCTCAAACAGGACTAACGTATCCTTAACGAACGTTTAAGTTGATCTTAGCCTCAATACGGCTAACGTATCCTTAAACTAAAAACACCAAACCCAAATCTAAGTAAATACGGATTTGAACTAATCCACGTCCTACGGGCGACAGCATTACTCAGTCTCCGTATACAATCCACGGGCAACCACAAACAAAACAAACACACACGACACGAAGTGAAATTCTGGAGAAGGAGAAAGTTGCTACCGCGGTGCGGTAGCGTAATTAACTGCAGTGGCTTGCGCCTGCAGGGAAGAGCGTCCCCACAATCAAAAACCCCTCACCATGAGGGGGAATCTGACGAAGTCTGCTAAATCGGCCGCATCCGTCTAAACCTCCGATACACGGTGCCATAAATCAACTTGGCATCTTCAGAGAGGTGGACGGATAAAACCAAATAGCATCTACCCAGAATCTCAGGCAAGACGTCCCCACGTCGTCTCCGCCGCCATTCGGAGGGGAACAGATTCTAGCATGCCCGGTGGGACCTTTTCCTCTTTCCACTCCACACTTCGTGTATCGTCTTCGCGAACGAATCGCGGTTTGTTAATGGTTGCCTTTGGATTTCAAGTTACTAAGATTTGGTATTTTGCCTGGTGCAGAACTCAAGCATCAATGGCCTCTAACTGCACCAACTGCTTGAAGTGCCACTGCAACGGACGCTCCACCTCACCTGGAGGTGTAGCATATGGGCCCCAAGCGGCCTCCTTCCTCGCTCTGCCGGTAGAACAGGTGACCCAGGCCACCACCGGCCTGTTTTTCGGGACCATGATCCCACCTACAAGCTTCTCTATGCCAATACCTGCACCAGAAGCGAACAAGAAGTCGGTCTTCGACCGGCTCACTGCTACGACGGCCCCTGTCAACGGGTCGTCCATTACCAAGCCAACAGCCTCTGTCTTTGCGAGGCTGGATCAAAACTCTGAGGGGCCCGCCAAGAAGCCTGTGAATCCCAAGGTGGCTGTCCTAAGGAAGGCAATAGCCGCTGCTCCAGAAGTCGTCAAGGCGGCTTCCTCTGTCAAAGAGTCAGTCTTTTCAAGACTGACTATTTCTGCTCCTGCCCCTGCTCGAGGATCTGTCTTCGACAGGTTGAATATCACCCCTCAAAGGACAACCTCAGTCTTTAAGAGGTTAACACCAGCGGCGCCTCATTCAGACAGGGGGCAAAAAGAAGCTATCTCTATCTCCGGGCCAGTCCCAACGGCTCGTCATGCTCGACGTCGCCATTGGCAACGAGTAAGGAAGGCAGGGGGCAACTCCCCCTCAGGGCTAACTCCATCTGCTCCAGCGGTGGAGGTCAACACTGCTGTTCCAACTGGGAACAGCTTTGAACTGTTGAGGAAAGTACGTAAGATCTCTCCAACCGCTACATTGAAAAGATCTCCTCCGCCCGCGGAGAGAGTTCCGGAAACGAAGCAAGAACAGCCCCCTCAACGGCTGTCCTAAAAAATATACAAGGTTTGGCAGAGGGTTCAAGACTCCGTGATTGACCCAGGTCACTCTCATCAACAGAAAAAGGCGAAGGTGCAAGAAGAAAAGGATCGTCCTCTTAAACAGCAAAGGACAACAATCACCAGGGTGCCCACTGCAACGGCCCCCTCCACTTCAACGGCCCACAAAAGAAGAAGGCCGGAGAAAACCCCCGCGCCCGCGGCAAATGCCAAAGGTGGTGAACCTAAACGCCCTAAGTCCGGGGGCATAACAGTTCATATAGTATACATAGCGTCGGGAAAAGAGGACAGCCGTGCATCCACAGGTCATAGACCGCTTACACGGTCAGTGACCAAGGCTCAGGAGCAACAGCAAAAGCTCCAGGAGATGATGACTGCGATGGCCGCACTCACTGGGCCAAAAGAAACCCCTGAAACGTCCTCGGATGAACGTCAGGAACAAGAAACTGACGCCGAATTCCTTCGTCGCATACTGGAGAAGAAGGATAAAGAAGCTGCGGAACAGGCAGCCAGCATAAAGAAAATGGCCCTCCTGTTCCAGGACATGGTGGGCATGATGATTCAACAGGATCCACCTGCTGAAGATCCCCCGATCATCCTTGAAGACGATAGGGGAGAAACGTCGAATCCTCCACCGGCTCTGTCAACAGCCAAGGAGGAGGCGATCTCCAAAGCCGACCTGGACGAATATATAGCTCAGCAGATCCGGGTTCATCAAGCGACTGAAGCAGCGGGTCAGGTCGTAAAAACGGGGCGACCGTATCCGGGCTGGTACGACCAGATCAAGTACCCGCCAGGTTATACAATACCAAAATTCCATGTGTATAAGGGGACTGGCAATCCCCACCAGCATGTGGCCCAGTTCAAGGCGCTTTGCGGAAACACCGGCGGTGATAACAAATTGTTGCTCCGCCAGTTCGTTGGTAGCTTATCAGATACAGCGTTCGAGTGGTATTCCGAGCTCCCGAACGACTCTATCAAGACCTTTGCTGAGATGGAACTGCTGTTTACCCAGCGTTTCGCGAGTGCCAGCGAGCGTACCCCGATAACGGCATTGATTAATGCCAGGGTGAAGCCGGGCGAGACATAGGTCTAATATGCTATACGGTGGCGTAATTTATGGTCAAGATGCGAGCAGCGCATAGAAGAAGCTCCTGCAGTGGGAATGTTTATGGGAACCCTCGATCCGCAAGCAACCATCTCGCAATTTATGATGTTCTTCAATCCGACCACCTTCCAGGCACTAATCGACAAGCTGGCGCAAATGGATCAAATGGGCCATAAACCTCCTCTTCCAAAGCCGGACTCCCGAAATGAGAAGGGAAAGGGGAAAGCGATCGTCGTCGCTAATGCTCAGCAGCAACCGAACAACTCGAAGCCGGTCGTTCGTCAAAATAATGTGCGCCCGTACGTAGCCCTTGAGGAGAGGATGGGACGTCCTTACTCGTTTCCCCGGGATAAAACGAGAAGGTTATTCGAGCTGGCGTTGCGCAACCGACTCATAAATCTGCCGGATCCAAAACGTCCGTCGCAACCAAGTGACGTCAATGAGCTCAATTACTGTCCTTATCATCGAGTACTGGGTCATCCGATCGAGGATTGCTACGTCTTCAAAAATTGGCTTGAAGACCAGTACCGACAGGGCAAGTTTGCATTGTCCGACAAATGGAAGGTGAATCCACCGCAGCCCCACACCTCTAAGGGAATGAATACGCCGAGGGCAACATGCTCTGTCGTTGAAGAAGCTCCTTGGGAGGTTGTATTATCAGCCAAGACGAAGAGGATGCTAAATGATTTTCAAACATGCCCAGCGATCAAATGGAAGAACCCGTTGGAGCCGCAGATCATTGAAGGGATGTTGAAGCCTCGTCCAACTCAAAAGATCGATGGAGGTGGCCCAAGCATTCACAACCAGCCGTCGGAATCTTCAAAGAAGAAGAAAAAGAAATCAAAAAAGCCCGTGAAGCCTGGCGACAAGCGCACGGACTTCCAAAAACAAATTGACGCGCTGGAGGAGTACAACCAGAAGGCACGGACTCCCATTACATTCCAAGAATTCCTCAATTACGTCTTGCAAGAGGAAGATGAGGGAGAAAGTTCATCTGACGAATCTGAAGAATACGTGGTAAGCTGTCATGTGATTTCCCATTCGTTCATGGGCGATGAGGAGACTCCTTGTACTGAAACGCTGGGGGCAGATCCCGAACCGAAAATTCTGGGGCCATCGGATTAAGTAATCGATGCATTCCTCAATGAAGCTCTCTTAAAAAGCAAAGCTGATCGGGAGCGCGAGACGGGTATATTCGAAAAGGCCAAACGCCAACGCCTTGACGAAAGAGCTGAGATACTCCCGCTGGAGCAAAGTACACCCACTACGGATAAAATCAAATCCAAGATGAGGAAGATGTTTGCTAAAGCCGTGTCAATGGGTATGAAGCTACCATCTTCTGAGGGAAGCGTTACTGGTGAAGCGGAAATGCACCCCTCCTATTGCTTGTATCATCGAAAGATTTCGCACCCCACTGAAGAGTACAAAGCTTTCGATAGATGGTGGCAAGGATATGTTGCTCACCGGCAGCATCTTAAGCGGGAAAAGCGCAAGACTCGCCGAGAGCAGAGCGATACGACCGAAAGGCTTAACAGAACTACCGGCAATTGTCACATGGTTAACGTCGGGGAATCACAAGTGCTCACATTCGGGAGTGATTCCGACGAGGAGCTGGCTCTTAGCCCCCTCTTTAAAGAGTCCACTTCGGGAAAAGAAGAAGAGCCGAAGATTTGTGAAAATATCCGGCTGCGTAATCGCACGCTGCCCGAAAAGAATCTCGGACCCTCAAACAAAAAAGATAAAGGGAAAGAAAAGATCTCTGAGGGCATCGCCCTAGATGACCAAGTCATGAAAGAGCTAACTGCCAAAGACCCGCCGAAGAAAAATAAGGTGGATTACAACGTCTTAGCGCATTTGAGAAAGCTACCATCGCAACTCAGCATTCTTGACGCCCTTTTACTATCAAAGAAGGCGAGAGATTCGTTAATTAAGGCACTACAGGACCCGGAGCAGTTCCAAGCTTTCCTGGCCGAAGAAAAGATGAAGGATGAATTGGAGGAAGTGCACACGGCAGATGTCACTTTTGGCGATGAGGACCTTCTCCTTGGGACGTGCGAACACAATCGCCCCCACTACGTCTCAGGATACTGCCATGATATAAAGATAGACAAAATCCTGGTCGATAACGGGTCGTCTGTTAATCTACTTAACGTGCGGGTGTTAAAGGAAATCGGCATGAGCGTCCAGCACCTTGCTCGGGACAAGATCACCATCTCCGGGTTTGACTCCCAATCATTAAAGACTCTTGGATCTGTGATACTGACGCTACGCTTCGGACTGCTCGTCACGGACATTAAATTCCACGTCATAGATGCCAAGACGTGCTACAATGCTCTGCTTGGCCAACCATGGTTACACGAGTACAACATCATCCCTTCTACACAGCATCAGTGTATGAAATATTTTAGGGATGGTCTCGAGTACACCGTGACGGGAGAACTGAATCCGTTTTCCATAAACGAAGTTCGCAAATATGAAGATGCCAAATACTTCTGGCCGAATTTTGAAGACACGGAAAGGTGTCGCAAACCGGAGAACAAAACTAACGCCACCATCCCTGTCTTCGGCAGTGATACCGAAAAGGAAGAGGAGATAGTTTATTCGGGTCCGCCCCAATACACCAACCCGGGACCATCCGCTCCTACGTTGATCTTTGGTAGTGATTCGGAGGATGAGGTCCATGCTGTATTCTCTGCTCGACCTTCAATACGAGTTTCCGCTGACGAAGAGCAAAGTCTGCAAGTAGCCATGGTGCCGCTTAAACATTATAAGGAACTGGATGCACTTGACATCTACAGTGTAGAAGAGCTGCGGACGTTCTATGTCCCTCCCAGGCAAAAAGGCGAAAAAGCAATTCTATTCTACCGCTCTGAAGAAAATAAAGTGGAGAAAGAAATCTGGCACGGGGCGGATCCTACGCTGGACAGGCTTCAACCCATCCGTCTACCCAGATATTATACAGAAGGCTTGAAGAGGCTATTGAAGCGCCAATGGATACCCTTCAAACAGACCATTAGAAAGGCCAAATTCTATGACAGGGTCTGGAACGTCCCCGGAACTCAACACAAGCTGCCTAGTGGGAGGATGGAGACAATCGGGCTCGGATACGTTCGCTCCAAGAAACGAGAGCTGCTCCGTGACTGTTATGTCGTGCATGACTTCAATGAAGAAGCAGATGCTCAACGGGAGTACGCTAATCCTGAACCAGTAAAAGTTCCTGATGTAAAAGTGCCCAGTCCGTCGTTCGAAGAACAAATGGACAGGCTTATAAGGGAAGCTGGTCAAAAAGTCCGCGATGATCACAACAGCGAAATGGCCATCTACGAGAAAGCCAAAACGCAACGCCTCCTTCAATAGGTCGTCAAAGATGAAAGTGTCGCCCCCTGTCAACCTGTTATAAGAAAGGCTCGACGCAGAGGCAGAAACAAGTCGAAAGGCCGAAAGAGCGCTCAACCGCAACAAAGCAGGGCTAAGAAGCCACGCAAACGGGAGTCGAGCGTTATTGATCTATCCCTCATGAAGAAAATGGGTCGAGCGTACTCGTTTTCTCGGGACAAGATGAAGAAGATACTTGATCTTGCTCTAAAACATCAAATGCTTACACTGCCGGAGTCCAAAAACCCCGAACAAGCAGGTGAAGTTTCTAACCCAAATTATTGCTCTTACCGTCGAGTAATTGGGCATCCTCTCGAAGACTGCTTCACCTTCAAGAATTGGGTTGAAGATCAGTACGAGCTCGGCAAGTTCGCTCTGTCTGACAACTGGAAGGTGACACCGCCACAAAAACACGAACCCAAAGCCACAAGAGCAGAGCCAACTCCATATTGGGATTGGAAGCGGATTCGCGCCTGTCACATGATAACAATATTAAAAGAAGAGCCCGAGAACGTGGATAACCTTCCCTGGTGCTTCGAGAACAGCCATGATGAGGTAATCTCAGAATTTCCACCAGCGTCGAAAGAACTGGAGGATGGAATACATACCACTGCAGATAACCTCAAGAAAATTGAATTGGGGATGACGAATGATCCGCGACCGACTTTTGTCAGCGAGCTGCTATCTGAAGAAAGGGTGGCTGCGTTAAAAGACGTCCTTGTACAGCATAGAGATTGCTTCGCATGGAACTATTCCGAAATGCCAGGACTAGATCCAGAAATCGCTGTGCACAAATTGGCGATATCCCCGGACATCAAGCCAGTCAAACAGGCGCTGAGGAGAATGCGGCTCGAGCTTGAGATGAGCATCAACGCCGAGGTCAAGAAGCTAATCGACTCTGGCTTTATCCAGGAGGTTCAATATCCTGAATGGATCGCTAACATCGTCCCGGTGATGAAGAAAAATGGGGCGGTGCGCATATACGTGGACTTTCGGGATCTCAATAAAGCCTGCCCGAAGGATGATTTCCCAGTGCCAGTCACCGAATTGATAATATACAATACGTCCACTCATGAGGTTTTCTCCTTCATGGACGGCTCATCAGGGTATAATCAGATAAAGATGCATCCCGAAGACCAGAAGCATACCGGTTTCCGAACCCCTTTGGGAATATTCTGTTACAAGGTGATGCCCTTCGGTCTAAAGAACACCGGTGCCACCTATCAGAGGGCCATGACGAAGATCTTCGATGACCTTATACATGAAATCGTCGAATGTTAGATCGACGACCTCATGGTTAAGAGCAAATCATACGAGGAACATCTCGAGCACCTAAAGACTGTATTTCGACGCCTTCGACAATACAACTTGAAGATGAACCCTCTCAAGTGTGCATTCGGAGTTTCTTCGGGCAAATTCCTGGGATTCATCATCCGACACCGAGACATCGAGATAGATCCGTCAAAGATCAAGGCGATCATGGAAATGCCTCCGTCGAGAACTCTCAAACAGTTGCGGTCTCTCCAAGGGAAGCTCGCGTATATATGGCGATTCATAGCCAACCTTTCAGGCAAGTGCCGTCCTTACAGCCACCTGATGAAGAAAGGAACCCCGTTCGTCTGGGATCAGAAATGCCAGGGCGCACTGAACGAAATCAAGCAGTATCTGCAGAATCCGCCGGTGCTGGCTGCTCCAGTCAAGGGAAAACCTCTTATTCTTTATACAACCGCCCTCGAAGGTATTATGGGCACAGAGAACGATCAGGGGAAAGAAAGAGCACTCTACTACTTAAGTCGAGTTCTGCTGGGGGCAGAAAGCAACTACTCTCCCATTGAAAAACACTGCTTGGCGTTGATCTTTGCGATAACAAAGCTCAGGCACTATGCATTGGCACACGAAGTCCATCTCATCTCGAAGGTGGACCCTCTTAAATATTTAATGTCAAAGGCCATATTGACGGGACGACTCGCTAAATGGGCTCTACTCTTGATGGAGTTCTCGATAACCTATCAACCTCTCAAGGCAGTGAAAGGCCAGGCCATCGCCGACTTCCTCGCTGAGCATCCGATACCCGCCGATTCTCCTTTAAATTGCGATCTTCCAGACGAACATGCGTTTGATGCGATCGACGGTGGTGATAGCAGATTGGAGCTTTATTTCGACGGAGCATCCTCCATGAAGAAGCGCAAACAAAATACCCCTGTAATCAAATCAGGGGTAGGACTCATCTTTGTAACTCTATAAGGAGGGATAATGCGCTTTGCTTTTTCCCTAACAGAGCCGAGGACGAATAACGAAGCCGAATACGAAGCTTTGATAGCAGGCCTCGAGATCGCTATCGACATGGGAATTGAAAACCTCCTCGTATACGGAGATTCTCAACTGGTCGTTAGTCAAGTAAACGGCGACTACCAAACGTGCAAACCGGAGTTGGTGAAGTACGGCGAAAAGGTGCAACAACTGTTGACCAAATTCCCTCCTATACTTTGGAAAGCATACCACGCACGGAAAATAGCAAAGCGGACGCGTTAGCTAAGCTCGCTAAAGAACTGGCTGACGAGAACCTTGATGACGTCAGAATCGTGATACAAAGTCGTCGAGTGCTCGCCCCAGCAGAAATATCTCCGGAATCATCCGAAGAAAAGGGAGCGACTGAGCAGACGACCTTACAAATAAAAGAACGAGAAAAGGTTGAGGACTGGAGGGAAGTCTTCATAGATTACTTTAAGTCCCATCGAATGCCCGAAGATGCGTCCACAAGACATCAGCTTATGAAACGAGCTCTCTCTTTCGCTTTCGTCAATGATACTCTGTACACGAGGTCGTTTGATTCTCTGTGGTTAAGATGTCTGGGTCCTGAAGAGGCGAAAAGAGTCATTCAGGAAGTCCATGACGGAATCTGTAGTTCTCACCAAGCGGGCCCGAAGATGAAGTTGAAGATCAAACGGATGGGCTACTACTGACCCACAATGATTCAGGATTGCCTCGAATATGCGAAGCAATGCCACTCATGCCAAATCCATGGGGACTTCATCCACCGACATCCAAATCCATTACATCCAACGGTGGCTAGCTGGCCATTCGAAATGTGGGGAACTGACATAGTCGGCCCTATCGAACCAACATCGTCCAGAGGACATCATTTCAACATGGCGACGACCGATTACTTCTCCAAATGGGCGGAAGCAGTACCGCTGAGAGAAGTGAAGACAAAGAATATCCTCCATTTCTTCAAGACGCACGTCATATACCGGTTTGGGACTCCGCGACGGATCATCTCCGAAAACGGGCATGCCTACAGGAGCCACAAGATCAGTCGCTTCGCGCAACAACACAATATAGACTGGAGGTATTCTTCGGTTTATAATCCGCGAGCTAATGGTTTAGCCGAGGCCTTCAACAATACCCTGAAGAAGATCATAAAAAAGACGGTGTCCCGAAATAAGAAAGACTGGCACGAGAGACTGCAAGAGGCTCTTTGGGCGTATCGAACTACGTTCAAGACGGCCACGAACACAACGCCATACGCGTTGGTATTCGGTACGGAAGCAGTACTCCCCCTCAAGATAGAGCTACCCTCTCTACGAGTGGCAGTCCACTACGAGTTGACAAACGAAGAGAATGCTCACCTTCGACTTGAGGAGCTCGATGCCCTTGATGAAACACGACTCATAGCGCAACAAAATCTGGAAGCTTATAAAGCAAAGATGACGCGCTCATATGAAAGATTGACCCGACCGAGGACATTCCGCCAAGGCGAACTTATGCTAATGGTCAAAATGCCTATGATCCCCAATCGCGCCAAGCGGGAAAAATTCGAGCCAAACTATGAAGGCCCGTATATCATAGATAAGGTCTACCAGGGTGGGGCCTATCTACTCATGGACATGCATGGTGAAAAGCCTTTCAGGCCAATAAACGGTCGCTTCCTAAAGAAATACTACGCTTAACGAGCCACAGCCTAGGTCAATGATAGATGACGATGACTATGTCCGATCGCTATCTTCCTAAGCTCAAGCTCTATAAGCAGTAGCCTGCCTTCTCAATGAAGGACCAAAACGTCCTTAAACTACTACCGCAGCATCCTTAGGCTGATGAGATGAATAATATATATATATATATATATATATAATAAATAAAAACGGTATGTCCATAAGCAAAATGGGCACGGATGAAAACCCGAAAGGGCTCCGTGAGTAAAAACAGCAGGACTACCGGCGAGTGTTTGTGAAAACCCGAAAGGGCGCAGCCTCGTTAAAAGACACTTATAGGGTCCTCTCGATCTTGTAAGGAGAAACCACCCGCGTGAGATCCTTACGACTCACAAGGGAACAACACACTTAGGGATCCCCACGATTCCTAAGGAGAAAATACACTTGCGAGATCCTCACGACTCGTAAGGAGAACTCTCTTATGGGACCCTCACGGCTCATAAGATTTGAAAGTCTTAAGTTACAGAGATTTAAACCTGTGCTTAAGCAAACCCCACAACTCTCGATATTGCCCTACAAGTGGTTCAATTCTGACCCTTTGTATACAATCCACGGGTGCGAATAAACATTTCCCTAATCAAGTCCCATCCGAGACTGGGGATATGTTCGCATGGTGAACAACCCTCGTAAATCCTCTCGATTTATGAGGAGAAAACCCTCATGTAGGATCCTTACGACTTACAGAGGAACAAACACTTAGGAATCCTCACGATTCCTAAGGAGAAAATATACCTACAAGATCCTCACGACTTGTAGGGAGAAATCCCTTTATGGGACCCTTACGGCTCATGAAGTCAAAAGCCTTAGTCGACAGGACCCTAACCCTGGTCGCTAAGCCACCTTTGTTCGACAACGACGGAGGCAGATGATGATTCGCTCCTGGCAATATCCCAGTTGTAGCGGTGCTGATGCCGAAATCGGTGTCTAATTTCAGGTTTTACGGCGAAAAGCCAGTAGGCCGCACATGCATATGAAATGGCCGAAATGATGGGGCAACTTACAATAAAAAGCAGCAAGTAAAAATGTATGCATGAAAAGTAGCCGAAATGATTGGGCAACTCGCAATAAAAAGCAGCGGGTAAAAATAAAATAAACAGCCGAAATGATTGGGCAGCGCGAAAAATAGCCGAAATGATTAGGCAATCGCGACCTTCGCGATATAAAAGCTGAAATGATGGAGCATCGCGGAAATAAAACAAAAAAATGATGATAAAACTTTGGCCCTACAGTTGAGATCACATCGATCCCTGTATACAATCTAAGGGCGCAAACAAAGAGGGAACCTTACTTTCCCAACAGGCTCCGCCAGAAAACGAAGCCAAATCTCGACGGTTCATCCCAACCCCGAAGAAGCCAGTGTCTTTGGCAAATACCTCAACTCAGGGAAACCAGCGTCCTTGATGAGAGCCTCCTGATTCGCGTCGGCTCGCAGAGAAACCAGTGTCTCCATGGGAAATTCCCGATTCGTTTCAACACCAGGGAAACAAATCATCCTTGGCAAATACCTCAACTCAGGGAAACCAGCATCCTTGACGAGAGCCTCCTGATTCGCGTCGACTCGCAGAGAAACCAATGTCTCCGTAGGAAATTCTCGATTCGTTTCAACACCAGGGAAACAAATAATCCTTGGCAAATACTTCGACTCGAGGAAACAAGTGTCCTTGACGAAGAAAATCCTGATTCGCATCGACTCGCAGAGCAACCAGTGTCTCCGTGGGAAATTCTCGATTCGTTTCAACACCAGGGAAACAAATAATCCTTGGCAAATACCTCAACTCAGGGAAACCGGCGTTCTTGATGAGAGCCTCCTGATTCGCGTCGGCTCGCAGAGAAACCAGTGTCTCCGCGGGAAATTCCCGATTCGTTTCAACACCAAGGAAACAAATAATCCTTGGCAAATACCTCAACTCAGGGAAACAAGCATCCTTGACGAGAGCCTCCTGATTCGCGTCGACTAGCAGAGAAACCAATGTCTCCATGGGAAATTCTCGATTCGTTTCAACACCAGGGAAACAAATAATCCTTGGCAAATACCTCAACTCAGGGAAACAAGCATCCTTGACGAGAGCCTCATGATTCGCATCGACTCGCAGAGAAACCAGTGTCTCCGTGGGAAATTCTCGATTCGTTTCAACACCAGGGAAACAAATAATCCTTAGCAAATACTTCGACTCGAGGAAACAAGTGTCCTTGATGAAGAAAATATTGATTCGCATCGACTCGCAGAGCAACCGTGTCTCCGTGGGAAATTCTCGATTCGTTTCAACACCAGGGAAATAAATAATCCTTGGCAAATACCTCAACTCAGGGAAACCAGCGTCCTTGATGAGAACCTCCTGATTCGTATCTACTCGCAGAGAAACCAGTGTCTCCGCGGGAAATTCTTGATGCGTTTCAACACCAGGGAAACAAATAATCCTTGGCAAATACCTCAACTCAGGGAAACCAGCGTCCTTGATGAAAGCCTCCTGATTCGCGTCGACTCGTAGAGCAACCAGTGTCTCCGTGAGAAATTCTCGATTCGTTTCAACACCAAGGAAACAAATAATCCTTGGCAAATACTTCGACTCGAGAAAACAAGTGTCCTTGACGAAGAAAATCCTGATTTGTATCGGTTCGCAGAGAAACCAGTGTCTCCGCGGGAAATTCCCAATTCGTCTCAACTTGCAAGATGAAGTCTCAGGCAGCAGGGATTAAAAAACTTGCTTCCTGAACAATGGGACCCTGCAAGTCGGTCTTAAACGGTCTCTTGCATACTATTCATGGGTCTCACTCTCCAAAGTCGAGTTTCGACAAGGAGGGAAACAACCGCTTACGGGTCCTCTCGACTCGTAAGAGGGAAAAATTCTCTTATAGGATCCTTACGACTTAAAAGAGGAAAGACACTTAGGAATCCTCACGATTCCTAAGGAGAAAATACACCTACGAGATCCTCTCGATCCGTAGGGAGAAATGTCTCTATGAGACCCTCACGGCTCATAGAGTTGAAAAGTCTTAGACGGCAGATCCGAACCTGCGGCCTAAGCCATCGCTCTTTCTTGAGGAAACCTAGATGATTACTCTATTATCGGTCAAATGTGTTTATCAAGACAGCATGCTGATAATAAGAGAAAAGAAAAAGCAAAGAAAATAGTACAAGACATTGCAAATAAGAATGTGTATCTTTATTGGATGTAATCAAGTACAAGGTGAAGCGTACAAAAGAATAAAGAATGGATACATATTGTTTAAAAAAGAAAATTTTTACAAGTATCTAGATACAAGGGGAATTATTGGGGAGGAAGCGCCTTGCATAGCTCTGTTAATTGTTTGTGCACTTCCTTCTACGCCTTTTCTTGATCTGCCACCACCGCCAGTTCTGCCTCCACCTGAGCCCTTTGCTGCAAGACAGATGCAAGTTGCTCCCTGACGGCCTGATGAGCAGCTTCGCGGCCTGGGGTGTCATGCTCGGCGACATCAAGCTTTCGCTTCACGTTTAGCCCATGAGAGATGCGCTCCAGGAGACCCTCAAAGATAGCCTTCACTTGGGCAGCGTTCGCCTCAACCTCGGCACGCAGACGAGCCGTCTCGCTCGAGGTCTCTTGGCATTCCCCCAGCCTCAAAGCTGCTTCTTGTTCCAAGTGGTGGACGTAAGAAGTGCTTTCCTCGATCCATGCTGCTCTCTCATTGCTCGCGGCTAAAGTCTCAGGGGCGGGACGTATCGACTCCAGCTGATGAAGGTGAGCCTCGATCTCCCTACAATGGTTAACCCAAGATGCGATGATGCCCTCGTCATGGAAATTCACGAGTATCACCAGTATCGGGTTAACCGCCGTGGCGAAATCCTCCGCAGACATAGGAGTCTCAACGTTGAGCTCCTCGATGTAGTCGCTAAGCATACACAAACTGTTCGCGGCGCCTTTCGAGGACGGACGTCTCAGGAAAGGACCTGCCGGCATTGTGATGCGAGGCTCGAAAGGTACCGAGACAGGAACAACAGCTGAAAAGAAACAAGATATGATCAGATAACAGTTCAAAAAAAGGGGGGAGTTATCAATGTGATAGTCGCTATACCAGCTGAGGCAGGTGGCAAGGCCGGAAGGGTCGGTGGTGCAACCGATCTTTCATCCCCTCCTTCGATTTGTAGCACTGCAGTCGAGACAAAAAAAGTTAGAAGTAATTCCATCAATGAAAAAGAAAGATATCAATGGAAACCATACTCACCAGCATTACCAGAGGAAGAAGCGAGTTCAGATGGGAAGGAGAAGTGTGGGAGCAACACTTGATAAAGATGGTCAAAGAGCACTCCTGAAAAGACACGACAGTACGACTTTAGTACACAAATTATACGTCTGAAAGATAAGATTAATAAATTGCAAACCCATACCTTCCAACATCTTCGATGGTATGCGAGAGGGTTGAGAGGTGACCACCGCCAAGTCAGTCGTTGAAGGTGCTCCCTCGAGCAGTGAGGCATCGGCGCTGGCTGCACCTGCGTTGCGAGCAAAGGTGAACTTGTCAGAAAGGAATGTAAGGTAAAGAAAGACAGCAACTTGGGATTTACCTGAAGAACTGCCAGCCGAGACAGAGGCGTCTCCTTCCTCCAGCGACATGAGTCCACCACCCGTGGCCTCATCCCCAGACTCCACGGGGGCCGTCGTCGTACTCGCGCGGCCAGGAGACGGCGGAAGACCATAGACGGGGAGGGCAATGATCGGAGCATTGCCGGACTCTTTAGAAAGAGCGGCTAGCTCTTCCCCAAGAGTCGTGCCCATCTCATCCGCTACTTCTTCAGGCTCGGCGGTCTCCATCGGTTCATCCGCCGTCACCATGAGGTCGCTGGTCTCAACCACCTCATCCGCCGCTGCCCTGGGCTCAGTTATAACGATCATTTCATCTGCCGCCACTTCAAGCTCGGCATCAATGACCTTCTCGGCTGCAGATCCCTCAACCTCCATCTCAGGCTCCACAGCCCCAGCGACGTTGCCCACCGTTAGCTCGGGTTTGGCAGTTGCCACCTCCTCTGTTTCCTTGGGTTAAACGATCTCCGCCTCCCCCTCGGTCGGACTTGGCCCTGCAGGATAGAATATATAAGAACCGACAGCTTTATAAGCCTTACAACAAAATTCTGAAAGAAGTATTACCTGAGGTAGACTTGTCGTTAGCCTCCCTATTGGCGCGAATCGCCTATCTATGAGCTGTAAACAGGGCGACCGGGGGCTCTTCTGACGGGGTATCGGCATGAGGAACGGTGCTGGGGCCCGTTCCAATGGCCAAGGCAGCCCTACGTGCCTTTGCTTCACGCCTCGACCGCTTCCTTTCCTCCCGGGCTGTCGCGATGGATCTCTACGACACTTCCTTCATCAAGGTGTCATCGTCCTCGTTCAGAGATGCCTCCAGAGCCTTTAAGGCATCTCTCATCGGCTCTTCAAGATGGACCTCCCGCGGTAGCCCTAAGGAGGCAGGAACGTCAGCAGCTGGCGGAATATCCGCGTCACTTGGCGGAAACGGCATTAAGGTTCCTACGATAAAAAGGGAGAGGTTAGATCGACCATAACGCAAGGAAAATGAAAACTTGATGAATTGAAGCTTACTAAGACCTAAAGACGCTCTAAGGCGTTCTTCCTCTTGGAAGGTCTTGAGGGAAGCGGCAATGGCTTCTTCAGTTGTGATGCCTGTTGGAAGAAAAGAAGGAAAAATGTTAATCAAAGGCAATAATAAAGATATGATGCAATAGAAAATGCGACTAGTGATTACCTGATGCTGCAAGCTTAGCCAGCCATGCGTCACGCCTCGCTAACCGCTCTGAAGCTTCGAGGGCGGCCTCCAAATCCGTGTCATCCGGCATGACTAATCCCTCGTTAGTCCCATATTCACTCAGGCCCTCGGCATAGGGAGCGTGGGGTTCTTGACTAAACACGACATCAGCGGCGAAGAGCGACTTCTTTTTCTTCTTTTGCCCCCCAATCCTAGGTGCCCCCGGGATCGACTTACGCTTGGCAGCCACCTTGAGGCGGCGGGTCCCAATGTCCGCACCCACGCCAGACTCCGGCGAGACTACAACCACTGTCTCCACTGGAGCACAGGGCGCGGGTGGTGCATCCGCAATATCAGGGAGCGGCAATTCGCGTGGGGGACTCTGTGCACGCGATGGTTCGGCTCTAGCATCTTTTAGAGGGGGAACTACCGGGGTCCTTGGCACCAAAGGAGCGTTGCGGTCGCTACCTGGAGGCACACCCTTACGGTCGACCAGCAATCACCTTTCCTCCTTTATGACGGCTCCCGTCGAATGACTGTACCATTCTTTATATACATTGAGGAGTCGTGGAGCGTAAGCCGGCGCACTGATAAAAAAGTGAGAACCCGTATTCAGGCGCATAAAATGATGCAGCGCGTTCTCCATCCCTTCTTCAGTAGCAGCAGGTTCCAGTAGGAAAGCCTCCAAGGGTACCCCTTGATCGTAGCCCAGTTGTTGGGCGAAACGATGCGGGTTATATCTCATGAAAATCGCCGAACCGTTCTGCCTGAAGACTAGGAAGCCCGGTCTAATAGAATATAAGTGGAGGGTCTCTCGGGCCGTCAAAACTGAGGCTCCATCCTTAAAGGAGTCTTGTAATGGTCGCACCGCAATGGTGGACGCCTTTCCAATAGTCAATACCTTATCAATGAAGGACATCCCGGCTCCAACGGTGTGAGGGCGAAGGAGTAAACCCCTGGTGTTTCGTGGTGATGGGGTCACAATTGATGCGCCGATCAGCTGTATAATGTGAGGGAAACCGCACTTGTCGAAGAACGAGGGCCTTTTGTGCATGCCGAAGACACCCGCCGTGTGTAGCTCGAGCCGTGATACAAAGTAGTGCATCGGGAAGACCACATGCTGTACCCCAAGCTCATTAGCATCCGCTGCTCGACTGAGGCCATGATATAAGTGTGCCAAGCCGGCAATCCCAACGGCCACTTTTACCCCGATGGTCATCCGGTGAGCTGGGTAAAAAACAGAGGGCCACATATGGTGAGAGTGCATTGGGATTGCAAACCAACTCAGCCATAATCCAAGAAATCCTAAGAAAAAGGCCTCCTCATCCATCCCAGGGGCTGCAATTTCTGCAAAAGACGTGGTCGGGAAGTCTGGAAGGAAAAAACCCTTTTGGTCTATTTCCTTCGCCGGCAGGTTATCCAAACCTAGACCGAAAGGGTCATCCAGGATAGCAAACTTGGCAGCTTTTGATGAGAGGACGCTCGGGCGAAGGAACTGAGCGATGAAATCCTCAAAGTTAACTCCGCGACCCCCATGTTCGATGAAAAGGGCCTCATAGATGTTCAACACTTTAATCAAGCTTGGGAATTGGTGTTGAACAGCATTCTCCGGCGTGAGCCCCCTTACCACCGGCTTAGCACCGAAGACATACTCGTTTGTCGGGAGCAACTCCTCATAGTGTTCTCCTATAACCGGTAAACCGGATACCTCCGTGAACTCCTCCAGAGAAATTGACACTTCCCGATCCATGGAGAAGAAAGTGTAGGTAGGAATGTTCCACTGCTCCAAGAAAGCCTTGAACCACCAGGTGGGGAGCGTCGGATGCTAGAAGAGGGAGACGTAGACCGCGGTGTACAACCCTAACCTTATCAACTGCGACTTCCTCGTCGACAGGATATACCGAGCCCACGGCAGATAGCCGATCGGGTGGTGGGGGATCAGACCTATGTTATATGATTGCCCCCAAGGTCGCGCCTCGCCTTGACAGATACGGCGTCCCAGGATATCCAAAACCATAGGACGCTGGACCGGAATCGCATCTATGGCGGGATGAAGAAAACCCTTCGAAGTCCAATCAACCATCTCCGCGGCATACTGCACCGGGGGTGGGCTGGCGTAATGAATCGCCGTGATGGGTTCTGACGGTACGGCGCACGTGAAGCTCCGTCGACCCATAATAATTTGATTATACCACGAACCCCAAAGGTGGAGACTCTTATATTCCGGGTCGTGGTCCTTGATCATAGCTAAGACTTCACGGTCCAAAGGCGCTTCAGGGAACCCTTCCTCCGAGCGGGCGAACGGGAATGAGGTATCGAGAGACATGGTCACTGCAAGGGAATAAAAAATAGCCGTTAGTGCTACAATTCCAACGCATGGCGTTTAAAAAAAAAATTTAATTAACTAAATTTAAAAATTAATTAAATTAAAATTAATCACACCACAATGCAGTGCAATGGGTAGGGGACCAAATGGGGACCCACAAAATCTGGATGAAAGTGCCTCATTTAATAAGACAGCCCCATCATTAGGTGAGGCTGTCAATTAATGAAAAGATCCCCAAGAGAATATTCTCATCAATGGGAAATCCCTAGAAACAAGGAGAAAATCTCCTCTTTCAGAGCAAAGCTCTGTCACAGAGTGACACTTGTCAAACTCTGGTCTCAGGGGAATAGGATTCCTTAAAAGAGCATAGCTCTATGGTAATAATGGAAAGATCCATCAAAAAAAATTTAACACTTAAAAGAATTAAAATTTTTGGAATCTTGAAAAATCCATGAAAACTTATAATAAGTTCTTCATTTTTCAGATCTAAAAGATCTACATTTGATCCAAGAGCAAAGCTCTGTTCATGGGTTAGAACCCATGAACAAGATCTCTGTAGATCTATAAGTTTTTGAGAGCAAAGCTCTGTTTATGAAACCTCAAGGAGATTTCTTTAGATCAAAAGATCTTTGAGAGCAAAGCTCTGTTTATGAAACCCCAAGGGGATTTCTTTAGATCAAAAGATCTGAGAGAGCAAAGCTCTTTTGGTTAAGATTGATTTAATTTAAATTAATTTTACCTAAAGTTTCTAACTTTGGAAACGAGAGCAAAGCTCTGAAGTTCTTAAGCAAGAGCAAAGCTCTGGAAAATCAAAATCTTGAAAAATGGTGAAGATTTTCTAAGGGCCAGAGGTCCTATTTATAAGGCGCTTGCGCCCCTTCAGCTCACCCGTTGATCCAACGGTCAGGAGCTTGCCACCGCTGCACTCACGTGCGCGCCACGAGAGCGCAACGGTGGGGGGGCATTTGTTTTCCCCAATCAGAGTAAAGCTCTGTTGAAATTCAAAATTCAAATTTTGAAGCAACGCTTCAAATCCTGAGCGCAACGCGCCACGTGTCTGGTGCTGATACGTCAGCGCAGCGCCCAAGGCAGTGCGTCCAATCAGAGCAAAGCTCTATTTAAAACAAAATTAAAGGAAGCAACGCTTCAGTTGCACAGGCGCTGCGCTGCGCGACACGTGTCAGCGCATATGCGCAAGCGCAGTTGCGCTGTGCCGTGCGCTGCGCGACACGTGTCAGCGCAGTTGCGCTGCGCCGTGCGCTGCGCGACAAGTGTCAGCGCAGATGCGCAAGCGCAGTTGCGTTGCGCTGTGCGCTGCGCGATACGTGTCAGCGCAGTTGCGCTGCACTGTGCGCTGCGTGACACGTGTCACGCGCTGGGGCATTTGCGCCAAACAGAATTAAGATTTTAAAGAAATCATTCTGTTCTTATTAAAACAAGAAGATTTTCTTCTGTAAAACAGAAGCCCTTGGATCAAAGATCCAACGGTGGGGAAAATTCCCCAAATCACTCAGAGAAATATCTCTTTAACAAATTTAACTAATTTATGGGCACTATAAAAAGGACCCTAGACCTCAATTCAAAGGCATGAACATTTGTGAGAAATCAAGAACTTCAAACAGAGAGAACTCTGAAGAAATTTCAAAAGAAGAAAAGGTAAAAACTTTTAAGATAGAAGAATTTCTTCTAATAGATCATTGATCTAAGAACAAGATCAATGATCTCCAATAAAAAAACAAATAATAATAGTGCTTTGCACTTATAAACCATTGGTTCTCTGAGATCAAGAAATACTTGTTTTCTTTGATTCTAATTAGATCAAAGAAAACAAACAGTGCTTTGCACTTTTTCATGAACCATTGGTTCTAAAAGATTCTCAAATTAACAGTGCTCTGCACTTGCAAGAACTGCGTTGTTGCGCTCCTGTGTTGGCGCAAGCCACCAGGGGGCGCCACGTGTCAGTAGCGCAGCAGCGCAGCGCACTGACACAGCGCACTGCACTGTTGAGCTTGCGCTCACCAGAGCGTGACACGTGTCACCACCATATGAGTTTGCGCTCATTACTTGGCGCAAAGCGCCTGACAAGCCACGTGGGGCACTGTCAGAGTATTTAATGCTCTGCATTATTAAAGAAAAGGGACAGAGCCCAATTAAAAGGCCTAACAGGCCTAATAAAAAATGCTATGCATTTTTAAAAAGGGGCAGAGCCCAAACAAAATAGATGCTCTGCATCATTTATAAAAGGGCAGAGCCCAACCAAAACAAGAATAATGCAGTGCATTATTAAAAAGGGGCAAAGCCCTAGTAAAGGCCTAACAGGCCAAATGCAAATAAAAACGTTGAATATTCTCAACTGGACTTAGCCCAATCATGGCCGTAAGTTTTCAAATTAAATTGACTGAGCAAGAATGCTCTCCTAAATCAATTTACATCCGGTTCAAGGGTACATCTCCGAACTCCTCTGACCCCTATCGTTGTAATCCTTCAACGACATCAGAGAGGTGACGAGTCCCGACGAACACACATCGATACGGACTGCGGGGTCCTTAAACTCGTGGACCGAAACGTCCTTAAACTAATGTCGGACCGAAACGTCCTTAAACTAATGATGGACCGAAACGTCCTTAAACTAATATTCGTCCCAAAATGGGACTGATGGGCCGAAACGTGCTTAAACTAATGATGGACCACCATGTCCCTAAACTGGCAATGGACCACCACATCCCTAAACTGGAACATGGACCACGACGTCCCTAAACTGAAACATGGACCACTACGTCCCTAAACTGGAACAATAGAGCCTCCAAATGCTCTTTTACCGGATCTAAACGATTCCGTTTAAGTTGATCTTAGCCCCAAACACAGCTAACGTATCCTTAAACATTCAAATGGACTATAAAAATTCCCTAATGAACTTCGGTTCAAGGGTACATCTCCAAACCCCTCTGACACCTATCGTTTTAATCCTTCAACGATGTCAGAGAGGCGACGAGTCCCGACGGCCGTATATTAAATGGATCTAGACGATCCTGTTAAGTTGATCTTAGTCTTAAGTTGATCTTAGCCTCAATACGGCTAACGTATCCTTAAACTAAAAACACCAAACCCAAATCTAAGTAAATACGAATTTGGACTAATCCACGTCCTACGGGCGACAGCATTACTCAGTCTCCGTATACAATCCACGGGCAACCACAAACAAAACAAACACACACGACACGAAGTGAAATTCTGGAGAAGGAGAAAGTTGCTACCACGGTGCGGTAGCGTAATTAACTGCAGGGGCTTGCGCCTACAGGGAAGAGCGTCCCCATAATCAAAAACCCCTCACCATGAGGGGGAATCTGACGAAGTCTGCTAAATCGGCCGCATCCGTCTAAACCTCCGATACACGGTGCCATAAATCAACTTGGCATCTTCGGAGAGGTGGACGGATAAAACCAAATAGCATCTGCCCCAAATCTCTGGCAAGACGTCCCCACGTCGTCTCCGCCGCCATTCGGAGGGGAACACTTGTACGTAATATTCTTTTATTATGGCACTTCCGGGTTGAAGATGATGTCATCATTGATGTATATTATTTATTTTTCCGCATTAGTATAGACCCAAGGCGGGGAGCACAAGTAACCGGGTTCTAGGGTCCAGTGGGAGACCATCTCGAGGAGTCGAGACCGGGTCTTCTAACACTAGAATTGGGAGGATTGCTTGCCGCTCTCATAGGGGTCTAGGGATGTGGGTTTGGCTATTCATCACGACTGCGGAATCCTCGTTTTTTACTGGCTTAATTTAAAACACGAAATTCCTAGTATATCTAATATTTCATATGTGTTCTTCTGCTGCTGATATTCTGTGATGTGATCACTTGATATGTTCTGAGACGAATGCATATATTATATATATGATATATAATAACTATTGCTGGTTTCATTTCTTCTGTAATGCTTAGGAAGCATAATTTGATGGGACTTCATTAATGAGATTAATGAAATAAAAGAAACCTAAAGATGTTGTAGAAACTTGTTTTAAAAATTAGTAGCTTTAGTTTTTTCTTTGCATAGCGGTATTCCTTGTAGAATATTCAGCACCTTATTCGATAAGGAAAGAGCCGAGATCCCTTCACCGGGAGTGACCTCTTTAGCTAAACTGGCAGATGCTACAACCCACTCGGTTTGTCTTTTGATTGCTTCTATAGTTTTTGCTTTGCATAGTGATATTTGTGAAATATCCTACACCTTATTCGATAAGGAAAGAGCCGAGATCCCTTCACCGGGAGTGACCTCTTAAGAAAAACTAGTAAGAGCCTCAAATACACTCCTTTTCAAAATCACTCGATTCTACAATGATATCAAGTTCATTACGCAAAAGGTTTTCTTAAAAACCTGTCGTAACCCTCCGTCATTTTAGGAAGTAGAGTACTTAGTATTCATGCTACGTTTGTTGACCATAGTTAAGGCGTAGTGTGCGGTAGCTAAGTGATGTCTTCCTACACAGCATATGATGTGATTGATTAGGACAGTTATGTGACTTTATTGACCATAGTTAAGGGTCATGTGGGTGGGTCTAATTAATCACGAAATGACGGGTAGAACTTGACTAGTGCTTATGATTTGTTGACCATAGTTAAGGTCATAAGTCACTAGGGATAAAATATTATCGGGAATTTCAAGTGTTGAAATTTGCAATGAGATTGCATACCTTCTATAGTTGGATCCCGATACCCACTGCGAGTAAGAGTTACTCCTGGGAGAGTTTTACATATTACAATTATCCGATCAAGTAGGTGTCTAGAAAGGTGTTAACGGGGTTACGCCCCTTGTAAAATGAGGTTTATTTTAATTAGGTCCATGCGAAAGCACGGGAAACTTCTCTCAAAGTACCAACACTGGCCTGGCCGAAAGATTGGCGAACTTGTAGGGTGTAATTAATCCCGGCTAGTCTTACCTTTTAGGTTTTGAAAGAAAATTTAATAAAAACAGTGGGAGTCATCCTGATTAGATAAAATAATAACCAATCTAATCTTACAAGAGCGCACGCAGAGTTTTTTCTTCTCTCTTTCCTGGTAGCGACCATGTCACGTCTTAATCAAGATAATAATATGGATGCATTGACCGAACCTGCTTATTATACTGAGCTGGGGAACGTTGGTTCCGCTCTATCTTATAATTGTTATAAGTCCGAGCAGGAAATAGGGGAATATCCGGATTTCCACTCGACCTAATCGAGGAATAAGCATGTTGATGTATATTCTTCGGGTGTGTTCCATTACTAAGAACTGTTTCTCAGTATACTCTATGTCATGGGTATGTAATACCAGATTAGGATCCCATATATGTAATATATTACATGGGCTACAGACAGGTAGAGAACTGAGAATAGGTGATTGTTCTCTAGTGTAGAGAATGGTGTAATTGTTGCAGCCAAGTCAGTTAGCAGATATCACTTTTTATTACCAAATGATAAATACATTGATTCTGAACGAATGTTATTACATACCGAACCTGATATACAACATTACATCAGATTCTTTATTAAGTTAAAGAAAGATATAATTCTGTATTGGAGGATAATGTTGTGAACATTTTCCTGAATCAAGAGTTGATTGGATCAGGCACGTTATGTAATGGCATATACATTCTAAATCAAACCACAGTTCAAAATATGTAGAACACACACAAGAGGAGTAGTTCAGAAATGAACGAATCATTCTTATGGTATTGTAGACTAGGTCATATCAATGCGACACGACCAGCTAAGTTACATATGGATGAATATTAGAATCTGTTCGAATTTTCATCTTATCATACTTGCAAGTCTTGTCTCAAAGGTAAAATGACCAATACTCCGTTTACTGGAAACAGAGAAAGAGTTACTGAACTCTTGGGACGCAAACATGATGATGTATACGGTCCTATGTCTTCAAATACCAGGGTTGGTTCTTGGTACTTCATTACATTCATCGACTATCTCTCAAGATTCGGACATGTGTTCCTGTTGAAACACGAGTCTGAAACTTTTGAGAAATTCAAGGAATATAAGTTTGAAGATTAAGAACCAGACGGGTACAAGTATTAAGTCCTACGATGTGATCGAGGAGGAAAATACTTGGGCATGGTGTTCCTGGAGTTTCTAAAAGGAGAACGTGATTCTTTATCAACTTACTCTTTTGAGTACACCACAGCACAAACGGTGTATCGGGGCAGAGGTATCGCACCCTATGAGATATGGCGTGCTCTATGATGAGCATTGCTGAGTTACCAGTTTCCTTTTTGAGTTATGTACTTAAGAAGCTGCATACCTATTGAATGGGGTTCCATCCAAATCAGTGCCTACCACTCCATATGAGATATAGAATGGGAAGAGACTATGTCTTAAACGAGTTAAGATATGGGGTTGTCCGGCCTATGTTGAAAAGCAAAATCCGGACAAACTCGAGGCAAAGTCAGTTCTATATAAGCTTGTCAGGATATCCCAAACATTTGCTAGGGTATATCTTCTACCTAACTTGAGGAGGAAAAGGTGATTTGTTTCTCAACATGCCACTCACAAAAGGAATTTCTTGTGAAGAAATTTGTGGTCATGGGGTAGAACTGGAAGGAGTTCCAGCTAGACAAACTAACAGCTGATGATTTGGTGAAACTAAAGAATTCAATAGTCTCCAACAAAGCTCAGCCTCTCCACGAATCTGGTAGGGTTCCTCATCCACTTGAGAGATACTACGGTCTTCTCGGTGACAGTGGGAGTGAGGATTGCATCATGGTAAATGATGGCCCAACCAGGTTCAAGCGGGCCATCACGAGTGGGGACTCTGTAAAAAGGATGGATGCTATGCGATCAAAGATGGAATCCATGTACACCAACTGTAACACCCTAGTTCATTTATACCAGTTCTATTTTGGGTATTTTTTATTTATGGCTATTTCTTGATTTATTGTATTATGGGTGCGAATAGTATAACCGGTATCTGTGGTTGCATCCGACCCGACCCGCTTTCTGGAAACCCGTCTTGATTCCTGTTTATGATTGATCCCGGCTGGTTATGAGAATCCGTGCACTTTCATGTTGTTTATACTGCATACTTGCATTATATATCTGACATCTGCATTTTTTTAATAAAACAAATAAAGTCAAATAAAATATTTAAAAAAATATCTAGTATGGCCTGCATGATATCCCTAACCCTGTCGTGGCATCCGTACATCATGTTCTCGTACCGTTCAGTGAAACGGACTCGTTTGGATCGCTACGTGCATACTACGTGCGTCCGTTTTTAGGGATATGCTTTTTTATTACCTGGATATCGCATTTTGGTTTTGGTTGATACGTATATTATCCGTATTTTCAAACCATAATTTTAGACCACCCCGGGCGTATTTTGGAGTATTTTTGTATTATCCAGAAAACTCAAATTTTCTAAATATTATATTATTTATACATTATACTGTTACCTAATATATATATACTCAAATATATTTTAACAGAATCTCGCATGCTCTCTCTCTCTCTCTCTCTTCTGATATATATGTATATATATATATATATATATGTATTCTTTTATATTTTTTATCCCTATTAAATCTTAACCCATTGTTCCCCTCATCTCTCTCTCCCCCCCCCCAAAAAAAATTCTATATATATCTTTTCTTTACCCACACCCACGTACTGCTCCTCTCTCTTCCTAATCTTCTTCTTTTTGTTTTCCTTCTCACGCCTCCGAGCTCGAACCCACGCCGCGGTCGCCTCTCTCCACCGCCGACTCCCTCGACCCCTCATCGTCACCACCCTCTTCGCCTCTATTACTCCGCCTCCTCCCATCACCACAACCACCACCACCATCACCCGACACCTGCGCCCACGACCCATCGCCTGCAGGAAACCCCACGTCACCGCACTCCCCCCGTTCGCCCTTATCGCCGTCGACCTTGTCGGCCTCACCTCGCCCTCGTCACCATATCCTCCTCCTCCCAACACCGCGACCACCATCACCCCGAGAACCCCACGCGCAACCGCGCCCGCGACGAACCCTCCACCTTCACCTCATCGCCTTCCTTGCTTCCACCCCCGACCTCGCCTCCTCTCCGACACCGCAACCACCACCTCTTCGTCACCCCCTCCTCACCGTCACCTCCTCTCCCGTGCTCCCTCTCCCCTGCGACCACAAAACCCACTGCAGCCCATCACCTAATCCCCCAGCACACCTCGCCACCGGAGCTCCGACCACCTCGCCGTCGGCCTCACCCCATCACCACCACCTCTCTCCTCTCTCCTGCACCAAGCTTCGACACAACCTTCATCCCCTACACCCGAGACTCCCCTCTGCACAGAAACCGCAACCGCCTCGCCGTGAAACCTCGCCGAAAAACCCATCGTCGTCGTCTCCCCTGCCTCGCCTCTGACCCAAATCACCCAGAGCAAACCCAGAACACCAGCCTCTCCTTCTTCCTCTCCTTCTTCTTCTTCTTCTTGTTCTTCTCTTCTTGTTTCTTGATTCCGCATTTTCCGTTGATCGCCGGAGCCGTGCCGTCACCGATGATCCGGGCGACCCAGTGGACATCCCTAGCCAGCGTGATCGTGTTCTTGCTTTGCCTGGTCCATTTTTGTACGCGCGTGTGTGCATCGCGATATTTACCGACATCGTACGTGGCGTACGCACCCCGTCGTGAGATCCACTCAGGCAAGTTTACCTTGCTACATGCTATGATACATATTTTGCATCCATATGAATAAAAATATTACATGTTTATTGTATCGTGTATCCATGTTACCGTTTTACTATTTTGCGATACCCGTTCGCATCCGTATCATTTATTGCATCTCTAGTTACATGCCATATCATATAATTTCATGTTATTGTTATGTTAGTACCCTATACTTGATAATGTGCATCATACGTAGTCATGGAGTTGTAGATGTGATCCCTGATAAACACTTGTGCATCCGTGTTTTACCGTGATTCGATACTTGCTACATTTTACTGTTGGACATCCATTTGATACACTGTGCACCACCTGACATGACCTGATACACCACTGCTTGACTTGATACCTGATCCTGTTACTAATGCCGACAATCCTGACTTGACGTCCTGATGGACGTATCCTATTGTCTATTTCAGACAAAATCTGTACCTGCTTGATCCTGTGTTGGCATTAGCTCTAGATTTATCAATACCTGACTTGAACACATAAACTTGGGGGTAAGGGGATATCAATGATGAAATCTGACTCGTAACTCAATAGTTCGACGCTTATACTGATCAGTTTTATGGGCTAGGCCAACCCGGGGATGATGCTGCTGACATCATTCGTCTGTACATGTTACCTGTTTACTGCCTAGTGGCACGTCTCGGATTCAGCCCGAGAGTCTTGACCGTGGTCCCGGGCATGCACGAGATACTATTGAGTTATATCGACAATTCATTAAATTGATTTCAAAGACTTGAGAGTAATTAACCCAGTAGCATAGATTACTCACCGCATGCACATACACTTCACTGTTCCATATTCGTGTTACTGTTATACGCTCATTACTGTTCATACTCCTACCTGCATATCTTGTTACCTCCTGATTATATTTTATTGTTTGATATTATGACGCACTGACGTCTTGGTTTTACATGGCCCAGATCCTTTATCTCTATCACAGGCCGACCAGGAGTACTTCAGTCGACAGGCCGAACAGTGAGGAGCAATTTGGTATTTAGTTTAGTTTAGTTTTCTTTCAGTATTTTCATTTCCTGATGTGAGCCCGTATTTGGGACGTACTTTCCAGATGTTATTGTTTATTGGATTATTGCTTCCGCATATATTATTTCTTAACTCGTTTATTCTGGCATATGGACATGTACTAGCTAGTTCATTTTATTTTACTATTCTTGATATCTTATAGACAGCCGTAATGTGACTGTGGAGGGATATTTCCTAGCCACAGGTAGCATGGTTGGCTCTGTCACGTGCCGGTCTTAGCGCACTCTGGGAAGCGGGGCATGACACCAACAAAGTATGACTTTGCATGTTGCACCCCATTGAGAGCAAGTGGATCTTGAGAAGATTCTTGGTGTAAATGGAAAAGTTGAGACTTTCAAAACTAGACTTGTAGTAAAAGGCTATCGTCAATAACCAGGTGTGGTTTATGATGAAACCTTTTCTCCAGTGGCTATGCTTAAGTCCATCAGGATTAAAGCAGGCATCGCGGAGTTGGAACATCTGTTTTGATGTGGCAGTCAAAGAGTTTGACTTCATCAAAAGGTAGACGAACCTTGTATATACAAGAAGGTTGTAGAGAGTAAGGTTGTCTTCCACGTATTGTACGTAGATAACATACGCTTGATAGGAAATAGTTTCCTATGCTACACTCGGTCAAGCTCCTCTTATCACGAGGATTCTCCATGAAAGATCTGGATGATACCTACTACATCTTGTGGATTACGATCTATGGTGATAGATCTAAGTGGATGTTGGGAGTGTCCTAAATCCAGGTACATTAACACCATACTAAAGGGTATGGAAGTTTCTAAGCGTGGTGGTTCGCCCTCTTACTCGGGAATCACTCTCTCCAAAAAGAAGTCTCCCGAGACTGATTTGGAGAGAGCTCGCGTGCAAGGGATACCCTATGTTTCGGCAGTAGGCTCTATAATGTGTGCGATGTTATGTACCAGACCAAATGTAACTCACTAGGTATAGTGATCAGGAATCAATCGGATCTTAGGAGAATCACTGGAAAGCTGTGGAGGAGATTCTTAAGTACTTGAGAAGCGCTAAATGAATGTTCTTGGTTCGAGCTTTCAGAGTGATAAGGTCGACTGAAAGTCAATCACAGGCATTGTCTTCACCCTCAGTGGAGGGACGGTATGTTGGAAGAGTTCCAAGCTAGATATCGTGACATACTAGACGATAAAGGCTGAATACATCGCTACCAACGATGCTGCCAAAGTGGCTGTCTGGGCATTTCTTATTCATGAGATGAACATGGTTCCTACCATTGATTGTCTAATAACTGTTATTGTGACAACAATAGAGTTGTGGTTTTGGCCTAGGAACACCGGTCCCATCAGCGATCCAGACATATTCTGAGGCAAGTATCACCTGATCATGGAGATGGTTGATCTCCAAGGGATCGAGGTAAGGAGAGTTGACGCAAAAGATAAACACAGCGAATCCACTCACAATGGCCTTTCCCTGGAGAGACTTCTATAGGACGTTGAGTATGAGATACTGTAACAAACGGCCTTAGTGCAAGTGGGAGATTGTTAGTTATATGTATGCCCTAGAGGCCATTACTGTACATGTGATGTATATTTTAGTGGATGCTTGGACATATATAGGGAAGAATTTCTTGCTCGACATGATAATATGCTATCTGGTTACACTTTATCTAAACATGTACACTTATAGTCTCTCTATTATATGTTGATAAAGCCCTTAGGATGAGTACTTGACTACCATGATCATGATGCGGATCATACTAGTGGGGCAGAGGTAGTCGGCAAGTACATCATTCAATAGTTCCTAGTCGTGGGAGTATCGAGACGGGGCATCGATATTCCAGAGAAGACTAGCGTATACGCTTCTCGACCCATATGATGGGCGATGGATGATCCCATATCCATTGGTGTTTGACATCAGAGATGGTATACGGGTGCTCAGTGGAGGCTGGATACACTGAACGGACTCGCCGAGAACTCCTAGATGGTATTATACCTATCGTCAGATAGCAGTTCTCTGGTGACACTAGTACAGGTTAGTCTGTCAACCCGAGATCGTCATAGAGTCTTGTGTGATTCCCACTGTGTTTTGATTTCCACCATACCACATTCAAGAGATCGTGCAAAAAGGTGGTTTTTGGGTACAGTCCCAAGTCACATGAAGGCAATGAGCGATAGGGGGGATCCGTCTCTCCCGGTATTGGGAGTTAATGTTGCGCTATACTCGATTGGCCATAACAGGAAATCTCTGGCCAGGATTGCTGAGATTTACTGGTAAGTGTTATCAATAGTTTCTCGAACCGTTATGGACCTTGCATCGGCATGACTTATCAGGGCTATTGGGGTCTGATGTTTACCACCCCCAGGCTGAGATATGCGACATATATGACGAAGAGACCGGACTGTACGGTAGTGTTACTGATTGGATTCACAGGAGTATGAGTATGCTTGCTTGTTGATCTTCTGATCGCTCAATACCCGGGTGGCCGTTACGTTTAGCAGACCGCTTGCGGCTTGTGGGTGTTTGATATGATCATCACCTACTGCCAGCGTATTGACGAGTCTTTAGAGTCCTACACAGAGGTTTCCTGGTTCATGTGAAATGAAGTAGGAGCACATATATGATATGTGCAGGACCGAGATTAATGCGCGTATGTGATACCGCATTCTATTCTCGCAATATGTGATATCGGCCGGATAAATGTGATATAGCCAGGTTATCGGATCAAGTGTTGATTCGATAAGTTGTTACATTTGATATTAGCCGGTTGTATGTGATATAGCCAGATTATTAAATCAAGTGTTGATTTAATAATTTAATGTATAATTATATATTTGATATATTATCTTACATTAACTAACATTAGCTTACTTAAGAATTCGTTTTCTCACTTGTGTACATTTAGTATATATGTGATATATTAATGTACATTATTTATGTGTCATGCTTGATGCCACATGCTACATGGGTGTATGAGACTCACACCATGTTTATAATAATGTGAGATTTTATTTATTTAAAGTAATTCAATATTAATTAGAAAATGGTCACATGGTTGAAACTTGTGGAACCATTGACCAAGTCAACTAATTTTGTTTTACTTGTAGATATTTGTTAACCTAACCATTATTGTTAGCCATGGTTTATTCTCTACATGAGTTAGTGTATGACACTAACTCACCCATGGTTGCTATTCCTACCTCATGAGTTTCATTCTCATCTTCACTTCATCTTCTTCTTCCTCATGGAAAAGCTTTCTAGCTTTTCAAATAGTGGTGAAATATTGCGAGAAAAATTAATCTAAAGAAAGCCCAATTCCTATTTCATCATCCTCTACTTGATTAGCCATTTAGTTTAGGGTGTTTGTTTTACAAATCTACCATTAGTGAAGATATAGCATGAGCTTGAGTCTTCTCGACGTAGATCATCTTCGGCCTCGAAGACTTCGAGCAAGCTTGTTCATTTCTTCATGTGAACCCTTACTAGAGTTCGGGTGTTCACTACATGGAGCGAAGGTGTTAGTGTATATGCCCTAGAGGCCATTACTATATCATACTAGTTTGTATATTACTTGATGGAAGCTTGGGATATTCACAGTTGTATATACAATCTTGCTCGAAATGGTAGTATGCTACTTGGTTTGTCTCTGCTTTAATATGTGCATGTGTTTCTTTTAGCATATTGCTGATATACATATTAGTAGAGCCCTTAGGATCTTTGCTTGATTACCAGCGTGGTGATGGCGCTCACACTCATGGGAGCTGGGTGATCTATAAGCACATCCTTATACAGGTCCCTAGTCGTTGGACTATCGAGACAGGGCATCGATACTCCGGAGTAGACTAGCGTATGCGCTTCTCATCCCAGCGTGGGAGACGGTCTGTCCCACAGCCGTCAGTACGTCGTACTTGAGATAGTATGCGGGTGCTCGTTAGGTTACGAGTACACTGGACAGGACTCGTCGGGGACTGTTGGTTGGTATTATACCTATCGTTAGTTATCAGTTCCTAGGTGACATGAGTACAGCTTAGTCCGCTGACTTGACACTGTCACTTCGCCTCGAGTGTGTTCCCACTGCACTTTGATTACTACCCTACCACGGCTCAAAGGAGTCGTGCAAACAGGTAGTTTTTAGGTGCAGTCCCGAAGCACTTGGAGGCAGTGACGGTTAGACAGGATTCGTCTCTCCCGGTATTGGGGGTTGACATCGCGCTGTGTCTAGGAGAGCCATTACACGAACAGTCCCTGGCCAGGGCAAGCGAGATATACTGGTAGGTTTCCAGTGTTATCTCAGGGTGTTCTGGGCTACACTCCGACACGACTTGTACCGCTATTAGGGGACTGACGTTCACCGCCCCCCTAGGCTCGCCATGCGATGTATCAGACGAACAGACCGGACTGTACGGAGATTGTCACATACAGGCTCAGTAGGAGTTCGGATGAGGTTCACCTCGTCAGTCTTCTTATCGACATCTACCTGAGGACCGTTACGTACAGCTAGTGCCGCTTGCGGTCTGTGGTTAAACCCACTGCGAGCGTAGTGTCGAGTCTTTAGAGTCCCACACAGAGAGCTATTCGCCTTTAGGCAAAATGAGTAGAGGTCGCATGGTTTTGCGACAGGGTTCGTTCACATTCGCGCACTTGTGCACGTTTGCTGTCCGGACAGTTTATACTAGCAGGCTTTGGTTTAAGCCGGATCTTAGTATATGATTTGGGATTGGTTTTTCTCATTGTATTCGTGTTCCTCGGATCACGAATGCGGGTGCGTATGCACAGTTGCTTGAGACAGAGGGAGAGGATTTTGATTAGGGTTAATGACTATTGTCATTTTATTAACCCTAATGCTTATGTGTGTATTATTGTTAATTGATATTAGTTTAATAATTGTGCATGGTTATGGTTGTTGACCATTTGACCCACCTTGACTTGTTGACCTTGTTGACACTTTGACCATCATCATTTTATTTGGAAGATACTCTTTGATCCTTGCAATTTGCATTAAAAATGAAATGATAATGGTCATGTCTTGATTTAGCCATGACAATTATCTCACTAATTTTCTAATTACAATAATTCACATATATGAGAGAATGCTTCATATTATTCTCTCATTCTATCATATCCTTTCTCTCTCTTGTTCTTCCTCTCCCTCAAGCTCTCTCCCTCTCATGTGTTGAGAAACACTTGAGCTTGAGAAAAACCCTCTCTTGATCATCTTTACTCTCATCTAGGGTTCAAGGACTAGCACTTCTTGCACCCTAGTTACTTCTAGCTTGGAGTTGAAGCCAAAGGTTGAGGTTTTCGGGTGGATCTTTCTCCGACGTGAGAAGACGACCAAGGTGACCTCCTTCCACCACTCCAAGGAGCAAGGAAAGAAGGACTTAAAGCCCAAGGTATAACCTTTCTAGCACTTAGCTAGTTACTAGTTAGCTTTAGCAAGTTTTTGTTTAGCAAAGATCCTTCTAGCTCTAGTCCATGTTGCCTTAGCTCATAAAAATCCGATTTTTATTCCGTTTTCCGCCTCCCCGCAAGCACCGGGATGGGCAACGTGGACTTACAGTGGTATCAGAGCCTAACTAAACATAAACTAGCTAGGTAGTAGAGTGTATCGAAGTTCGAATCGAAAAATTCGAAAAATCGAGTTTTCAAAACCCTTAGTTTCTGTTAAAATTTTTTCTGTTCAAAATAAAATTTGTTATACTCCAAAAATCATCTCAGGGTTTTGTGAAGAAAGCCACCAAAAACGATCCAAAGATTCGACCAAAGAGCCGCGGTTCCGCGGCAATAGCAAGCTATTGCCGCGCAACCGCGGCCATCTTGGCTCCTCTCTGGGTCGATTTTAGTGCAGTGTATTTCTGGCTTGGTTTTAGGATTTTTAAGATGGTTTATATGTGCCCAGATTTTCCAGAATAGAAATTTGTTTTTGGGGGCCTATAAATCCGTATTTTTTTTTCCGAACTTCAATACACTTTGACTAAAAGGTTATATCGGTGATGTTTACATGTATTGAACGTCGGCTAATCGCTATATGTCGATTAGTCGGGGTTATACATATCTGTGATCTGTGATTGATGATGGTATGTGTATATGAATGGATTGGATTGTCGCGGATGAATAGCCGGGGTGGATGTGAGATGAGTGTTGCTTTTTCTTTCATTCATTGTAATATGTAAATTGATGTAATATTATTATTTGTTTGGCCGCACAACCGGGTCGGGGTTGTAGCCGTCATTGTATAATTCTTTTTACTGTTTTTGCTCCTAGGATAGACCCATGGAGGGGTGCACAAACTACCGGGTATCTCGAAGTGCCGAGTGGCCTACTTACGATGGTGAGGGAGGTTGCTTCGCTTCGAGTACTTGGCGGGTAGTTTGCCGCACCCGTAGGGGTCTTGGGTGGGGTATTTGGCTATTCACCGCGACTGTGTAATCCGCTTTTCGTTGCAGGCTCGAACAGATTGCGGATTCCTAGTATATCCAATGTATTCATCTGTGATCTGTAATGTCTATCATTGCTATATATTTATATATGATAACTATTTAGGCGTTGCTTATGTTTTACAGCCGCGCAAGCCCAGCCCCCGCTCTGTCGTTAGTTAAGTAACCTAACGGGTGATGACGGGGCCCCGTGGCGAATGCGAATGGCATAAGCGTACGTCATATTTTGGTTGTTTTCTGCAATGGTAGGTTTAAATGATGGGACGCATTAAAAGAACTAATGCAAGAAAATAAACCAAGTAAAAGTCGATTGGAACACTTTGAAAACCACTCGGTTCTTTTCAAAACTAAACTTTTAAACGCGGAGCTTGAACCACTCCTTTTAAAAGCTATCTCGTTCCATCGATTATATCAAGTTCACTACGTTCACGGTTTCGCCAAAACCATCCGTAGCCCTCCGTCGTTTCATATAAATATTCAACAGTATTCAAGCTGTGTTTGTTGGCCTTAGTCAAGGCACAGTGTTTGGTAGCTGGTGGGTATTCATATGTTGCATAGATAGAATGCGTTGGTTTGGGACAGTCGTATTGCTTTGTTGGCCATAGTCAAGGGTATATACGGGTGGGTTCAAATTAACCTGGATAACGACGGGTAGAACTTGACATGTGACTTATGATTTGTTGGCCTTAGTCAAGGTCATAAGAGCATGGGGCAAAAAAAAAATCTACATCGGGAGTTTCAAAAGTACTGAAACTTGCTAGCGCTGCATACCATTTGGAGTGTGATGATTCTGGTAGGATTCCTTCGGTTTTATCACGCGATGATATTTGGATCCCGATCCTACTGTGAGTATATGCTACTCCTCGGGAAAACTCTCACTTAACGATCAATGCTATGAACCTAGTAGGTGTCTAGAAAGGTGTTAGCGGGGCTACGCCCACAGGGAAAAGAGGTTACTTAATTAAGGAACTTCGTGAAAGCGTTGGAAAACCTCCCTCGAAGTACGACACTGGCCTGGCTGAACGGTTAAGCAAGAATTGTACGGTGAGAAAGATCCTGACTAATTCTTCCTTTGTGGTTTGAGGAGGGATTCAAGAGACAGTGGGAGCCATCCTGTTTAGATAAATTAAAAACCAATCTAAACTTGCAAGAGTATCATGCTAAGTGTTTTCTTCTCTCTCTCTTAATTGCAGCGACCCAGTGACCGCACCTAGGTTACATCTAGATAATAAAATGACTGAATCTGACTGTTATGACTGGCAAAGGTCTGTCCAGATGTCCATTGCCCAAGACAAGCTGGGACACCTCTTAACTGATCCAACCCCTGCCGTCTCAGGTCCAGTTTCCCCTGTCACGGATATTGATATTCGTAGGACATCGGAAGAAGACTGTGCGAAAGCCAAGTGCCTCGTGTTAGCCTCAGTTGATGGTATATACCAGAGGCAGCACGAGAAGATGGACTCAGCTTCTATCTTCCTCCATAACAAAGTTTTATATGGAGAGCAATCTCGTATCGCAAGATATGAGACCTCGAACGAATTGCTTTCAGCGAGGTTGGCTATCGGGTCATCTGTAGGAGGCAACGTCCTTACAGAGACCAGCTCTTTTGAGCTCTCGGACCTGAAGACCACGTTGAAGAACGGGTCAGATACCGACTCAGTTCAACAGTCTCTACCTACTACCCTAAAGGAAACTAGGGAAGTAGAAAGAAAGGGAAGGGCAGAAGTTTCAGGAACAGATGTAGTAAAAGAAGGATGTTCCTATTGTTACGGGAATGAACATGGGCAGAAGGATTGCAGGGCTTGTAAAGCCAGTAGCCAGAATTCGAAGCATGTTGTGGCTTCGGCTTCGGGTGTGTTTGTGATAGAGAACTGTATGTCAGTTAACCCTATTTCCTGGGTATTGGATACCGGATCAGGATCTCATATCTGTAATTCGTTACAGGATTTGAGAAACCGTAGGGTTATCAGGAAAGGTGATATGACTCTCAGGGTTGCTAACGGAATGAGCATGTATGCTGAATCCGTAAGGGAATATCATCTAGGACTGACAACTGGGCAGATATTGATTCTGCGTGACTGTTTTTATGTGCCAGGTGCGACTTGTAACATCATATCTGTATCCTTACTTTCTAAGGAAGGATATGATTTTACTTTTGTAAGCGATGTAGTAAACATCCACCTAAATCAAGTACTGATTGGGTCAGGTACATTGAAATACGGTATATACGTTTTGAATCAAGCTCAGGTCTTCAGTGTCCAGAACACACTTAAAAGAAAGTCTCCGGAATTAAATCAGGCTTTCTTATGGCATTGTAGACTGGGTCACATTAATGAGACACGGTTGACAAAGTTACATAAAGAAGGATACTTGGATCCGTTCGAGTACCAGTCTTATGCCACTTGTGAATCTTGTCTCATAGAAAAGATGACAAAGACTCCGTTCACTGGACACGGAGAAAGAGCGAGCGAGCTCTTGGGACTCATACACAGTGATGTGTGTGGTCCAATGTCTACACATGCGCGAAGTGGTTATTCATACTTCATTACTTTCACAGATGATTTCTCTAGGTATGGGCATGTCTTCTTAATGAAGCACAAATCCGAGGCCTTTGAGAAATTTCAGGAATACAAGAATGAAGTTGAAAAACAAACAGGCAAAAGTATCAAGACACTGAGATCTGATCGAGGTGGCGAATACTTGAGTGCCGAGTTTCTGGGCTTCTTAAAAGAGAATGGAATTCTCTCTCAACTTACTCCCCCATACACACCACAACACAACGGTGTATCGAAAAGGAGGAATCGAACCCTATTGGATATGGTTCGTTCCATGATGAGTAAGGCTGAGTTGCCGCGATCCTTCTGGAGTTATGCACTAGAAACAGCTGCATATCTTTTGAACCAAGTTCCTACTAAGTCAGTGCCTACCACACCATATCAGATGTGGAGTGGGAAGAAACCCAGTCTTAAACACTTTAAGACATGGGGTGTCCAGCTTTTGTAAAAAAGCAGCATGCGGACAAGCTCGAGGCACGTTCGGTACAGTGTAAGTTTGTGGGATACCCAAAGAACTCCAAGGGGTATCTTTTCTATTACGCAGAGGAACAAAAGGTTTTTGTTTCTCGTCATGCCCGCTTCTTGGAAACTGAATTTTTGGAAAATCAGATAAGTGGGAGCGCAATAGAACTGGAAGAAATTCCAGAACCACAAGCTATTACTGAAAGCTTGGTAGAACCAGAGGGTTCGAAAGAACAGGACATCCCAGCGCCACTCCGCAGGAGTAATAGGCAGTCTCATCCGCCCGAGATATACTACGGTTTTCTCATTGACGGGGATAGAGAGGATTGCACTATGGATTATGGTGAGCCTACTAGCTTCCAGCAAGCCATTCAGAGCGGTGACTCGGTAAAATGGCCGGATGCAATGCGGGCCGAGATGGAGTCTATGTACACCAACAAAGTTTGGACTTTGGACTTTGCTCCAGAAGGGGTAAAACCCGTAGGCTGCAAATGGATCTTCAGAAAGAAGATTGGTGTAGATGGGCAGGTTGAGACCTATAAAGCTAGACTTGTTGCAAAAGGTTTTCGTCAAAGACCTGGTTTGGACTATGACGAGACCTTTTCTCCAGTGGCTATGCTGAAATCCATTCGGATCCTTCTTGCCATTGCTGCCTTCCACGATTATGAAATCTGGCAGATGGACGTAAAGACGGCTTTCCTAAATGGAAATTTGGAAGAATGCGTCTATATGGATCAGCCGGAGGGATTCATTCAGAGTGGGAGCAGCGGTAGAGTGTGCAAGTTGCTCAAGTCCATTTATGGACTCAAGCAGGCATCGCGGAGTTGGAACATCTGCTTTGATGATACTGTCAAAGAATTCGACATTATCAAAAACCCAGATGAACCATGCATTTACAGTAAGATTGTAGGGAGAACTGTGGTATTCCTCGTCTTGTATGTGGATGACATTCTCCTAATAGGAAATGATATTCCTATGCTACAGTCAGTCAAAGGATTCTTGTCGCAGAGGTTCTCCATGAAGGACCTGGGCGATGCCAACTACATTCTGGGGATCCAGATCTATCGTGATAGATCTAAGAGGATGTTGGGACTTTCACAGTCAAGGTATATTGACACCATACTGAAAAGGTTCAGTATGGAAGATTCCAAGCGCGGTAATCTACCGGCTTGTCACGGGATCACCCTCTCCAAAGAGATGTCTCCCAAGACTGATTTGGAAAGAGATCGCATGTCTATTATACCCTACGCTTCTGCGGTAGGCTCTATAATGTATGCGATGTTGTGTACCAGACCAGATGTAGCATACGCATTGAGCGTTGTAAGCCGGTATCAGTCAAACCCAGGGGAGAAACACTGGATAGCGGTAAAGAACATTCTCAAGTACCTGAGAAGGACTAAGGAGATGTTCTTGGTGTATGGCGGAAAAGACCTCCAGCTCGAGGCCTTTGCTGACTCCAGCTTCCAGAGTGACAAGGATGACTCCAAGTCCATGTCGGGTTATGTCTTTACCCTCAATGGAGGGGCGGTTTGCTGGAAGAGTTCCAAGCAGGAGACCGTTGCAGACTCAACTATGGAAGCGGAGTACATAGCTGCTTGCGATGCCGCAAAGGAAGCTGTCTGGATGAAGAAGTTCCTCACAGAGGTTCAGGTGGTTCCTACCATTGTTGATCTAATACCGCTGTATTGCGACAACAACGGAGCTATAGCTTTAGCGAAGGAACCCAGGTCCCATCAGAAGTCCGGGCACATTTTGAGGCGGTACCACCTGATCAGGGAGATCATAGATCGCCAGGAGATCGAGGTGAAGAGAGTAAATACGGAGAACAACACTGCAGATCCACTCACGAAGGCCCTACCCCAGACTCAGTTCGAGCGGCTGATCGAGATGATAGGTCTTCGATACGCCAGTACATGGCCTTAGTGCAAGTGGGAGATTGTTAGTGTATATGCCCTAGAGGCCATTACTGTATCATACTAGTTTGTATATTACTTGATGGAAGCTTGGGATATTCACAGTTGTATATACAATGTTGCTCGAAATGGTAGTATGCTACTTGGTTTGTCTCTGCTTTAATATGTGCATGTGTTTCTTTTAGCATATTGCTGATATACATATTAGTAGAGCCCTTAGGATCTTTGCTTGATTACCAGCGTGGTGATGGCGCTCACACTCATGGGAGCTGGGTGATCTATAAGCACATCCTTATACAGGTCCCTAGTCGTTGGACTATCGAGACAGGGCATCGATACTCCGGAGTAGACTAGCGTATGCGCTTCTCATCCCAGCGTGGGAGACGGTCTGTCCCACAGCCGTCAGTACGTCGTACTTGAGATAGTATGCGGGTGCTCGTTAGGTTACGAGTACACTGGACAGGACTCGTCGGGGACTGTTGGTTGGTATTATACCTATCGTAAGTTATCAGTTCCCAGGTGACATGAGTACAGCTTAGTCCGCTGACTTGACACTGTCACTTCGCCTCGAGTGTGTTCCCACTGCACTTTGATTACTACCCTACCACGGCTCAAAGGATTCGTGCAAACAGGTAGTTTTTGGGTGCAGTCCCGAAGCACTTGGAGGCAGTGACGGTTAGACAGGATTCGTCTCTCCCGGTATTGGGGGTTGACATCGCGCTGTGTCTAGGAGAGCCATTACACGAGTAGTCCCTGGCCAGGGCAAGCAAGATATACTGGTAGGTTTCCAGTGTTATCTCAGGGTGTTCTGGGCTACACTCCGACACGACTTGTACCGCTATTAGGGGACTGACGTTCACCGCCCCCCTAGGCCCGCCATACGATGTATCAGACGAACAGACCGGACTGTACGGAGATTGTCACATACAGGCTCAGTAGGAGTTCGGATGGGGTTCACCTCGTCAGTCTTCTTATCGACATCTACCTGGGGACCGTTACGTACAGCTAGTGCCGCTTGCGGTCTGTGGTTAAACCCACTGCCAGCGTAGTGTCGAGTCTTTAGAGTCCCACACAGAGAGCTATTCGCCTTTAGGCAAAATGAGTAGAGGTCGCATGGTTTTGCGACAGGGTTCGTTCACATTCGCGCACTTGTGCACGTTTGCTGTCCGGACAGTTTATACTAGCAGGCTTTGGTTTAAGCCGGATCCTAGTATATTATTTGGGATTGGTTTTTCTCATTGTATTCGTATTCCTCGGATCACGAATGCGGGTGCGTATGCACAGTTGCTTGAGACAGAGGGAGAGGACTTTGATTAGGATTAATGACTATTGTCATTTTATTAACCCTAATGCTTATGTGTGTATTATTGTTAATTGATATTAGTTTAATAATTGTGCATGGTTATGGTTGTTGACCATTTGACCCACCTTGACTTGTTGACCTTGTTGACACTTTGATCATCATCATTTCATTTGGAAGATGCTCTTTGATCCTTGCAATTTGCATTAAAAATGAAATGATAATGGTCATGTCTTGATTTAGCCATGACAATTATCTCACTAATTTTCTAATTACAATAATTCACATATATGAGAGAATGCTTCATATTATTCTCTCATTCTATCATATCCTTTCTCTCTCTTGTTCTTCCTCTCCCTCAAGCTCTCTCCCTCTCATGTGTTGAGAAACACTTGAGCTTGAGAAAAACCCTCTCTTGATCATCTTTACTCTCATCTAGGGTTCAAGGACTAGCACTTTTTGCACCCTAGTTACTTCTAGCTTGGAGTTGAAGCCAAAGGTTGAGGCTTTCGGGTGGATCTTTCTCCGACGTGAGAAGACGACCAAGGTGACCTCCTTCCACCACTCCAAGGAGCAAGGAGAGAAGGACTTAAAGCCCAAGGTATAACCTTTCTAGCACTTAGCTAGTTACTAGTTAGCTTTAGCAAGTTTTTGTTTAGCAAAGATCCTTCTAGCTCTAGTCCATGTTGCCTTAGCTCATAAAAATCCGATTTTTATTCCGTTTTCCGCCTCCCCGCAAGCACCGGGATGGGCAACGTGGACTTACAGAAGGGACTACTACGCGGAGCTTTAGAAGTGAAGGACGGGTCTACATAGGTTGTATTCCTCATTCACTTAGATGTAAAGTTGTTTGCATGCTTGATTCGTCTAAATCTCTAATTAAGATTCTAGGTTAGGGTTCTTTAGAACGGCAAAAATTTTGAAATTAGCATGGACGATACCTCCCGAAATCTTGTTGTCGCCCTAGGGAACCCTGCACGTATATGATCGAACCCTGCCATAAAACCATACGGCCTCTACATTGTTTCGCCCGAAGCAGGGAAACCCTCTGTGTGGGATTCTAAAGACTCGTCAATAAGCTGGCAATGGATTTAACCATAAGTACGTCAGTGGCACTAGCTGTACTAACGGCTACCCAGGTATTGAGCAAAAGGGAGGCCAACGAGCAAACTCGTCTGAACCCCTACTGAGCCTGTTCGTGACAATATCGGTTTGTTCGTCTAAAAGTATCGCATATCGAGTCTAGAGGGTAGATAAAGTCAGACCCCTAATAACGCGACATTTCGTGTCGGTATGAAGCCCATCACCAACTGAGAAACTAATGATCCAAATCAGTAATTCTCGACTATCTTGGACAAGGATTTCTGGTGATGGCCACCCGTGCACTGCGCGACATCAACCCCCAATACCGGAAGAGATGAATCCCCGACAATCTGCTCACTACCTCCATGTGGCTCTGGACTGTACCCAACTAAAATCTGTTTGCACGACTCCTTTGAGCCGTGGTAGGATAGTAATCAAAGCACGGTGGGAACTCGCACGAGACAAATGACGATCTCAGATCGACAGACTAACATGTACACACGTCACCTGGAAACTGCCATCTGACAATAGGTATACTACCAACTAGCAAATTCCCGGCGGGTCTGTCCAGTGTACTCATAACCCAAAGAGCACCTGTATACTATCTTAGGTGAACAAACTAACACCATTGACTTGTGAGACCTGGCCACCGCCCCTTGTCGGGGTCTCGATCAGTATACAATATTCTAATCTGGAGTATCAATGCCCAGTCTCGAAACTCCCACGACTAGGGACATTTAAGGATGTGCTTATAGACCACCCAGCTCCCACGTATATGATCACCATTATAATGATAGTAGTCAAGCAAGAATCATATGGGCTCTATCAACATGTAATAGTGATCTGTAATACCACATAAAGCATATACATGATGATAAAGACAAACCAGATAACATACTATCATTTTGAGTAAGATTGTTCTATCCGTATAGTTCTTCCCTCAATCATCGCAATCACGTGCCTGCGATTCAATAATTGACTTGAGGGCACTATAGCCAACAGTAGGTAGTAATCTAAGTACAGTGACAAAAAAAGAAGTAGAAAATAGAAGATCCCGGATTCTAAATGAACAAATTCAAACTCGAAAAGGATCTTTCTGATTCTCGAAGAATGAGGGGGGAACACACTCGGGACGAATGACGGTGTCAAGTCTGAAGACTAACATCTACCTATGTCACCAAAGAACTGCTATCTGATGATAGGTATATAACCATCTAGAAGTTCTCGATGAGTCCGTCCGGTGTAACTCATAACCTAATGAGCACCTGTACACTATCTTTGGTATCGTACACCAATAGCTGAGGGACAGGACATCTTCCCTTATGGGAATAGGAAACATATACACTAGTCTACTCCGGAGTATCGATACCTGATTAGTCAAAAATATTGCGCATTTATATAGACATTTTCCCTACTATTATTAACTAATAAAAGGTGTTAATTGTAAATAAAGAACATATGTGGGTTTATTTGTAAAAAGATTATTATCAAATATTTCTTCATTTATAATTAAAATAATTAGGGAAATATATGTATATAATATTTAAATAAAATATTCATATTAAAATATGCATATCATATCAAATATTCCTAATCAATATTCTTAAGATATCATATCATATAAATGGTAAGAATAATATCTCAAATAAAACAAATACTACTAACAATTTGATTTGAGATATTGTGTAGGTATTATAATAAGATTATCTCAGGTCTGAAATCTAAGTAGGAGATCCACATCAAATCGGATTACAAAACCGAATCTACCGAATATTAGGAGAAAATCGAAGAAGCTAGCAACGGCAGAGACTAAGAGCAATTTTTTCAGAATCTTTGTATCAAGAGAATCTCCAAATATCGATAGAAAAAAGCACAAAAAATTGGAGGCACGAACCCACCAAACGGCGGCAGAAGCGCGGTCAAATAGGGCTATAGGCGGCGGTTCAGCGGTCATTTAGCGGCCGTAGGATCTGAAACTTTAGGGTCATGATCGTAATTTCACATACTTCAATATGTCATCTAGGGTTTCACATTCCAGAGCCTATAAAAGGACCAAGAGCTATCTATACAATCATCTATTCATATATCCATCGATCTAAAGAGAGATAGCGAGAAACTAGATTTTTGTAATTTAGTTTGACAGCGAGCAATTTGTAATGCAATAGTTGATCAATAAAGGTAATCTTTTGTTTTAATTCTTTTCGCATTTACTTTCCGCATTACTTTTTCATATTTACTTTCCGCGTTACTTTTCTGCATTACATTCAGCATTACTTTCTGATTTTAAATATGATTTCATTCATCTTCCATCTTTATTTTACTATGCTAATAACCATGAGCGAGTAATTTCTTACTTGCTAGGGTTTGTAGAATAAGATAGAATAATGGATGAAAAATCCCTCAACTTCTTTCGACGTTTTAATGTTTATAAATCTTAGCAAAATAAATGTTAACCCTCTTATCGGGCGCGCTATCAATTAATGACGGTCACGACCATGATTTGAGATTAGTTAATACTTATTTTGTTAAGCGCTTGAGATAAATAGAGATTAATGGAAGGACAAGAGGCAGTAGTGGAAAACCCTAATTCCCTCCAAAACCCTAATCCACATTCATCACTATCTCTCTTGTATTAAACAATTAAAAGATAAAAGGTATTATATTTTTTACTTCATCCATTAACTACTAAAGTCCTATAAACCATACAAGACCTTCTATTATAAACTTTTCATCCCTTCTTACTAGAAACGACAACAATCTCTCATCTCTTTTATCAACTCGTCTAAAGCAAGATAAGAAGTTCACCGTTTCCCTGCGGATGACCTGTACTCATCACGGCTAGCTATTTGTGACACCGTCTTGATTGCAGTTATTTACAACACACATATACACACCTTTTCGCAACCAATCAAATGGCGCCATTGCCGAGAAAACGGCCGTAATTATTTTTCCTGTTATTCGGGTTGATTACTAATATAAAACCAAAGAACATAAAAATAATAATATAAATAAATAACCGCATTTTATATTTTTAATGATTTTTGTGCGAGTTTTGTGAGAAATCTGAAGCATTTGGAGCGAACCAACAGAAATTCAGAGATTAACAAATAGGAGTAAAGAAGCGTCGGAGTGCAGTGCCAAATTTTGAAGGGGAGAACTCATCACTAAGCGACGGAACCGCGGCCCATAAGTGCAATAGACGGCGAAAGCACGGCCAAATTGGGGAGTTGATCCCTCAAATTTTTTTAGTATTATCCTAACATCTTCCTCTCTCCTCTAAAACTCCAATAAACTGTTTTTATCTGCAGGATTCTTTGCAAATAGCGCCGCTAAAAATATCTTTTTGTGTGCTTTAGATTTTTGTTTGTTTTGCATATATAAAACGGACATTAGGGGGGTAAGAAACCCAAATTCAGATTAGGTGAGGATTTCATCACCCTTCCTAGGCTCCACAAATCACAAACAAGTATACGCATAACCCTACATTAATAAAAAAAATATCTAGACCAAGCCTCTAAGGACAGTCACACTCAATTAGGACAAAGGAGGGTCGTGGGTAATTTATTGCTTATCCGCATTTCTCTTGTGGTATCTTAGGCAAGTGTGACTAAGGAAAGTGGTTACATAATTAGACCCGCTATTTCGGTGATTTGTATAGCGGATACCTCCCACTTATCTGGCTGCAAGATTGATAAGGAGGTGATAAAGGATTTATCCTACATCTTGTCCTTTTAAAATCTAGGAGCGGTCTAGTAACTAAACCTAGGTGACCCTAGTTCTAGGGATTGTTTGTGCACGTTTGTGATTAATTAAGTCTAGCCCTACTTTCAAAGCAAAACAATTTCAAAAATTCATTAAAAATATGAATATATATATACCATTTCACCCTCTTTTCTTTTCATAATGGGTAACCCAAACCGACCAACTCTTGCCGAGATTTGCTATAAACAACCAAACATTTCTTATTATCATAATTGCTTTGGTACAAATACCGACCCCACCATTTCTTTAAGGGATAGGATAGAACGCGTTAGAAATAACAGTTGGACACCTCACTCAAATTTCTATGAATCGCGTCAAAATTCATCACCTTCTTATGTTGATAATTCTTTTAAGGCTAGTGAGGCAACTTCTAAACCCATGTCCATTGCTGAGTATATTGCGAAGGCTCATATCCAAAGTTTCATTCATTTCACTGCTCCAAAACCATTAGGACAACAATAACACTCATTTCCATATGAAAATGTTGATACTCGTTTTGAGACGAATAGAGCAACTTTTATGCCCATGACCATTACTGAGCAAATAGCAATAGCCAATCGCCAACTTAACTCCTAATCTTAATATTCTTCATATCACAATGTTGATCATAATCCTATTTATGAAATTTGGATACAACTTTCTAACTCTTATCAACAGTACCAAACTTTCACACCCTCTCATGTTGATACTTCTCCTGAGCCTAATGTGGCAATTCGTAAACCCATGTCGATTGCGGAACACATTGAACTTGCTCATAGCCAACAATTAAAGACATTCCAACCATACTCAACTTTTACACCCTATCTAGACAGTGCTTCTGAATACCAATTAGGAAGTTTCATGGTTCAAAAAGAATTTTTCATTAAAACTTCTTCATAAACAATGTTTGGTCTTGAAGTAGAGTTGGAATTGAGTAGTGAGAAAGAACCTAGGATCCCTCAAAGTCACACCAGAACCAATTCTTTTGATCTCGACACCTTCAATCCTGAACCCCAACCGAATGTGTTTGATTATAAACCACTTAATAATCTAATTGATGAGAAGCCCGAGACTAACATGTTTGACTTGCCCTATAGTGAGTGTGAAAGAGAGCCATACACTATTCCAAATCAAACCGATCATTATCCGACTACACTTGATATTTCAAACCTTCTAATTCCATCAAGTGAACCAAGTGATCCATCGATTAAGGATAGTATAATTGATGAATTTTTAAAGAACTATTCGTTTGATTTGACTGAAGGTGCTAGTGAGAGCGGTGATGAGAATATCTTTAAAGATGAACCCGCTATGTTGGATGAGTTGGATTCTCCGACCCATCATGTCCCTTCCATTGAAGGTGAACATCTTCCTGCACATTTAACCAATCATATTCTTACCTCCGACCTATTTGATATGCAAAACGATATTCAGCCTTCATCTCCCACATCTGGTTCAACAATGCTAAACACCCAAATTTGTTTACCCATTTCATTACCCACTTTCATTAGTTCTTTTTCTCATCTTCTTTCACTTCCACTGAGCTTTGATGAACCACACTCCGATATTTCGAGTTCTATGATTCTTGAAAGACAACTCGATTTAGACACTTTTGAGAATGAGGAAGACGAGCCTTTCGAGTCTCCTACCTCTATAATTTCTGACGAATCGAGTGTTTTGAATCCTGGTGCGCAACAGATTGACCTTGAAACTTCCAATCTTTCTAGTGAATCTGCCTATGCCACTAATATGGATATCGATTCCTTTCTTTCTGATGAGATTATCTTTCAGACCATCGATGAAATTTTCGAAAATATTTTCGCCGAAAAAATCATGTTCCTTAATGACTTGGATGCTGTGATGAATCAATCTCAAACGGAAATTTATGCGCCTCCCTTTGAGGCCGAAGAAGTTGAACCGCCACCCCTTCTTCTTATCACATATGAGAATGCGACTATTCCACCCATTCCTTATCTTTCAAATTCTCATTTTCATTCACCCTCACTTTTTCGTCTCTACCAACCGAGACGTACAACATTTTGATTACACCTCTTATCTTACCCCCACTTCATTTCATATTGTTACTCTCATTTCTGTTTCTTCTACTAGAGACATGATACAACCTCCATTCTTATACAGTCTCGAGTCTTCTTCATGTACTTTCGTTTCGCATTCTTCTACCAACCATGATGTTACCTAAATAAAATATTTGAATGGTCGGTTTTAACTTTTGGTCTTTGTAAAGTTTTGTATAGACCGATAATATTTACCCCCCTCTTATATTGAATTTCAATGCTTAATAATGAAAACACTGCTTTACTCAAGTTTGGGGGGAAAGAAAATATTTTGGCTCTTGAAAGAATAGAATTTTTTACACGATTATGAGCCAAGAACAAATTTGGGATAGGATTTTAATGTCATTCACTATTAACCCTTTCTTTATACCATCTTATTGAACTGTTCCTCCTAGCCTTCAGGTTTTGAGCTTACAGCACAACATCAGTGAGGACACTGCTGCAAACAAGTTTGGAGGGATGGTTTGTATGGATGGTTTGTATATATCTACGCATCATATGTAAATATTGCATTGCGTAAAATTTTGAAAATAAAAGTTAGAGAGTGAAAAATACATATGAAAAAAAGGAAGAGATTTAAGAAATGCAAGAAAATTAGATGTTTTAAAATGAAACTGGTAATACGTAGTCATGAGCTGTTGTCCCAAGGATTAGTAAGATGAAGAAATCACTAATCTGTGGATAGAAATAAGTCTGATAAATAGTCCATATTCTTAAGTCCAAACTTCTGAACGTTGATACCCTACAATACGCACTTGCACACATCTTGAAACTTGGGATAGTAGAGGATACCTTGAAATACTCTTGCCTAGAAGCCTTAGTATGAAGGATTAATAAAATATAAATGGCATAAAAAATGAACACTATTTTTGTAATTACTTAAGACAGCATAAAAAAATATAGCGGGAATGCCTTATCACCTAATGCCTTAGACCAACTGGTTTGGGAGTCACTGCTAAGCCTTAGGTGTTGCAAGACTAGGATATTACTAATTATGCCTTAATAAGTGAGCACATTCGATAATCAGTTGGTTAGTACCTCAAGAAATATTAACGGTCGCATGAAGAATGTGTGAGCAAATCCATCTAAAACATCACCGACTAAAAAGTACTAAGGAATAAGGCTAAAGGGTATGATAGCTTGAATTGAATTCTCCAAGTGAAGGGATGACTTTTTATACACACGTATAGGTATATGATCGATGTTTGGAGGAGAGATAAGGAGGAAAACGAAAGACGATATTTTATTGAAGGATGATGTGATTTGTGATATCTTTTCAAGACCATTAAGATAGGGCTCATGACAACTAAAAATCTAGTGTAGTTTGAAATATTTATTTTCAAGTTTTTTCTTTTATATGTTTCTTATCTTTGCATATAATTTTTGTCTTCTTTCTTTTATTTTGGGATTTTTTGGGTGTGATCTACTGAAAACCCTCAAGAGACAACTTCTCCTACTAGGGACACCTAGAGATTTAACGGCTTGTTGCACGAGCTAAGTGCAATCGTGTTGCCCATGAAAGTGTGCTAGGTTTTTCTTTTTCTTTTTAATAAATAGTTTGCTCGGGACGATCAAAAATAAGTTTGGGGGTATTTGATTAGTCAAAAATATTGCACATTTGTATAGACATTTTCCCTTCTATTATTTACTAATAAAAGATGTTAATTGTAAATAAAGAACATATGTGGTTTTATTTGTAAAAATATTATTATCATATGTTTCTTCATTTATAATTAATATAATTAAGGAAATATATGCATATAATATTTAAATAAAATATTCATGTTAAATATGCATACCATATCAAATATTCCCAATCAATATTCTTAAGATATCATATCATATAAATAGTTAAAATAATATCTCAAATAAAACAAATGCTACTAAAAATTTGATTTGAGATATTGTGCAGGTATTATAATAAGATTAGCTCAGGTCTGAAATCTAAATAGGAGATCCACATCAAATCGGATTACAAAACCGAATCTGCCGAATATTAGGAGCAAATCGAAGAAGCTAGCAATGGCAGAGACTAAGAGCAATATTTTCAGAATCTTTGTATCAAGAGGATCTTCAAATATCGAGAGAAAAAGGTACAAAAAATTTGGAGGCACGAACCCACCAAACGGCGGCGGAAGCGCAGTCAAATAGAGCTATAGGCAGCGGTTCAGCGGTCATTTAGCGGCCGTAGGATCTGAAACTTTAGGGTCATGATCGTAATTTCACACATTTCATTATGTTGTCTAGGGTTTCACATTCTAGAGCCTATAAAAGAACCGAGAGCTATCTATACAATCATCTATCCATCAATCTAAAGAGAAATCTAGCGAGCAACTAGGTTTTTGTAATTTAGTTTTTCAGCGAGCAATTTGTAATTCAATAGTTGATCAATAAAGGTAGTTTTTTGTTTTTAATTCTTTTCGTATTTACTTTCCGCATTACTTTTTCGCATTTAAACCCACCATTGCCGGTCCCAAGTCCGGATGAGAAAGGGTGAGGGTTGTGGTAGGCTTGTGACAGCCAACGTAAAACTTTGTCACATTCTATGACATGAACCATAATAAGAATATCGTTGGGGCGTCCCCTACTCAGCGACGCGCTACATTGGATCCCGGGTGTAGTGTTAAGTATGCAAGGGCTTCTAGGTCGTCGTCCAGAAACGGCGCGCTACACCGGACCCCGGGTGTAGTGACAAATAAGCAAGGGTCGTCGTCTAGAAACGGCGCGCTACATCGGACCCCGGATGTAGTGACAAATAAGCAAGGGTCGTCGTCCAGAAATGGCGCGCTACATCGAACCCCGGGTGTAGTGACAAATAAGCAAGGGTTTCATAGGATCCGTCTAGCTTCCTGGAACATAGGTTTCCTTACGGGTAAACTAATAGAATTAGTGGAGGTAATGATTAGGAGGAGAGTTGGTATTATGTGTTTGCAAGAAACTAAGTGGGTAGGTGAAAAGAGTAGAGTCATAGAGCCTTACGGTTATAAGTTTTGGTATACGGGTAAAGATAAAAATCGTAATGGGGTAGGCATAATCATAGATAGACGGTTGCTTGAGGATGTAGTTGAGATTAGGAGAAAAGGTGATAGAATTTTACTGGTTAAGCTTATTCTAGGTGGAGAGATCCTTAATATTATTAGTGCTTATGCACCACAGATAGGTCTTGATGACGCTAATAAGTGTCTATTCTGGGAGGATTTAGACGAGATGGTGCGAAGTATACCTAGTGGAGAGAAGTTATTTATTGGTGGTTATCTTAATGGACATGTAGGTACTAGTCGTAGTGGGTTTGATACTATCCATGGAGGTTTTGGTTTTGGACAAAGGAATGAAGTAGGTGACTTGATTCTAGATTTTGCCTTATCTTATGACTTGATCTTAGCAAACACCTGGTTTAGGAAAAGAGAGTCCCACCTTATCACTTTTAGGAGCGGATCAAGTGCTAGTCAAATAGACTTTTTTCTGACGAGAATAATAGATAGAGGTTATTATAGACTTTTAGTACCAGGTAGTACCAGGTGAGAGTGTAACCACTCAACATAGACTTTTAGTTCTAGACTTTCGATTTAGAAGAGGACTTAGGAAGATTAGACGTAAGGTAGAGCCTAAAATTAAATGGTAGCGATTGAAAGAAGGTAACCAAAAGGCTTTTATAGATCGTGTAGTCCAAGAAGCGGATTGGCAGTCGGAAGATGATTCAGACAGAATATGGAACAAAATGGCTAGTTGTATCAAGAAGGTAGCTAGAGATCTACTTGGTGAGTCGAGAGGTGGTGCTCCACCATCTAAGAACACATCATGGTGGAATGAAGAAGTAAAGGCTGCTATTAAAATTAAAAATGGATTCTTATAAATATTTGAAGAAAAGTATAGATGTGGAGAGATTTGAGAAGTATAAAATGGCTAAAAAGAAAGTTAAGGAAGCTATTCGGGAAGCTAAATCTAAGGTCTACAAGGAGGTGTACGAGAAATTAGACACTAAAGAGGCTGAAAACGATATATACCGGATTGCTCGGATGCGGGAAAGGAAGACTAGAGACTTATGTGCGGTGAAGTATGTCAAAAATGAAAATCAGAAGGTTTTAGTTCGAGATGAGGATATCAAGGAAAGATGGAGAGATTATTTTGACAAATTGTTCAATGAGAGCTTTACTAAGAATTTGGATGGACTTGTCATTCAATCTCAAGATATAAACCGTGATTTCATGCGTAAAATAAGACTACCTGAGGTTAAAGAAGCTTTGAACAGAATGAGTTTAAGAAAAGCGGTTGGTCCTGACGGGATTCCTATCGAGATTTGGAGATGCTTAGGAGAAATAGGCGTTAAATGGCTGACAGATCTATTTAATAAGATTTGGCAGACAAAAAAGATACCAAATGAATGAAGAAAAAGTATCCTTGTACCTATCTACAAGAACAAGGGTGACATTCAAAGTTGCTCAAACTACCGTGGAATAAAACTTATGTGTCACACCATGAAACTTTGGGAGAGAGTGATTGAACACAGGCTAAGGAAAGATATTAAGATAACAGAGACCAGTTTGGGTTCATGCCTGGACGATCGACGACAGAGGCTATTCATTTGCTTCGTCAACTTGTCGAGCGTTTTCGAGAGAGGAGAAAAGATTTGCATATGATATTTTATTGATTTAGAAAAAGCGTACGACAAGGTACCTAGAGAGGTATTATGGGGGACAATGATGAAGAAGGGGGTCCCCGTCAAGTATATTGACATAATCAAGGATATGTACGATGGAGTAGTGGCAAATGTCAGAACCTGCGGTGGCTTAACGAGTGATTTTCCGATTAAAATTGGTTTACATCAAGGATCTGTATTAAGTCCATTCCTATTTACCATCGTGATGGATGAACTTACTAGAACTATCCAAGATGAGGTACCTTGGTGTATGCTATTCGCTGATGATATTGTTCTAGTAAATAAGACGAAAGCAAGGGTTAATGCCAAATTGGAATTATGGACGCAAACATTAGAATCTCGGGGATTCAGATTTAGCAGGTCCAAGACAGTATATATGCATTGCAAATTTAGTAACCAGAGAAGTCAAAACCATATTGGTATAACATTAGAAGGGCAAGAGATATCACCGAGCGACCAGTTTAGATATCTAGGTTGCATCATCCAAATGAATGGGGAGATCGATAGTGATGTTAATCAAAGGATCCAAGCTGGTTGGTTGAAATAGAGGAGTACAATAGGGATTTTGTATGATCGTAACTTTCCGTTAAAATTGAAAGGGAAGTTTTATCGGAGTGCTATTCGGCCTGCCTTATTATATGGTACAGAACGCTGGGCTCCTAAGAATCATCATACACAGAAGATGCACGTAGCGTAGATGCGCATGCTTCGTTGGATGTGCGGTAACACTAAAAAAGATAAAGTGCGAAATGAGGATATTCGTGCAAAAGTTGGTGTAGCACCCGTGAAGGAGAAGATGCGGGAAAACCGGCTAAGATGGTTTGGTCATGTGCGACGCAGACCTATGGAAGCACCGGTTTGACGAATAGATACTCTAGATATGGGCAATGGCAAAAAGGCAAAAGGAAGACCGAAGAAAACATGGATGGAGGTGATACGAAACGATATGGGTGCCAAAGGACTCGATGAAAGTATATTGTTCGATAGGAGTGAGTGGAGGCGGAGGATTCATGTGCTGCCCGGCGTGATTCTCATGTTGGTTCATATAGCCTACCCCATATGCTTGGGATAAAAGGCTCAGTTGTTGTTGTTATTGTTGTATTACTTTTCCGCATTACTTTTCTGCATTACTTTTCTGTATTACATTCAGCATTATTTTCTGATTTTAAATATGGTTTCATTCATCTTCCACCTCTATTTTACTACGCTAATAACCATAAGCGAGTAATTTCTTGCTTGATAGGGTTTGTAGGATAGGGTAGAATAATGGATGAAAAATCCCTTAATTTCTTTCAATATTTTAATGTTTATAAACCTTAGCAAAATAAATTTTAACCCTCTTATCGGGCGCGCTATCAATTATTGATAGTCATGACCACGATTTGAGATTAGTTAATACTTGTTTGGGTAAGAGCTTGAGATAAATAGAGATCAATGGAAGGACAAGAGGCAGTAGTGGGAAATCCTAATTCCCTCCAAAAACCCTAATTCACATTAATCGCTATCTCTCTAGTATTAAACAATTAAAAGATAAAAAGAATTATATTTTTACTTCATCCATTAACTATTAAAGTCCTATAAACCCTACAAGCCCTTCTATTATAAACTTTTCATTCCTTCTTAATAGAAACGATAACAATCTCTCCTCTCTTTTATCAACTCGTCTAAAGCAAGATAAAAAGTTCACCATTTCCCTGCGAACGGTCCGTACTCATCACGGCTGGTTATTTGCGACACCGTCTTGATTGCGGTTATTTACAACACACATATACACACCTTTTCGCAACTAATCAATACCCTATTGTAGGGTGTTTTTCGTCACCCCATTGAGATGGGAATGTGCACGCGCTTGTCAGGCGTACTACAGATTCCCCCTGTCTAGGGTAGACTGGGGTTTAATGATTGTGGGGATCCGAATCTCCGGCAGCCGCGGACTAAGCTGCCGTTAATTACCCTTCGCCTTTGGGGCGAGGGAACCTCCGATTAACGGGTTAAACTGGTCATGCGAACTCAATGTGCAGTGTACGTGTGTTTTGTTTTGGAGGGGGATTTAAATATATCGGGAGCCACGCAGAGTTTTTACGGGGGTCCCGCTACCCGGATAGCGGGCTGGGGGTCAAGGGGGCTAGCAGCCCCCTTGCGGGGGGCGGGGCGGGGCAGCGCCCCGTTAGAAATTTTTTCTAACAGGGACAGTGTCGTGGAGTATGTGTGTATGCACATATGTATACATATGTGTGTATATATATATATGTATATATATATATATGTATATATATAAGAAAAAAAAAGGGGGGGAAAGGCATCCAAAGGATGCGTGGGGGCAGCACCTTGGGCGCTGTGCGCCTAGGTGCTGTGCACTCAGGTGCTAGAATGCCATGTGTCGGCACATGGGCACTCTGCGCTTGAGCGCTGGGCGCTTGAGCGCAAGCGCGCCACGTGTCGTCACGTGGGCGCTTTGCGCTTCAGCGCCTGACGCTCGAGTGCAAGTGCGCCACGTGTCGGCACGGGGGCGACTTGCGCTTGAGAGCAAGCGCGCCACGTGTCGGCACCGGGGCGACTTGCGCTCGAGCGCTTGCGCTTGAGCGCAAGCGTGCCACGTGTCGGCACCGGGGCGACTTGCGCTTGCGCTTGAGCGCAAGCGTGCCACGTGTCGGTACGTGGGCGCTTTGCGCTCGAGCGCAGGGCGCTATAGAGCAAGCGCGCCACGTGTCGGCACGTGGGCACTGTGCGCTCGAGCGCTGAGCGCTTGAGCGCAAGCACGCCACGTGTCGGCACGCGGGCGCTCTGCGCTTGAGCGCCGACGAGAAAAAGAAGCTTTTAGCCAAAAAAATTCTCGGAAAAGAAATCAGAGAGGAGTTGGACTCCTGAGTGTGTTTTTTTGGGTTTAGTGAAAGGGGTTCTTCTTCTTTCTCCTCCGTTAGCTGGATCTTGAAGATCAAGAGATGTGAGATCTCAAAATCTCTTCTTTTTGAGATCTGATGACAGATCCAAGTTCCCTTTTGTGGATTTCGTGGTGAAAAACTATTTTGTTTTGGAAAAGGAAGAGTAAAACTCTTGATTTAATTCAAAAGAAAGAAGAAGGTTTGGAACCCTCAGAAAGGGGAAAGAGGCACAAACCCTAGGTTTTTGAGAGAATGAAAGAGTTTTTTTTTATTCATCATCATTTTGCCTTATATAGGCTTACATATTTATATATAGCCCCTTGGGCTTCACAAAATGGCATTTTGCCTATCCCATAGCTTATGTGCCATTTCATTTTTGCATATAAGCCATAGGCTTACAAAATATTGGCTTTATGCCCATTACCTGGGCTTGGGCCCACCTAGCTTGGGGGTTGACCTTGACTTTGACTCGATCAACCGAGGTGTAAATTTTTACCCCAACACCTATCTCGAAACTCCAACGACTGGGGACAATTTAAGGATGTGCTTATAGACTATCTAGACCCCACGAGTATGATCGCCATCATAACTCTAGTAATCAAGAAAAAATCCTACGGGCTTTACCAACATATATTCGAGATAGGTAATATAAATAGAACATATACACATGTTGAGGTAAAGACAAACCAGATAGCATACTATCAAATCGAGAAAGACTGTCTTGTACATATATATCATAAGTATCCATATATAATATACAATAATGGCCTCTAGGGCATATACATTCAACAATCTCCCACTTGCACTACGGCCATATATTTGGCGTATCGAAGACCAATCATCTCCAATAGCCGCTTGAGATGAGTCTGAGGAAGTGCCTTTATGAGTGCGTCCACCATGTTGTCTTTTATGTCTACTCTCCTGATCTCGATCTCTCGGCGATCAATGATCTTCTGGATCAGGTGATACTTCCTTAAGATGTGTATAGATTTCTGATGGGACCGTGGTTCCTTCGCTAAAGTTATAGCTCTATTGTTGTCACAATACAAAAGTATTGGATCGACAATAGACGGAATTACCTCAAGTTCATGAATGAACTTTCTCATCCAGACAGCCTCTTTTGCGGTATCGCTGGTAGCAGTGTATTCAGCCTCTATCATCGAGTCTGCTACAATATCCTGTTTGGAACTCTTCCAACAGACCGTCCCTCCATTGAGGGTAAACACATAACCTGAGATAGACTTGCTATCATCATTGTCGCTTTAGAAGCTTGAATCGGTAAAGGACTCTATCTGGAGGTCTTCATTACCGTACACTAAGAACATATCCTTAGTCCTTTTTAGGTACTTAAGAATGTTCTTAACAGCTGTCCAATACTTCTTCCCTGGGTTTGAATGATACCGACTTACTATGCTAAGTGCATAAGCTACATCTGGTCTGGTACATAATATTGCATACATTATAAATCCTAATACCGAAGTGTAGGGTATAATGCTCATGCGAGCCCTCTCTTCATCGGTCTTGAGAGACATCTCTTTGGAGAGGATGATTCCGTGATAAGCCGGTAAATTACCGTACTTGGAATCTTCCATACTATACCTATTTAGTATGGTGTCAATGTACCTGGACTGTGAAAGTCCCAACATTCTTTTATATCTATCACGATAGATCTTGATCCCCAGAATGTAGGCGGCATCACCCAGGTCCTTCATGGAGAACTTCTGAGACAAGAACAGCTTGACCGATTGCAACATAGGAATGTCATTTCCTATCAGGAGAATGTCATTGATGTATAAAACGAGGAACACGGCTGTTCTCCCTAAAATCTTCTTATATATATAAAGCTCATCAATGTTTTTGATGAAGTCAAATTCCTTGACTGTTTCATCAAAACAGATGTTCCAGCTCCGCGATGCCTGCTTAAGCAACTTGCACACTTTCCCGCTGCTCCCACTGTCTATGAAGCCCTCTGGTTGATCCATATAGACACACTCTTCTAAAGCGCTGTTTAGAAAAGCGGTTTTTACGTCCATTTGCCAGATCTCATAATCATGGAAGGCAGCAATGGCAAATAGAATCCGAATGCATTCCAGTATAGCCACTGGAGAAAAGGTTTCGTCATAGTCCATATCTGGTCTTTAACGAAAACCTTTTATAACAAGTCTAGCCTTATCCATCTGCACCAATCTTCTTCTTGAAGATCCATTTGCAGCGGACGGGTTTTACTCATGGCAGTGCAATGTCCAAAGTCTAAATTTTGTTGGTGTACATGGACTCCATTTCGGATCATATAGTATCCAGTTATTTTCACAGACTCCCTACTGGAAATGGCCTGCTCAAAACTAGTAGGATCATCTTCTTCCAAGATGCAATCCTCTCGATCCCCATCTATGAGAAAACCGTACTATCCCTCGGGCGGATGAGAAGTCCTACTAGATCTGCGGAGTGGCTGAGCTTCTTCTGGGATTATTGAATCCTGAGGTTCAATCAAGTCTTCGTGCTTCTGGAATTTCTTCCAATTCTACCGCGCTCCAACTAATTTCTTTTGCAAGAAATTCTCTTTCTAAAAAGACAACGTGGTGAGCGACAAATACCTTCTGTTTCTCGGTGTGGTAAACAATACATCCTGTTGAATTCCTGAGGTATCCTACAAACAATACTGATCGTGCCTCGAGTTTATCTGGGTTCTGCTTTTTAACAAAAGCAGGACATCCCCGTATATTAATGTAATTAAGATATGGTCTCTTCCCACTCCATATTTCATATGGGTGGTAGGCACTGATTTAGTCGGAACTCTATTCAATAAATATGCAGCTGATTCAAGTGCATATCCTCAAAATGAAATAGGTAACTCAGCATTACTCATCATGGAGCGAACCATATCTAATAGGGTATGGTTCCTCCGTTTCGATACACCATTGTGCTGTGGTGTATATGGAGGAGTAAGCTGAGAGAGAATTCCATTCTCTTTTAAGTAGTCGAGGAGTTCCGTGCTTAAGTACTTCCCTCCTCTATCAGATCGAAGGATCTTGATACTTTCGCCAGTCTAGTTCTCTACATCATTTCTGTATTCTTTAAATTTCTCAAAAGCTTCAGATTTGTGTTTCAAAAGATACACATGTCTGAACCTAGAGAGATTGTCAGTGAATGTGATGAAGTATGAGAACCCACCACTTGCATGTACAGACATTGAACCACATACATCACTGTGTATGAGTCCCAATACTGTTGCTCTTTCTCCGTATCCGATGAACGAAGATTTGGTACCTTTTAGCAGGTTTCATAAGATGTAAATTCGAATGAATCTAAATATTCATCCTTATGCAACTTAGCTAATCTTTTCTCGTTGATATGACCAAGTCTACAATACCATAAGTAGGTCTCATTCGTATCTGAACTTTTTCTCTTGCGTATATTTGTATATTAAAAACTATATTTTGATTTAGAATATAGATACCATTGCACAGTGTACCTTCTGCAACCAATACCTGTTTGAGGTAAATGTTCAGGATATTTCTATCTAGAACAAAATTATATCCTTTATTAAGTAAAGAAACCGATATAATATTGCAAAGCATGGAAGGTACATAGTACCGGTTGTTCAAAATTATAGTATTGCCACTTGGCAATACTAGGTGATATTCACCGACGGAAGCAGCATCAACTAGTGCTCAGGAAGTAGGACTGACCGAAAAACAATTCTCAATAACAAGAACACCTGAAGGAGACGCAATAGTATGCTTCTTCTTCACCGGGGTCATTAAGGAATTCATATAATCCTCTTTCCCTTGCTCATATTCGTGATATTTGTCATAAGTCAGAGCCAAACCGACGCTCCCTAGCCCTGAAAAAGAATTTGGGTCGGTCAAGTTATACATTTTATTATCTTGATAAAGGCGTGACACGGTAGCTGCAATTAGGAGAGAGAAAAGAAACACTCAGCGTATGCTCTTGTAAGTTTAGATTGGTTATTATTTTATCTAAACAAGATAGCGCCCATTGTTTCCTCGAATTTTCCTTCAAACCTTAAAAAGAGAACTAGTCGGGATTATATACGCTCCACAAGTTCGCTAACCATTCAGCTAGGCAAGTGTTGGTACTCCGAGGGAGGCTTCCCGTGCTTTTGCACAGACCTAATTAAATAACCTCATTTCTGTAAAGGTATAACCCCATTAACACCTTTCTAGACACCTAATGGGTTTGCTAGTTGTGAAGTGAAAATCTCCTGGGAGTAATCCTACTCAGTGGGATCAGGACCCAACTATCATCATGTGATAACCTAAATGGAAGCCACTATAGTCACCACACTCCAGAAGGTATGCAATACTAGCAAGTTTTCTGTATATTTGAAACTCCCGATGTAGTTTTTTCCCCAAGCGCTTATGACCTTAACTTTAGCCAACAAATTATAACACGCAAGTCAAGTTCTACACGTCATTATCCAGATTAATTTAGACCCACCCATACATACCCTTGACTTTAGCCAATAAGGTAGTACGACCGTCATAAACTAATCCATCTAACTTTGTTATGGATAACAACATATAGCTACCATTCACAATACCTTGACTTTGGCCAACAAACACCACATTAATATTATGTGCTACTTATCCGAAATGACGGAGGGCTACGAATGGTTTTTGGCAAAAAACCGTGAATGTATTGAACTTGATATCATCGAAGGAATTTAATGATTTCAAAACGAGTGGTTCAAGCTCAATTTTGATAACTTTTGGTTTTTTGAAAAACCGAGTAGTTTTGAAAAGAATCGAGTGGTTTTGAAATTTGATTCCAACAATATCTTTTTAGGTTTATTTTCTTGCATTAATTAGAATTAATGTGGTCCCATCAATTAAGCTTATGCATCACAGAAAACAACCAAAATAGAATGTATGTATATGCCACCCGCATTCACCACGAGGTCCAGAGACTTCACTATAAGGTTACTTAACTTACAACAGTGCATGGGCAGGGCTAGCACGGGTGCAAAACATATACAACATTTATATATATCATCATAGGCATGTAATAAACATCACAGACATGCGATAAACAAGATGAAATAGCGATAAATTAGGAGCCCTGTGTTTCGTTTGAGCTGCAAACGAAAACCAACGTTCCTCAGTCGTGTGAATAGCTCGAACATCACCTAAAACAAATACCCTTACGAGCATGGCAAGTTACCCGTCAATTCTAGAAGTGAGGCAACCATCAATCAATGAAATGAGTGGGTCATCCAGCACTTCATGGAATCTGGTAACTTGAGCACTCTACCATGGGTCTATCCTAAACTCCTATAAGTGCGGTGAATAACCCACCAATTCTAGAGCGGGGCGGCATGAACTTACCACTACGAGACGACCACCTAGCACACTCTAGAACCCATCTATTCGAGCACTTCTCCGTGGGTTATCCTAATACAAGAATGAATGAATATACAATGGTAATATCGACCTCAACCCGGTCGTGTTCCAATAAAATAATATACAACAAACGATAACGACAGCCACAATCCGGCCGCTCGTCCCGAATATAAAAATATACATTCAATTCTATGATGAGGGACTATCCACCACGACTATCTGACTAAACCATCACAAGATATATAACAAGAACAACATAAGCAAGTATGTGCAACCCTGTCTAATCGACCTATAACAATTAGACGACGTTTAGAAACACAAACACAAAGATATAAACGATGTAAAAGTTTCGATTTTAAAACTTCTCGTGTTGCCTGAATACAAAGATAATAGTAAATGAAATCTGGGCCAAAACAAACATAACTAAAAACTAAGTTTACATGAGATAAAACCCTTGGAAAAAATCAGGGACCATAAGACAATTTTGAACCGACCAGGTCGGTTTTGGGGGGAAAATGGGCGGTTTTTTAAGAAATAGGTCCCCATTTTTCTTCCCAAGTTTTTACATCGCATAACAAGCTCTCTGCAGTTGTTTAAAAAAAATTTATAGACTAAAAAAATTTCGAACAGAAACTTGGATTTCGGGTTTTGAAAAACGAAAATTTTTAGTTTCGAAACATAAACATCGTATTATACTAGTTCTAGTGTTTGGGTGGCTCTGATACCATGTAAGTAGATATTTGTGCTCGTGCCGCTAACTTGCGATCAAAGTGAAATACAAAACAAAAATTTCTAAACAAGGAGCACGAACTTCTACGACTTAGAATCGATTCCAAACACTAAACTGGTAAACAAATGAAGGAGTTAACTACTCGGATAGTAATAGCTAACTTTGTAGTCATATTCTTTGTCTTCTTTCCGCTTCTTACGCTCTTAGAAACTCCAGAAACGGGTTTGGATGCCGATCTTTCTTGTTGAAGATGATCCACCCGAAAGAACCCTAACCTAGGCTCTAGCTTCATACTTAAAAACTAAGTGAAGCAACCAGTAAACTAAACCTGGAAGGAATAGATCGCTAGAAAATATAGTAGTGGTTATCTCTGAGTTATTCTCTCCTTTTTCTTTTTCCTTTCTCACTTTTAAAAATTCATGAGGAGAAAGAAGCTAATAGTGATGCATGAAGCTAAAATGATATAGCATGGCAAAAGGAAATCTTATCTCTTCATATTCTTTCTCTTTTCTTTTAATGTGAGAAAGGGTAGACTTGTGACTCACCATGGTAAGTCACAAGCCCACACTCTTCTCAAATAATCAAGAAAAGATAAGAAGAGAAGAGAGCCACATCATATGCACACATATACATATGTATATGTATATATATAAATATATATACGAATACACTAATACAAGTATATGCTACAAATACATACACCCGTATTCGTATCAAAATATGAATACCGTATTCGTATCAAAATACAAATACTCGTATTTATATTAAGACACAAATACACGTATTAATACAAATACCTGTATTATATAAATACCGTATTCTGTCAAAATACAAATACCAAAGAGAGAAATACCAAAAAAGATATATATATATAATACTAGCTCATATTTCATCCAAATGTGATAATCTGGCTATCTTTCAAGCCAGCTAGTATTAACAAAATGTCCGATTAAAAGTACGTGTACAAAAACACGTATTTAATCGAACCAAAGTACGTATCAAAATACATACACTACATCGTTTCGCCTATGCTGGGAAACCCTCTGTGTGGGACTCTAAAGACTCGACAATACGCTGGCAGTGGGTTTAACCACAAGCACGTCAGCGGCACTAGCTGTACGTAACGGCTGTCCAGGTATTGATCGAAAGGAAGGTAGACAAGCAAACTTGTATGTATCCCTACTGAGCCTGAAAGTGATAATCTCTGTACAGTCTGGTCTCTTCGTCTGAGAGTATCGCATATCGGGTCTGGGGGTGGAAAATGTTAGACCTCTAATAACCTGATAAGTCGTGTCGATGTGGCTCAAAACCATCCCGAGAAACTACTGATCTCACAATCAGTAAATCTTAACTGTCTTAGCCAAGGTCTTATGGTGATGACCAATCAAACACTACACGACATCGACTCCCTAAACTGGAAGAGACGGATCTTTTCTATCGCTCACTGCCCCCAAGTGCTTCAGGACTGTACCCAACCAAAAACCTGTTTGCACGACTTTTTAAAACCATGGTAGGGTCGTAATCTAAGTATAGTGGGAACACACTAGGGACGAATGATGAATTCAGGTCGAAGACTAATATGTACCTATGTTACCAGAGAACTGCTATCTGACGATAAGTATATAACCATCTAGAAGTTCTCGGCGAGTCCGTCCAGTGTAACTCATAACCTAATGAGCATATGCATACTATCTTTGATGTCGTACACCAATGGTTGTGGGACAGGCCATCTTCCCTTATGAGAATAAGAAACGTATACATTAGCCTACTCCGGATTATTAATGCCCTATCTTAAAACTCCAACGACTATGGACAATTTAAGGATGTGTTTATAGACTTTCTAGACCCCACGAGTATGATCGCCATCATAATTCTAGTAGTCAAAAAAAGATGCTACGGGCTTTACCAACATGTGTTTGAGATACGTAATATAAATAGAATATATACACATGTTGAGGTAAAGACAAACCAGATAGTATACTATCATATCGAGCAAGACTGTCATGTACATATATATTCCAAGCATCCATATGTAATATACACTCATGTACTATACAATAATGGCCTCTAGGGCATATACATCCAACACCACCACCCACCCCTGATTCCCCACTGTTGGGCCCCACACCACTGGTTACGAGGCTGTATGCTCGTAGAGCCCGTACGGCTCTTGAACCTCAGTCTCCTATTGCTGATCTCCTAAAGTCTCAATCTCCACCGGAGGCTCACGTTAATCTTTCTATTGCCTTACGGAAAGGCATCCGAAACTGTGCTTCTCACCCTATAGCTAATCATGTGGCGACTTCTCATTTTTTTCCGGCATATCGGGCGTTTCTCTTCTCCTTCGACTCTCATGCTTTACCCAAATACCTCTTCGATGTTTTATCTCATAAAGGGTAAACCGAAGATATAATTGATGATATGCTCGCCCTAGAATAGAATCGGACTTGGGATTTGGTTCCTTATCCGACTGGGAAGAAAGCGGTAGGGTTCCGCTGGGTATACACGATGAAGTTTCATCCTAATGGGATCCTTTCTCGCTTGAAGGCACAATTGGTTGCTAAAGGGTATTCCCATACTTATGGGATTGATTATGAGATGACTTTTTCTTCTGTGGCCAAGATAACTTTTGTTCGTCTATTTATGTCTCTTGCGGCTACTTATTATTGACTGTTACATTAGCTTGATGTGAAAAATGCATTCCTCCATGGTTCTTTGGTAGAGGAATTCTATATGGAGAATGTTAGTTATATGTATGCCCAAGAGGCCATTACTATACATAGGATGTATATTGTAGTGGATGTTGGGACATATATAGTGAGGACTTTTTTGCTCGACATGATAGTATGCTATCTGGTTGATCTTTACCTTAACATGTATACTGTTTTTCTCTCTGTTACATGTTGGTAAAGCCCTTAGGATCTGTACTTGACTACCTGGACTATGATGCGGATCATACTAGTGGGGACATGGTAGTCCATAAGTACATCCTTCAAAGTCCCTAGTCGAGGGTGTATCGAGACGGGGCATCGATATACCAGAGTAGACTAGCGTGTACCTTCTCGACCCATACAGATGGGCGATGGATGATCCCATATCCATTGGTGTTTGACATCAGAGATGATATACGGGTGCTCAGCAGAGACTGGGTACACTGGACGGACTCGCCGAGAACTCCCAGATGGTATTATACCTCACGTCAGATGGCAGTTCTCTGGTGACACTGGTACAGAGTAGTCTGTTGACCCGAGATCGTCATAGAGTCTTGTGTGGTTCCCACTGTGCTTTGATTTCCATCTTACCACGTCCAAGAGGGCATGCAAAACGGTAGTTTTTGGGTACAGTCCCGAGTCACATGGAGGCAATGAGCGATAGGAGGGGATTCGTCTCTCCCGGTATAGGGGGTTGATGTTGCGCTATGTTCGATTGGCTATAACAGGAAATCCCTGGCCAGGGTTGCTGAGATTTACTGGTAAGTGTTACCAGTAGTTTCTCGAACAGTTATAGACCTCATATCGACACGACTTATTGAGCTATTGGGGTCTGACGTTTACCACCCCTAGGCGAGATATGCGACATATCAGACGATCAGACCGGACTGTACGGTAGTGTTACTGGTCGGATTCACTGGAGTGTGAGCGGGCTTGCTCGTCGATCTTCAGATCGCTCAATACCCCGGTGGCCGTTACGTTTAGCAGACCGCTTGCGGCTTGTGGATGTTTGATATGATCATCATCCGCTGCCGGCGTATTGACGAGTCTTTAGAGTCCTACACAGAGGTTTCCTGGCTCAAGCGAAACGAAATAGGAGCGCATATGAGATATGTGCGGGACCGAGAATAATGCGTGTATGTGATACCGTATTCCATTCTCGCGATGAATGTATCGATTAGGTTATATGCGATATACCCTAGTTATCGAATCAAAGGTTGATTCGATAAGCCGATACATAGGATACTGGTCGGTTATATGCGATATGACCGGATCGTTAAATCAAGTGTTGATTTAATGATTTAATGTATAATTATATATTTAATATATTACTTTGCATTAACTAGTATCGGTTCACTTTAAATGGATATTCTCACTCGAGTGTGCGCATTGCATATGCGATATGATTTTGTACACATGTTTGTATCATGTTTGATGATGCATGCTTTATGGTTAAGTATAAAGAATTAAACCAAGGTTAAGTTGTTGATTAGGGTTTTACTTATTCATTTATCTTATTTATTTATTCATTTTGATTAAATTAAAAGATAAATGAATGGTGGCTTCATTTGTTTTTAGTTGAAGCTTCATGAAGCTTTGACTTGATGACTTTTTTGTTCTCATCCTTAACCCTAACCATCAACCCAACCTTAGTCAATTCTCTACACTTAACTAAGGTAAAGATTATGATAAGTATTGTTTTATTTTTCTATTTTAAAATAACTTATCATATTCTTCGTCTTCTTCTTCTTCTTCACTTCAAGAAAAAGCTTCACAAGCTTTAATGGCAAAGTGAGAATTAGAGTGAGAAATCCAATTCTAAAGTTTACCCACTTCCTATTTCTTCATCCTCTACCTCTTGCCAAGTAGTAGAGTGTGTTTCCTACACAAGTTTCTTGACTTGGTGAAGTGAGAGCTTGATCTTGCGATGCTTCGACGTAGATCATCTTCGGCATGGACATCGACGACCTAGCTCGCCTATTCTCCGATGAAGTCGACGCTAGAGCCCGGATTTGATTTGGACAGCGGAGAGGACCTCATCTCGGAGCCGTGGAGGTGGAGGACCGGATCTACAAAGGTTGTATTTCCGTTTCCCATTAGTTAATTGTTAACTAGTTTATTTTTCGCCTAGTTTTCTAGCAAACGATCCGTAGTCGGGTCTCTCGGCACCCGTTAAAATTTTATAATGGCATGATCGATGCCTTGTGAGACACCATTAGGGTGCCTAGGAACCCTACAGTGGTATCAGAGCCTAGCTAGAGCCTTAGGCGAAGTCTAGACGGAGTTTGAAGTCCGAACGACCCGAAAACCCAAACCCAATATTGCTCTCTGTCCTTTTTTGAAAACAGTGAGTTTTTCCATATTAAAAATATTCAGTAAAATCAGCAGGAAATTATAAGGGATACTGCAAAATTCGTGTGCCTGATTCCATCAATGCGCCGCGTTTCCGCGGCACGAGCATGGCTCGTGCGGCGGAACCGCGGCCGTTTTGTCGTTTGTGGCAACCAAATTTGTACAGTAATTCATAATATGCAGTGCTGGTTTTCCTGGGTATTTTTGATATTTTTTCAAGAGTTGAATTTTCTGGAGTTGTTTTGGGGATTCGGTGTTTCGATCGGGGTATCAAATTTTGTCTATGTGGCTTTCCGGATAAATTTTAGAATATGTTAAAAAGTTCGACCGGATATAAATACCCAATTTTTCCCCTGTCCGGAAATTTCCAAGTGTTGGATTTTTCCGAAGTTTAACGACGTTCTAAGTAGTGCAAGTAACGCGATGGACCCTCTAGAAGACAACAAACCTTAACTCGATTATGTGACCGTCTTGAACTGCCCTTTGAACCTTCGGGTTTGGGGCAGTACGGCGTGCCACATGTGAGGCGTTGGCTTGACCCTTCTACGGCTGGACCGTTGGTACTGAGGCACGAACAGAATGTTGTTAGACTTATTTCATGTGTTGAGCTGTATCGGGAAAACTTGGGTGTTTGACTGTTCGATCGAAAAGTTTAACATTTTCTGTTTATCTGGAATGTGATACAATAATTGGAATTCACACGAAATTATGAGATAACTGAATGAATGTTATAAACATAGCACTTTAGTCTCATTTGATCGGTTGCCACGGAATTTTGATGTGATCAAAAGTCCGTCGCAATCACGTAGCGTACGCGGATACTCGCCGGGTAAACTTAATAGACAGCCTCACTCCATAGCCCCGACCAAGTGACTGTAGGAGAACCCCGTCACCGAAAGCATCCGTTTGGGTGCTCGCGGTAGCGGTGTTCCGCCTTGGTGCACTTCGTCGACGGTATCGGGGGTGCGGCCGTCTACTGAAGTTTGCAACGAGCATTCGATCAGAATATCGGGAATCTTGTTGAATTGCCCGACTTGATATTGAAAAGAGTTTTCGATAATGAGACTAAAATGCGGGGTTTATAATTGTTAGGCATGCGATGTCTAAGTAATTCATTTGGTCAGGCATGCGATGTCTGAGGAAGTTGCGGATTCCAACTGTTGTAGTTTTACACTTTCTTTTCTGTGACCGTAAGTGTAATATGTGATATCGCCGGTTTCGTTGCTATATGTCAACGACAATTGGGATGCGCATATTTACTTACGTTGATGACATGTGATGTTATGTGTTGCTGGATATGTTATATTGGATCGTCGTGTTTGAATAGCCGGGGGTTTTTATGTGAGATGAGTGTTTTTCATTTTCATTCATGTAAAAACTTGTATGTAATATTCTTTTATTGGGGCGCTTCCAGGTTGCGGAAGTTGTCACCGTTTGTATATTATTTACTTTTCCGCACTAGGATAGACCCAAGGAGGAGGGCACAAGTAACCGGGTTCTGGAGTCCAGTGGGAGACCAACTCGAGGAGTCGGGTCCGGGTCTCCTAACTCCAGAATTGGTAGGGTTGCTTGCCGCTCTCGTAGGGGTCTAGGGGTGTGGGTTTGGCTATTCATCACGACCGTGGAATCCGTGTTTTATACTGGCTCGTATTGAAAACATGGACGTCCTAGTATATCCAATATTTCATATGATTCTTCTGATGCGATATCTGTGATGTGATCATGTGATGTTCTGTGATAGATACAGTATATAGTATATATGATATATTATATAGATATTACTTATGTTTTACACCCGCGCTAGCCCTGCCCTGCTCTGCCGTTAGTTACCTAACCTAACGGTGCACAAGGGGACATCGAGGCGAATGCGGATGGCATAAGTGTACGTCGTATTTATCTGTGATGTTTAGGTACTTATATGATGGGACTTCATTAATGTGATTAATGAAAATAAAAGAAACCTAAGATGTTGTAGAATCGAATTTCAAAATAAAACAGGTAGCTACAGTTCTTGCTTTGCACAGCGGTATATGTGATATATCCTGCACCTTATTCGATGAGGAAAGGACCGAGATCCCTTTACCGGGAGTGACTCCTTTAGCAATAACTGGCAGATGCTACACATTCGGTTTGTCTTTTGATTGCTTTTAAGAGCTTTTTGCTTTGCACAGTGATATATATGATATATCCAGCACCTCATTCGACGAGGAAAGGACCGACGATCCCTTCACCGGGAGTGACTCCTTTAGCAAAACTAGAAAAGCCTCAAAAGCACTCCATTTCAAAAATCATTCGATCCTACAACGATATCAAGTTCATTACGCAATAGGTTTTCAGAAAAACCTGTCGTAGCCCTCCGTCATTTCAGATAAGTTGTATATAGTATTTGTGCTGCATTTGTTGGCTTTCGTCAAGGTGCAGTGTGCGGTAGCTATATGCTGCTTATCTGCTAGCATACGATGCGATTGGATTAGGGTAGTCGTGCGGCTTTGTTGGCTTTCGTCAAGGGTCGTGCGGGTGGGTTTAATTCGATCAAGAAATGTACGGGTTGAACTTGACTAGCGGGCTATGGTTTGTTGGCTTTCGTCAAGGTCATAGCACGTTAGGGGCAAAATATTATCGGGAATTTCAAGTGTTGAGATTTGCAATGAGATTGCATACCTTCTATGAGATAGTTGGATCCCGATACCCGCTGCGAGTAAGTGTTACTCCTGGGAGAGTTTTATACATTACAATTAGCCGATCAAGTAGGTGTCTAGAAAGGTGTCAACGGGGTTACGCTTCTGGGAAAACGAGGTTTACATTAATTAGATTCGTGCGAAAGCACGGGGGACCTCCCTCAAAGTACCGACACTGGCCTGGCTGAAAGATTGGCGAACTTGTAGTGTGTAATTAATCCCGGCTAGTCTTTCCTTTTAGGGTTTGAAGGAAGATTTGATAAAAAGCAGTGGGAGCCATCCTGATTAGATAAAATAAAAACCAATCTATTCTTGACAGAGCGCACGCTGAGTGTTTTCTTCTCTCTCTCTCCAGGTAGCGACCATATCACGCCTTAATCAAGATAATAATACGGATTATTGACCGAACCCGCTTGTTATACTGAGCTGGGGAACGTTGGTCCCGCTCCAACTTATAATTGCTATAAGACAGAGCAGGAAATTGGGGAATACCAGATTTCCCGTGCCGCCCAAACGAAGAGAGTGCATGCTGATGCATCATCTTCGGGTTTGTTCATTATACAGAACTGTTTCTCAGTATCCTCTACATCCTGGGTATGTGATACCAGATCAGGATCCCAGATATGTAATCTGTTACATAGGGCTACAGAAAGGTAGAGAACTGAGAACGGGTGATAAGTTTCATGAGGCAGAAAACGGGGCAAGTGTTGCAGCCAAGTCTGTTGGTCACTGTCATCCTGTATTACGAATACATTGATTCTGAACAAATGTTATTAGATACCGAACCTGATATACAAAATCATATCTATCTCTTTATTAGTAAAGAAATGATAAAATTTTGTATTGTTGGATAATGTTTTGAACATTTCCTATATCAAAAGTTGATCGGTTCAGGCACGTTATCTAAAAGCATTGATGTTCTAAATCAAACTACAGTTCTTTTGTATACGGAACACACACAAGAGAAAGAGTTCAGAAATGAACGAATTCTTCTTGAGGTATTGTAGACTAGGTCATATCAATGCGACCCGACTAGCTGGAGTTACATGTAGATACATATTCAAATAAGTTTGAATTTACATCTTGTGAAACTCGCCAGTCATGTCACAAAGATAAGATGACCACAGCCCTGTTTATTGGAAACAGAGAAAGAGTTAGTAAACTCTTGGGATGATACATGTTGATGTATGTAGGTCCCCTGTCTACACATGCCAGGACCGGTTCTTTGTACTTCATTACATTCTCTGATGATCTCTCAAGATTCAGACATATGTTCCTGTTGAAACACAAGTCTGAACCTTTTGAGATATTCACAGAATATGATTTAGAGGTAGAGAACCAAAACGGGTATAAGTATTATGTCCTTTGATGAGATCAAGGAGGAGAATACTTGAGCACGGAAATCCTGGACTATTCTAAAGGAGAATGAGATTCTCTCTCAGCATTACTCCTTCGTATACACCATAGCACGATGGTATATCGGGGCGGAGCAATCACACCCTATATGATAAGGTGTGCTCTATGATGAGTACTACTGAGTTACCTATTTCCTTTTTGGGAGTTATGCGCTTGAGAAGCTGCATACCTATTGAATAGGGTTCGAATCAAATCAGTTGCCTACCACTTCATATTTGATATGGAAAGGGAAGAGCCCATGTCTTAAGCTAGTTAAGATTTGGGGTTGTCCGGCCTATGTCTGAAAGCAAAATCCGGACAAGCTCGAGGCAATGTAAGTTATGTAGAACTGGAAAGGTTCCGACTATACAAACTGCAGCTGATGATTTGGTAGAACCGAAGGATTCAGTAGATTCCAACGAACCTCAGCCTCTCCGCCGATCTAGTAGGGCTCCTCACCCACCTGAGAGTTACTTCGGTTTCTCTATGAAAGTGGGAGCGAGGATTGCATCATGAGATGATGACCCAACTAGCTTCGAGCAGGCCATCGAGAGTAAGACTCTGTAAGAATGGCTGGATGTTTAGAGATCTGAGATGGAATCCTTATACACCAACAAAGTATGGACTTTGGTTGCTATATCTGAAGGGTTAAATCCCCATCAGGAGCAAGTATATCTTGAGAAGATTACTTGGTGTACATCGAAAAGTTGAGACTTTCAAAGCTAGACTTGTTAAAAGTTTGCATCATTTACCAGGCGTGGATAATGATGAAACCTTTTCAAGTAGCTATGCTTAAGTCCATCTAGATCCTACTTGCCACGGCTACATACCATGACTACGATATCTGGTGGTTGGGTGTCATGACAGCTTTTCTAAATGATGTTTTAGAAGAGGGAGTCTATAAGTACACAGCCAGAGGGCCTCGTAGACAGTGGGAGCAGCGGAAACGTGTGCAAGATGCTTTATAGGATAAAGCAGGCATCGCGGAGTTGGAACGTCTGTTTTGATGAAGTACTCAAAGAGTTTGACATCATCAAAATGGTAGATGAACCTTGTATAAACAAAAAGGTAGTAGGGAGTATGGTGACGATCCTCGTAGAGTACGTGGATGACATACACTTGATAGGGAAGTAGTTTCCTATGCTACGATCGATCAATCTCCGATTATCACAAAGATTCTCCATATAGGATCAAAGTGATACCTCCTAAATCCTGGATTTTGGATCTATGCGATAGATCTAATTGGATGTTAGGATTCTCACTAGTTGTAGTGAGATGGTATCAACCGATCCTGGGGAGAATCACTGGAAGGGTTCCAAGGTGATAAAGACAACTGAATGTCAGTCACAGGCATTGTCTTTACCCTCAGTAAAGGGACGGTATATTGGAAGTGTCACGCCCCGCTTCCCAGAGTACGCAAGATTTGGGCACGTGACATAGCCAACCATGCTACCTGTGGGTAGGAAGTATCCATCCACAGTCACATTACGGTTGTAAAGATATCAAGAACAAGATAAAATAAACTAAATACATGTCCAAATCCATAATAACAGGAATCAATAAACAATAAGTGCGGAAGCTAATGATCCAATACAATGAGTAAACAGTATGTCCCATAATGCGGGCTCACATCTGGAAATGAAATGACATAAATAAACTAAACTCTAAAGAACTCACAGTTCAGCCGGCTGGCTGAAGTACTCCTGCTCGGTCGACGACAAAGGTACGAAATCTGGGCCATGCAAAACCCAGACGTCAGCGCGTCATGATATCAAGTATATAGCATAAACATGGTAATAAACAATGCAAGCATGAACATGAATAAAGCAGCAATAAGAAGTAACAAGCAGGGTAAAGTGCAAAGGTGACTAAACTGTCCTATCAGGTTTTCTACTCTATAGTCTTTGAAACCAATTGATGAATCGTCGATGTAACTCAATAGTATCCCGTGCATGCCCGGGACCACGGTCATGATCCTCGGGGCTGAATCCGAGACGTGCCGCTAAGCAGTAAAAGGTAGTAGGATAGATGAGTGATGTCAGCATCAACACTCCGGAGCTGGCCAAGCCCATAAGACTGATCAGAACAATGTATCGAACTGTTGAGTTACAAGTCGGTTTCACCTTTGATTTCCCCATACCCCCAAACTATGTATGTCAGTCAGGTATTCAGTAGTCAAGGACTAATGCCAACACAAGTCAAGTAAAGGTAGGTCTGTCTGGATCGACAGCAGGAATGGTTAGGTCTGTCGGCATTAGGCACGAGATCAGGAACAAGTAATGTCATGGTACAACGGGATGAGTCGGTATGTATGTATATGTCAGGTGTAGCAGGGTCAGGCCAATATGTCGTGCAATCGGGTAAGTGTTCGCAACAGGTATACAATCAATAATGAACAGTAGCAGGAAACAGTAAATAACAATATTAATCTAGGTAAACACAGTGATGTTTCGTATTCTCTTACTAATCCGGTTCACGCACCTTTGAGGTGCAATAGCCACAAGACGAAACAATATCGATAATATACGCAATGGAGTTACACGAATTGGACTAAGCATAATAATTGTCTCATGAGTGATTTTGACAAATGAAGTGGGGATGGTCTACTTGGTTTGATTAGTTAAGTATGAATTAATAGCAGACCGGTTAATACGAGCAATGATTTCATTGATTTAAAGTTACGGATAATCGTGGCTAGCAATTCTAAGTTATAAAAGGTATCGATGTTATAATAGTGGTGTGGTTATAGTATGATGATTAAGTTGTAGCATGTTAAAGCAAGTATTCGGATACTTGCCTCGGCGGTTCCGCAGACCGAAACACGGATGCGATGTCGGTAGAAACCACGATATGGAAGCACGGGCCACGGATCGAGTCCCAACAGAAATCAACGGGATCACACGGACCAGGGGGCTTCGCTGGAGCGTCGGGTTCGTCAAGACGGTACGGTCGGATTCCGGCAAAATGTCAAAAGTAACGGAGTTAGCGACAAAACCCACACATCCAAAAATACGGACCAGCAGGGGGATGATTTGCACAAAGGAAGGAAAGGGGACACTTACAGAGAGATGTACCAGGTGACCCCGGCGAGCTCGACGGCGCTGGAACGCCGGCGAAGCGACGGCAGCGGCTGCAGCGAGGGTTGAAAGCTTCGGGGTGCGCGGAATAGTGTGCTGCGGCGAGCTGGAGGAGAGGGGGTCGGCTCTGGTGGTCGAGGGGAAGGAGTAGGCGGCCCTGGTGACGACGGCGAGGTCGCCGGTGCGTTCTCCGGTGAGCAGCGGGAGATGGTGCAGGGTCGGTTCGGGTTTGCTCGTGGTCCAGCGAGGAGAGGAGGGGGTGATGCCGAGGTCGCGCCGAGGAGGGTGAGAGGGAGTCGCGGGGTTGTCGACGACGATGGGTGGCGTCGACGGCGAGGGTTGCGAGGGTGGAGGCGAGGTCGGGAATGGGTGCAGTGCGGGAAGGAGCGGGAGAACGGGAGGAAGAGGGTAGGTGGGTGCGGTGGAGGTCGTGGTGGTGAGGGCGGCGACGGCGAGGTCTCGAGGAGGCCGGTGGTGAGACTGCGGGAGGCTAGGGTTAGGGTTGAGGGGGTTCTCTCGTGATGGGTTAAAGGGGAGGAGGCGGCTGCATGTTTATATATATAGAGTAAGAGAGAGAGAGAGATTTAATATTATGAGAGATAGAGAGAGAGAGAGATTGGAGAGAGAGAGACAGTTGAAGAAGGGGCCCACGAGGGAAAAGATATGGCTCGTGATTGGCCACGAGAGAGGTGAGAAAATATTTGAGTGAGGATTTGAGGAATAAACTGTTAGGAAAAATATTCGTATATATATATTTTAGTTTTATATTAAATTGAAACGGGCCCTTTTTGGCGCGAAATGAAACATTTCCAAATCGCGCCCGGGTTGCGCCCAATTGTTCCAAATTCAAATTATAGGATTTTAAGCGGGTTCCAAATTTTGAAAATAGGTGTTTAGTGATTAAAATGCATGCCCCCAAGTCGGACACTTGCACGCGCGCGTAGTCGCCCAAACTTGCCCGTTTAGCCAAACGGAACGGAATCTCAACACGCGGACGCTACCACGCGACTAGTGGCGACGAGTAAGCCAACATGGACATCTTAAATTTCATTTTAGGAGTTAAAATTTGTTATGTGCCAAAATGACTTAACCGGGTAAAATTTAGCAATAAACACCAGAAAATCAGGAAAATTGGAAATGAGCAAACCACAACCCTCAACTAGTAATATAAATAGTATTATTGGGCTCGGGTGTTACATCATACCCAACTACAAAAGAATTTCGTCCTCGAAATTCCAAGGGTACAAGATAGCCAACTACTGGAAAAGGTGAGGGAAATTCTGTCGGATCTCGTCTTCTCGCTCCCAAGTGGATTCTCCATGCGATCGGTTACCCCAAGAAACTAGCACAAGAGGGATAACCTTGTTCTTAAGAACCTTTCCTCTTCGATCCTTGATCTCGACTGGTCGCTCCTCAAAAGTCAGGTCTTCCCGAACGGTCAACTCCGAATGATCCAAGACATGGGTCTCATCACGAACATACCTCCGTAGTTGAGACTCATGAAACACATCGTGAACTCTTGCTAATGACGGTGGTAACGCCAACCGGTACGATACCTCTCCAACACGCTTCAAAATCTCGAAGGGTCCAACGAATCGGGGACTAAGCTTTCCCCGACTTCCAAAGCAAATCACCCCTCTAGTCGGTGATATCTTCAGGAATACCAAATCGCCCACGGCGAACTCTAGAGGTCTTCTTGACGTGTCGGCCCAACTCTTCTGTCTGTCTTGAGCTGCCCTCATAAGCTTCCTGATTGTATTCACCTTCTCGACTGTCTGTACCACCAAATCTGGTCCTAGTAACCTTCGTTCACCAACAACATCCCAACAAACAGGTGAACGGCACTTACGACCATACAACGCTTCAAACGGAGCCATCTGGATTGTCGCTTGGAAACTATTGTTGTACGAAAACTCCACCAGGTGTAGATGATCTTCCCAAGAACCTTTGAAGTCCAACATGCAAGCCCTCAACATATCTTCAAGGGTCTGGATCGTTCTCTCCGATTGTCCATCGGTCTGAGGATGATAAGCTGTGCTAAACTTCAATCGAGTCCCCAAACTTTCTTGTAAACTCCTCCAAAAGTGTGACAAGAACCGAGTGTCCCGATCGGACACGATGCTTACCAGTACTCCATGCAATCTGACAATCTCCTGCATGTACCGCTCTGCCAAAGTCTCCGTCAATTGACCAACCCGAAAAGGAATAAAGCGAGCTGCCTTGGTCAACCGATCGACAATCACCCATACAGCATTGTTGCCCTTTGGACTCCGGGGTAAAGCCGTCACGAAAACCCATGGTTATATGTTCCCACTTCCATTGAGGAATCGGAAGTGGTTGCAGCAAACCAGCAACCCTTTGGTGTTCAGCCTTGACTTGCTGACACACCAAGCACCTAGCCACGAAGCGAGCAATTTCCCGTTTCATACCTTCCCACCAGAAATGCCGTCGAATATCTCGGTACATCTTTGTCCCTCTTGGATGTACAGAGTAAGCTGAACTGTGCGCCTCCTTCATAAGCTCCTCACGCACATCTCCTTTTTGGCGCACACACACGGCTACCATATCTCAACGAACCATCTTCATGGATCAGTAAATCGGTTCGTAGTCCAGCTCCAACCTGCTCTCGAAACTTTTGCAGTCTAGGATCCTGCGTTTGCGCCACTTTAATCTTCTCCACTAAGGACGATTGTACTTGCAACTGCATCAACTGTCCTGTAGCACGCGGTAGCACAACCTCTAAGTCAAATCTCCGAAACTCCTCAATGATCTCTCTCTGTGCAATCAATAACTGAATTGCTGGTAACCGACTTAGTGCATCTGGCACGACATTAACCTTTCCCGGATGGTACTTAAGATCGAGGTCGTAGTCGGCCATCAGCTCCAACCATCTGCGTTGCCTCATGTTCAACTCCTTCTGAGTGAACACATATTTCAAACTCTTGTGATCCGTAAAGACTTCAACTCTCTCGCCCAGAAGGTAGTGTCTCCAAATCTTCAGGGCGAAGATCACGGCTGCAAGCTCCAAGTCATGAGTCGGATAGTTCTGCTCATGAGTCTTCAGCTGTCTCGATGCGTAAGCGACGACTTTCCCATTCTGCATCAAAACACATCCCAATCCTTTTCCAGATGCGTCGCTGTGAATCCTCAGTCCTTCGGAATTGTCCGGTACGGTTAGGATAGGGGCGGTTATCAACTCCTGCTTCAACGTCTCGAAGGCCAATGCACATCCATCTGTCCACACAAACGGTACCTCCTTACGCGTAAGCTTGGTTAACGGCTCAGCTAAACGAGCGAAGTTTTCCACAAATCTTCTGTAGTATCCGGCGAGTCCAAGAAAACTCCTTATCGCCGCAACATTCTTTGGAACAGGCCAATCCCGAACTGCTGCAATCTTCTCGGGATCAACGGCGATTCCATCGCCCGACACGACGTGCCCCAGAAACTTCACTTCTTCCAGCCAGAATTCGCACTTACTCGTCTTCGCGAATAATTTCTCTCGTCTCAGCGTCGGCAGTGCGATCCTTCTTCTTCACTAAAAGAACTGGAGCTTTCCAAGGTGAGTTGCTGCTTCGAATCATCCCTTCTCGAGTAATTCACTCACTTGTTTCTTAACTCCCTCCAATTCTACTGGTGCCATTGGATAGTCAGCTTTTGATACTGGCGTTGCACCAGGAGTAAGGTCAAACGCAAACTCCACATCTCGCTTCGGTGGTAAGCCCGAAATGTCTTCAAACACATCCATAATGTCGCGGACAACTGCCGGCTCTTCATCACTCTCCACTACCATAGCCGCAAGAACACTGTTCGTCGGCCTAGCCCTAAACTCGACTGGCCCGACAGAATTTCTTTCTCCAATGAAAGTAAACTTAGGATGTCCGGGAATCTGGAAATTACCTTCCTTGCCCTACAGCCAATGTGGGCGTGGAAAGTGTCAAGAAAATCCATCCCCAAGACAACCTCATAACTGCCCGTATCTATCCCCAAGAAGTCTGCAAAAGCTCCCGTCCGCAAACAACAACTGTACAATCTCTACCTTCCTTACTAGCTATGATTTTCCCATTCCCAGTGTGTATGTCCCAGAAACTAGACAGGGTCGTGCAGGTGATCGAGTGTGTAGTTATAAATTGGATGACATAAACAATGGGATGCTCCGAAATTAAGTAATGCCAAAGCGGGAAAACCATGAACGAGTAAATTACCTGAAACCAATTCTCCCGATGCCTTAGCTTCTTCAGCCGTCAACGTGAACGCTCGAGCCTGCTGTGGTCCTTGAGTAAGCGGTTCCTGTCCTTGGAACGGTCCCTGCGGAGGCTTCTGTGTATCATCCTTTGTGCGAGGCTTCGACGGACAAGCATCAACGGTGTGATCTGCCGCTCCACATCTAAAACAGAGTCCCAGCCTCAAACGACACTCCCTTCGCACATGTCCGGGTTTATGGCAGTGGCTACAGATCACGCTCCCCTTCCGATCACCCATACTTGTTTTCTTCATTGGTGCCACGCTGCGCCTGTTCACTGGAATACTTCTACGTACGGACGTGGGGTCCAGTGCAAATGCTGGTTCCAGCTCGAGTTGTTCCTTTAGTTTCTCCAACAATCCCCTTATCACTCTTCGCCTGGCGGCTAAGACCGCATGCCCTGGGTCCACCTCTAAATTCTGATCGGCCATATCCCTGGAAATCAAAGTACCCAACGTTAGCATGATGATGGTTTTCGAGTATAGATCAAGGCTAGAACTCCAAGATACTTAAATAGAGTGCCGCATTGTAGCTATGCCGCGGTATCATAGCCGCAATTACTTAACTCCACCCAAGTCGCCTAAGTCCTAGAGATAACAAGAAGTTAGGTTTTCAAGTTTGACAATGCAAAGTAAGTTTGCATGCCGACATGATCCGGAAGAATGATTCAAGGATGGTAAAACGGTCAAGGTGGCAGGACATGTTTCCTAATCACGGGTATTCTGATTCGTGTATCGGGTGCGATACCCAACTACAAAGAATCAACCCAATTAACCTATGGCTCTGCTACCATAAAACCATGTCACGCCCCGCTTCCCAGAGTACGCAAGATTTGGGCACGTGATATAGCCAACCATGCTACCTGTGGGTAGGAAGTATCCATCCACAGTCACATTACGGTTGTAAAGATATCAAGAACAAGATAAAATAAACTAAATACATGTCCAAATCCATAATAACAGGAATCAATAAACAATAAGTGCGGAAGCTAATGATCCAATACAATGAGTAAACAGTATGTCCCATAATGCGGGCTCACATCTGGAAATGAAATGACATAAATAAACTAAACTCTAAAGAACTCACAGTTCAGCCGGCTGGCTGAAGTACTCCTGCTCGGTCGACGACAAAGGTACGGAATCTGGGCCATGCAAAACCCAGACGTCAGCGCGTCATGATATCAAGTATATAGCATAAACATGGTAATAAACAATGCAAGCATGAACATGAATAAAGCAGCAATAAGAAGTAACAAGCAGGGTAAAGTGCAAAGGTGACTAAACTGTCCTATCAGGTTTTCTACTCTATAGTCTTTGAAACCAATTGATGAATCGTCGATGTAACTCAATAGTATCCCGTGCGTGCCCGGGACCACGGTCATGATCCTCGGGGCTGAATCCGAGACGTGCCGCTAAGCAGTAAAAGGTAGTAGGATAGATGAGTGATGTCAGCATCAACACTCTGGAGCTGGCCAAGCCCGTAAGACTGATCAGAACAATGTATCGAACTGTTGAGTTACAAGTCGGTTTCACCTTTGATTTCCCCATACCCCCAAACTATGTATGTCAGTCAGGTATTCAGTAGTCAAGGACTAATGCCAACACAAGTCAAGTAAAGGTAGGTCTGTCTGGATCGACAGCAGGAATGGTTAGGTCTGTCGGCATTAGGCACGAGATCAGGAACAAGTAATGTCATGGTACAACGGGATGAGTCGGTATGTATGTATATGTCAGGTGTAGCAGGGTCAGGCCAATATGTCGTGCAATCGGGTAAGTGTTCGCAACAGGTATACAATCAATAATGAACAGTAGCAGGAAACAGTAAATAACAATATTAATCTAGGTAAACACAGTGATGTTTCGTATTCTCTTACTAATCCGGTTCACGCACCTTTGAGGTGCAATAGCCACAAGACGAAACAATATCGATAATATACGCAATGGAGTTACACGAATTGGACTAAGCATAATAATTGTCTCATGAGTGATTTTGACAAATGAAGTGGGGATGGTCTACTTGGTTTGATTAGTTAAGTATGAATTAATAGCAGACCGGTTAATACGAGCAACGATTTCATTGATTTAAAGTTACGGATAATCGTGGCTAGCAATTCTAAGTTATAAAAGGTATCGATGTTATAATAGTGGTGTGGTTATAGTATGATGATTAAGTTGTAGCATGTTAAAGCAAGTATTCGGATACTTGCCTCGGCGGTTCCGCAGACCGAAACACGGATGCGATGTCGGTAGAAACCACGATATGGAAGCACGGGCCACGGATCGAGTCCCAACAGAAATCAACGGGATCACACGGACCAGGGGGCTTCGCTGGAGCGTCGGGTTCGTCAAGACGGTACGGTCGGATTCCGGCAAAATGTCAAAAGTAACGGAGTTAGCGACAAAACCCACACATCCAAAAATACGGACCAGCAGGGGGATGATTTGCACAAAGGAAGGAAAGGGGACACTTACAGAGAGATGTACCAGGTGACCCCGGCGAGCTCGACGGCGCTGGAACGCCGGCGAAGCGACGGCAGCGGCTGCAGCGAGGGTTGAAAGCTTCGAGGTGCGCGGAATAGTGTGCTGCGGCGAGCTGGAGGAGAGGGGGTCGGCTCTGGTGGTCGAGGGGAAGGAGTAGGCGGCCCTGGTGACGACGGCGAGGTCGCCGGTGCGTTCTCCGGTGAGCAGCGGGAGATGGTGCAGGGTCGGTTCGGGTTTGCTCGTGGTCCAGCGAGGAGAGGAGGGGGTGATGCCGAGGTCGCGCCGAGGAGGGTGAGAGGGAGTCGCGGGGTTGTCGACGACGATGGGTGGCGTCGACGGCGAGGGTTGCGAGGGTGGAGGCGAGGTCGGGAATGGGTGCAGTGCGGGAAGGAGCGGGAGAACGGGAGGAAGAGGGTAGGTGGGTGCGGTGGAGGTCGTGGTGGTGAGGGCGGCGACGGCGAGGTCTCGAGGAGGCCGGTGGTGAGACTGCGGGAGGCTAGGGTTAGGGTTGAGGGGGTTCTCTCATGATGGGTTAAAGGGGAGGAGGCGGCTGCATGTTTATATATATAGAGTAAGAGAGAGAGAGAGATTTAATATTATGAGAGATAGAGAGAGAGAGAGATTGGAGAGAGAGAGACAGTTGAAGAAGGGGCCCACGAGGGAAAAGATATGGCTCGTGATTGGCCACGAGAGAGGTGAGAAAATATTTGAGTGAGGATTTGAGGAATAAACTGTTAGGAAAAATATTCGTATATATATATTTTAGTTTTATATTAAATTGAAACGGGCCCTTTTTGGCGCGAAATGAAACATTTCCAAAGCGCGCCCGGGTTGCGCCCAATTGTTCCAAATTCAAATTATAGGATTTTAAGCGGGTTCCAAATTTTGAAAATAGGTGTTTAGTGATTAAAATGCATGCCCCCAAGTCGGACACTTGCACGCGCGCGTAGTCGCCCAAACTTGCCCGTTTAGCCAAACGGAACGGAATCTCGACACGCGGACGCTACCACGCGACTAGTGGCGACGAGTAAGCCAACATGGACATCTTAAATTTCATTTTAGGAGTTAAAATTTGTTATGTGCCAAAATGACTTAACCGGGTAAAATTTAGCAATAAACACCAGAAAATCAGGAAAATTGGAAATGAGCAAACCGCAACCCTCAACTAGTAATATAAATAGTATTATTGGGCTCGGGTGTTACAGGAAGAGTTCCAAGCTAGATACCGTGACATACTAGACGATAAAGGCAGGATACATCGCTACTTAAGATGCTACCAAAGAGGATGTTTGGGTGTATATTAGTTCATGAGATGAACTATGTTCCTCCCATTGTGTGACAATGGAGTCGTGGCTTATGCCAGGGAACGCAGGTCCCATCAGTGATCCAGACATATTCTAAGGCAGTATCACTTGATCATGGAGATGGTTGATCTCCAGGGTGATCGAGGTTTGGAGAGTAGACTCAGAGGACAACACAGCGGATCCACTCACAAAGGCCTGTTCCCAGAGAGAGACTTTTATGGGATGGTTGAGTATGAGATACTACAACCACTGCTACAGATGGCCCTAGTGCAAGTGGGAGATTGTTAGTTATATGTATGCCCTAGAGGCCATTACTATACATAGGATGTATATTGTAGTGGATGCTGGGACATATATAGTGAGGACTTTCTTGCTCGACATGATAGTATGCTATCTGGTTGATCTTTACCTTAACGTGTATACTGTTTGTCTCTCTGTTACATGTTGGTAAAGCCCTTAGGATCTGTACTTGACTACCTGGACTATGATGCGGATCATACTAGTGGGGACATGGTAGTCCATAAGTACATCCTTCAAAGTCCCTAGTCGAGGGTGTATCGAGACGGGGCATCGATATACCAGAGTAGACTAGCGTGTACCTTCTCGACCCATACAGATGGGCGATGGATGATCCCATATCCATTGGTGTTTGACATCAGAGATGATATACGGGTGCTCAACAGAGACTGGGTACACTGGACGGACTCGCCGAGAACTCCCAGATGGTATTATACCTCACGTCAGATGGCAGTTCTCTGGTGACACTGGTACAGAGTAGTCTGTTGACCCGAGATCGTCATAGAGTCTTGTGTGGTTCCCACTGTGCTTTGATTTCCATCTTACCACGTCCAAGAGGGCGTGCAAAACGGTGGTTTTTGGGTACAGTCCCGAGTCACATGGAGGCAATGAGCGATAGGAGGGGATTCGTCTCTCCCGGTATAGGGGGTTGATGTTGCGCTGTGTTCGATTGGCTATAACAGGAAATCCCTGGCCAGGGTTGCTGAGATTTACTGGTAAGTGTTACCAGTAGTTTCTCGAACAGTTATAGACCTCATATCGACACGACTTATTGAGCTATTGAGGTCTGACGTTTACCATCCCTAGGCGAGATATGCGACATATCAGACGATCAGACCGGACTGTACGGTAGTGTTACTGGTCGGATTCACTGGAGTGTGAGCGGGCTTTCTCGTCAATCTTCAGATCGCTCAATACCCGGGTGGCCGTTACGTTTAGCAGACCGCTTGCGGCTTGTGGATGTTTGATATGATCATCATCCGCTGCCGGCGTATTGACGAGTCTTTAGAGTCCTATACAGAGGTTTCCTGGCTCAAGCGAAACGAAATAGGAGCGCATATGAGATATGTGCAGGACCGAGAATAATGCGTGTATGTGATACCGTATTCCATTCTCGCGATGAATGTATCGATTAGGTTATATGCGATATACCCTAGTTATCGAATCAAAGGTTGATTCGATAAGCCGATACATAGGATACTGGTCGGTTATATGCGATATGACCGGATCGTTAAATCAAGTGTTGATTTAATGATTTAATGTATAATTATATATTTTATATATTACTTTGCATTAACTAGTATCGGTTCACTTTAAATGGATATTCTCACTCGAGTGTGCGCATTGCATATGCGATATGATTTTGTGCACATGTTTGTATCATGTTTGATGATGCATGCTTTATGGTTAAGTATAAAGAATTAAACCAAGGTTAAGTTGTTGATTAGGGTTTTACTTATTCATTTATCTTATTTATTTATTCATTTTGATTAAATTAAAAGATAAATGAATGGTGGCTTCATTTGTTTTTAGTTGAAGCTTCATGAAGCTTTGACTTGATGACTTTTTTGTTCTCATCCTTAACCCTAACCATCAACCCAACCTTAGTCAATTCTCTATACTTAACTAAGGTAAAGATTATGATAAGTATTGTTTTATTTTTCTATTTTAAAATAACTTATCATATTCTTCATCTTCTTCTTCTTCTTCACTTCAAGAAAAAGCTTCACAAGCTTTAATGGCAAAGTGAGAATTAGAGTGAGAAATCCAATTCTAAAGTTTACCCACTTCTTATTTCTTCATCCTCTACCTCTTGCCAAGTAGTAGAGTGTGTTTCCTACACAAGTTTCTTGACTTGGTGAAGTGAGAGCTTGATCTTGCGATGCTTCGACGTAGATCATCTTCGGCATGGACATCGACGACCTAGCTCGCCTATTCTCCGATGAAGTCAACGCTAGAGCCCGGATTTGATTTGGACAGCGGAGAGGACCTCATCTCGGAGCCGTGGAGGTGGAGGACCGGATCTACAAAGGTTGTATTTCCGTTTCCCATTAGTTAATTGTTAACTAGTTTATTTTTCGCCTAGTTTTCTAGCAAACGATCCGTAGTCGGGTCTCTCGGCACCCGTTAAAATTTTATAATGGCATGATCGATGCCTTGTGAGACACCATTAGGGTGCCTAGGAACCCTACAGAGAAACCACCCGGTTTTGTTGCTCGGGAGGTATGGTCTAGTTTGTCGATTGAAGAAGTCGTTGTATGGCTTGAAACAGTCTTCTCGAGTATGGTTTGGGAAGGTTACTGAAGTGGTTATTTCGTTTGGACTAAGACGGTGTACTCATGACCATTCGGTGTTCTACCGTAATAACACCAATGGCCTTCGCATTCTATTAGTAAAAAATGTTGATGATATAGTGATTACAGGCGATAATGTGACTGATATTGTATAGCTTAAGCACCACCTTCAAACAAAGTTTCAGACTAAGGACCTTTGTAACCCTTAATATTTTTGGGGTATCGAGGTTGCTCGATCGAAGGATGGCATTTTTCTTACAGCGAAAGTATGTGCTTGATATACTGACTGAAGTTAGGATGTTAGGGTGCAAACCTATAGAGGTTTCAATGGATCATAATACTAAACTGCTTTCGGGATAGGGTGATTTGTTTGAAGATCTCGAAAGATACCGACGATTGGTCGGTAAGATTAATTACCCCATTGTCACTCGACCTGATATTGCATATCACGTTAGTGTTGTGAGCCAATTCATGGTCGATCCTCGAGTTGCTCATTGCGACGCAGTGATTCGGATACTTCGATATTTGAAGAATGCTGCGGGAAAAGGTCTACTGTATTCAGATCATGAACATTCTCGGGTAGCAGGATTCACTAATGCAGATTAAGTTGGGTCTCCATCTGATCGCAAATCTTCTACAGGATATTGCGTGTTTGTAAGAGGTAACTTTGTGTAACACCCTAGTTCGTTATACCATGCTTGAATTGATTAATTTATATAATGAATGGCCATTTCTTGATTCATTGCTGTTGGGTGCGAATAGTGTAATTAGTATCTGTGTTTGTATCCGACTCGACCCGCATGCTGGAAACCCGTCTTGATTCCCGTTTATGGTTTATCTCTGCTTGTTCGGAGGATCCGTGCATTTTCATGTTGTATATCCCGTATATCTGCATTATGTCTGGCATCTGGATTTTTTTTAATAAAACAAGTAAAATCAAATAAAATATTTTTAAAATATCTAGCATGGCCTGCATCATACCCCGAACCCTGTGATGGCATCCGTATATCGTGTTCTCGTCCCGTTCAGTGAAACAGACATGTTTGGATCGCTACGTGCACGCTACGTGCATCCGTTCTTGGGGGTATGCATTTCCTTTACCCGGATATTCTATTTTGGTTTTGGTTGATACGTATATTATCCATATTTTCAAACCATAATTTTAGACCCAACCCGGGCATATTTTAGAGTAATTTTTGTATTAATCAAAATCTCAGATTTAACTAATATTATATTCTTATAATATAATTGTGTTAATATATATATATTTATATAAGTTTTAAAAAAAATTTAACTAAAAATATTTTCAAATCCTAACCCACACTCAAATTTCTGCCTCCCTCTCTCCCCTTCACATATATATATATATATATATATATATATATATATATATAGGGTTCCTAGACACCCTAGTGAGGTCTCACAAGGCATCAATCATGCCAATTTCAAAAATTACGGTGCCGAGAAACTCTAGTGTACGGATCATCGGCTAGAAGTTTAGGCGAAAAACAATCTAGTTAACACTTAACTAAAAGTTTAACGGAAATACAACCTTTGTAGATCCGGTGATCCACCTCCATAGCTCCGCAACGAAGTCCCCTCGCTGTCCAAAAGAATTCCCGGGCTCTAGCGTCGGCTTCGTCGGAGAAATGGCGAGCTAGGTCGTCGATGTCCATGCCGAAGATGATCTACGTCGAGGCATCGCTAAATCAAGCTCCGACTTCACCAAGTCAAGAAACTTGTGAAGAAAACATACTCTACTACTTGGCAAGAGGTAGAGGATGAAGAAATAGGAAGTGGGTAGACTTTAGAATTGGATTTCTCACTCATTTCCATCAATCACCATTGATGGAGCTTGCTTTCTTCACTTGAAAAAATGAAGAAGAAGAAGGAAATAGTTATGATAAGTTTTTATGAAAAGAATAATAAATTTATTCTTATCATAATATTAACCTAAGTTAAGTGTAGAGAATTGACCAAGGTTAAAGAATGGTTAGGGTTAAGGAGATGAGACAAAAATGGTCACTTAATGAATGCTTCATGAAGCTTCATGTTGCAAACAAAATAAGCCACCATTTTTCTCTCATTTCTTTTCCTTTTTCCAAAAATAAAAGGATTAATAAATGAACAAGTAAAACCCTAATTATCCACTTAACCATGGTTTAAATCTTTACACTTAACCAAAAAGATATGTATCATCAAACATGATACAACCAAGTGCACAAAATCATATCGCATATGTAATGCGCACATCCGAGCGAGAAAATCCATTTAAAGTGAACCGATACTAGTTAATGCAAAGTAATATATCAAATATATAATTATGCATCAAATCATTAAATCAACACTTGATTTAACGATCCGGTCATATCGTATATAACCGACTAGTATGCAATGCATCGGTTTATCGAATCAACCCTTGATTCGATAACTAGGGTATATCGCATATAACCTAATCGATACATTCATCGCGAGAATGAAATACGGTATCACATACACGCATTATTCTCGGTCCCGCACATATCTCATATGCGCTCCTATTTCGTTTCGCTTGAGCCAGGAAACCTCTGTGTAGGACTCTAAAAACTCGTCAATACGCCGGCAGCAGATGATGATCATATCAAACACCCACAAGCCGCAAGCGGTCTGCTAAACGTAACGGCCACCCGGGTATTGAGCGATCAGAAGATCGACGAGCAAGCCCGCTCACACTCCAGTGAATCCAACCAGTAACACTACCGTACAGTCCGGTCTGATCGTCTGATATGTCGCATATCTCGCCTAGGGGTGGTAAACGTCAGACCCCAATAGCTCGATAAGTCGTGTCGATATGAGGTCTATAACAATTCGAGAAACTACTGGTAACACTTACCAGTAAATCTCAGCAACCCTGGCCAGGGATTTCCTGTTATAGCGAATCGAACACAGCGCAACATCAACCCCCTATACCGGGAGAGACGAATCCCCTCCTATCGCTCATTGCCTCCATGTGACTCGGGACTGTACCCAAAAACCACCGTTTTGCACGCCCTCTTGGACGTGGTAAGATGGAAATCAAAGCACAGTGGGAACCACACAAGACTCTATGACGATCTCGGGTCAACAGACTACTCTGTACCAGTGTCACCAGAGAACTGCCATCTGACGTGAGGTATAATACCATCTGGGAGTTCTCGGCGAGTCCATCCAGTGTACCCAGTCTCTACTGAGCACCCGTATATCATCTCTGATGTCAAACACCAATGGATATGGGATCATCCATCGCCCATCTGTATGGGTCGAGAAGGTACACGCTAGTCTACTCTGGTATATCGATGCCCCGTCTCGATACACCCACGACTAGGGACTTTAAAGGATGTACTTATGGACTACCATGTCCCCACTAGTATGATCCGCATCATAGTCCAGGTAGTCAAGCACACATCCTAAGGGCTTTACCAACATGTAACAGAGAGACAATCAATGTACACGTTAAGGTAAAGAGCAACCAGATAGCATACTATCATGTCGAGCAAGAAAGTATTCCCTATATATGTCCCAGCATCCACTACAATATACATCCAATGTACAGTAATGGCCTCTACGGCATACATATAACTAACAATCTCCCACTTGCACTAGGGCCATCTGTAGCAGTGGTTGTAGTATCTCATACTCAACCATCCCATAAAAGTCTCTCTTTGGGAACAGGCCTTTGTGAGTGGATCCGCTGTGTTGTCCTCTGAGTCTACTCTCCTTACCTCGATCCCCTGGAGATCAACTATCTCCATGATCAGGTGATACTGCCTTAGAATATGTCTGGATCACTGATGGGACGGACGTTCCATGGCATAAGCCACAACTCCATTGTCACACAATGGGAGGAACTAAGTTCATCTCATGAACCAATATACACCCAGACAGCCACTTTGGTAGCATCTCAAGTAGCGATATATCCTGCCTTTATCGTCTAGTATGTCACGGTATCTAGCTTGGAACTTTTCCAACATACCGTCCCTTTACTTAGGGTAAAGACAATGCCTGTGACTGACACTCAGTCGTCATTATCACTCTGGAACCTTTCCAGTGATTCTCCCCAGGATCGATTGATACCATCTCATAACAACTAGTGAGTATCCTAACATCCAATTAAATCTATCTCATAGATCTAAAACACAGAATTTAGGAGGTATCATTTTGATCCTACACGGAGAATCATTGTGATAAACGGAGATTGATCGAGCGTAGCATAAGAAACTCTTTTCTTATCAAGAGTATGTCATCCACGTACTCTACGAGGATCACCACCATACTCCCTACTACCTTTTTGTTTATACAAGGTTCATCTACCATTTTGATGATGTCAAACTCTTTGACTAATTCATCAAAACAGATGTTCCAACTCCGCGATGCCTGCTTTAATCCTATAAAGCATCTTGTACACGTTTCCGCTGCTCCCACTGTTTACGAGGCCCTCTGGCTGTGTACTTATAGACTCCCTCTTCTAAAACATCATTTAGAAAAGATGTCATGACACCCAACCACCAGATATCGTAGTCATGGTATGTAGCCGTGGCAAGTAGGATCTGGATGGACTTAAGCATAGATACTTGAAAAGGTTTCATCATTATCCACGCCTGGTCGATGACGAAAAGCTTTAACAAGTCTAGCTTTGAAAGTCTCAACTTTTCCATCTACACCAAGTAATCTTCTCAAGATATACTTGCTCCTGATGGGGATTTAACCCTTCAGATATAGCAACCAAAGTCCATACTTTGTTGGTGTATAAGGATCCCATCTCAGATCGATAAACATCCAGCCATTCTTACAGAGTCTTACTCTAGATGGCCAGCTCGAAACTAGTTGGGTCATCATCTCATGATGCAATCCTCGCTCCCACTGTCATAGAGAAACCGAAGTATCTCTTAGGCGGGTGAGGAACCCTACTAGATCGGCGGAGAGGCTGAGGTTCGTTAGTAACTATTGAATCCTTTGGTTCTGTCAAATCATCAGCTGCAGTTTGTATAGCTGGAACATTTCCAGTTCTACATAACAGATCTTGCTTCGAGCTTGTCCGGATTATGCTTTTAGACATAGCCCGGACAACCCCAAATCTTAACCAACTTAAGATATGGGCTCTTCCCGTTCCATATCACATATGAAGCGGTAGGCAACTGATTTGATTTGAACCCTATTCAATAGGTATGCAGCTTCTCAAGTGCATAACTCCCAAGAGGAAATAGGTAACTCAGTAGTACTCATCATAGAGCACACCTTATCACATAGGGTGTAATTGCTCCACCCCGATATACCATCGTGCTATGGTGTATACAGAGGAGTAATGCTGAGAGAGAATCGCATTCTCCTTTAGAATAGTCCAGGAATTTCATGCACAAGTATTCTCCTCCCTGATCTCATCATAGGACATAATACTTATACCCGTATTTTGGTTCTCTACTTCTCACTTATATTCTGTGAATATCTCAAAAGGTTCGGACTCATGTTTCAACAGGAACATATGACTGAATCTTGAGAGATTATCAGAGAATATAATGAAGTATAAAGAACCAGTCCTGGCATGTGTAGACAGGGGACCTTACATACATCAACATGTATCATCCCAAGAGTTCATTAACTCTTTCTCTGTTTCCAGTAAACAGAGCTATGGTCATCTTATCTCTGTGACATGACTGGCGAGTTTCACAAGATGTAAATTCAAACTGATTTAAATATGCATCTTTATGTAACTCTAGCTAGTCGGGTCACATTGATCTGACCTAGTCTACAATACCTTAAGAAGGATCCGTTCATTTCTGAACTCTTCCTCTTGTGTGTGTTCTGTATACTAAGAACTGTAGTTTGATTTAGAACGTCAATGCTTTTAGACAACGTGCCTGAACCGATCAACTTTTGATATAGGAAATGTTCAAAACATTATCCAACAATACAAAATTTTATCATTTCTTTACTAATAAAGAGATAGATACGATTTTGTATATCAGGTTCGGTATCTAATAACATTCGTTCAGAATCAATGTATTTGTAATACAGGGTGACAGTGACCAACAGACTTGGCTGCAACATTTGCCCCGTTTTCTGCCTCATGAAACCTATCACCCGTTCTCAGTTCTCTACCTATCTGTAGCCCTATGTAACAGATTACATATCTGGGATCCTGATCTGGTATCACATACCCAGGACGTAAAGGATACTGAGAAACAGTTCTGTATAATGAACACACCCGAAGATGATGCATCATCATGCACTCTCTTCGTTTGGGCGGCACGGGAATTCTGGTAATCCCCAATTTCCTGCTCTGTCTTATAACAATTATAAGTTGAAGCAGGACCAATGTTCCCCAGCTCAGTATAACAAGCGGGTTCGGTCAATATTCCGTATTATTATCTTGATTAAGGCGTGATATGGTCGCTACCAGGAGAGAGAGAGAAGAAAACACTCAGCGTGCGCTCTGTCAAGAATAGATTGGTTTTTATTTTATCTAATCAGGATGGCTCCCACTGCTTTTTATCAAATCTTCCTTCAAACCCTAAAAGGAAAGACTAGCCGGGATTAATTACACACTACAAGTTCGCCAGTCTTTCAGCCAGGCCAGTGTCGGTACTTTGAGGGAGGTCCCCCGTGCTTTCGCACGAACCTAATTAATGTAAACCTCATTTTCCCAGAGGCGTAACCCCGTTGACACCTTTCTAGACACCTACTTGATCGGCTAATTGTAATGTATAAAACTCTCCCAGGAGTAACACTTACTCGCAGCGGGTATCGGGATCCAACTATCTCATAGAAGGTATGCAATCTCATTGCAAATTTCAACACTTGAAATTCCCGATAATTTTGCCCCTAGCGTCCTATGACCTTGACGCAGGCCAACAAACTATAGTTCGCTAGTCAAGTTCAACCCGTCATTTCCTGATTGAATTAAACCCACCCGCACGACCCTTGACGCAGGCCAACAAAGTCGCACGACTACCCTAATCCAATCTGCATCATATGCATAAGCAGATAAATACTAGTTAGCTACCGCACACTACGCCTTGACGCAGGCCAACAAACGTAACACGAATACTAACTAGCACTTATCTGAAATGACGGAGGGCTACGACAGGTTTTTCTGAAAACCTATTGCGTAATGAACTTGATATCGTTGTAGAATCAAATGATTTTAAAATGGAGTGTTTTTGAGGCTTTTCTTGTTTTGCTAAAGGAGTCACTTCCGGTGAAGGGATCGTCCGTCCTTTCCTCGTCGAATGAGGTGCGGGATATATCATATATATCACTGTGCAAAGCAGAAACTATTAAAAGCAATCAAAAGACAAACCGTGTGTGTAGCATCTGCCAGTTATTGCTAAAGGAGTCACTCCCGGTGAAGGGATCTCGGTCCTTTCCTCATCGAATAAGGTGCAGGATATATCACATATACCGCTATGCAAAGCAAGAACTGTAGCTACCTGTTTTATTTTGAAATTCGATTCTACAACATCTTAGGTTTCTTTTATTTCATTAATCACATTAATGAAGTCCCATCATTTAAGTACCTAAACATCACAGATAAATACGACATACACTTATGTCATCCGCATTCGCCTCGATGTCCCCTCGTGCACCGTTAGGTTAGGTGACTAACGGCAGAGCAGGGCAGGGCTAGCGCGGGTGTAAAACATAAGTAACGTCTATATAATATCATATATACTATATACTGTATCTATCACAGAAACATCACATGATCACATCACAGATATCGCAGCAGAAGAATCATATGAAATATTGGATATACTAGGACGTCCGTGTTTTCAATACGAGCCAGTATAAAACACGGATTCCACAGTCGTGATGAATAGCCAAACCCACACCCCTAGACCCCTACGAGAGCGGCAAGCAACCCTACCAATTCTAGAGTTAGGAGACCCGGACTCGACTCCTCGAGTTGGTCTCCCACTGGACTCCAGAACCCGGTTACTTGTGCTCCCCTCCTTGGGTCTATCCTAGTGCGGAAAAGTAAATAATATACAACAGGTGACAACTTCCGCTACCTGGAAGTGCCCCAAATAAAAGAATATTACATACAAGTTTTTACATGAATGAAAATGAAAAACACTCATCTCACATAAAAAACCCCGGCTATTCAAACACGACGATCCAATATAACATATCCAGCAACACATAACATCACATGTCATTAACGTAAGTAAATATGCGCATCCCAATTGTCGTTGACATATAGCAACGAAACCGGCGATATCACATATTACACTTACGGTCACAGAAAAGAAAGTGTAAAACTACAATAGTTGGAATTCGCAACCACCTCAGACATCGCATGCCTGACCAAATGAATTACTTAGACATCGCATGCCTAACAATTATAAACCTCGCATTTTAGTCTCAAAATCGAAAACATTTTTCAATATCAAGTCGGGCAATTCAACAGGATTCCCGACATACTGATCGAATGCTCGTCGCAAACTTTAGCAGGCGGCCGCACCCCTTTTACCATCGACGAAGTGCACCAAGGCGGAACACCGCTACCGCGAGCACCCAAACGGATGCTTTCGGCGACGGGGTTCTCCTACAGTCACTTGGTCGGGGCTATGGGGCGAGGCTGTCTATTAAGTTTACCCGGCGAGTATCCGCGTACGCTACGTGATTGCGACGGACTTTTGATCGCATCAAAATTCCGTGGCAACCGATCAAGTGAGACTAAACTGCTATGTTTATAACATTCATTCATTTATCTCATAACTTTGTGTGAATTCCAATTATTGTATCCCATTCCGGATAAATAGAAAATGTCAAACTTTCCGATCGAACAATCGAACACCCAAGTTTTCCCGATACAGATCAACACATGAAACAAGTCTAACAACATTCAGTTCGTGCCTCAGTACCAACGGTCCAGCCGTAGAAGGGTCAAGCCAACGCCTCACATGTGGCACGCCGTACTGCCCCAAACCCGAAGGTTCAAAGGGCAGTTCAAGACGGTCACATAATCGAGTTAAGGTTTGTTGTCTTCTAAAGGGTCCATCGCGTTACTTGCACTACTTAGAACGTCGTTAAACTACGGAAAAATCCAACACTTGGAAATTTCCCGACAGGGGAAAAATTGGGTATTTATATCCGGTCGAACTTTTTAACATATTCTAAAATTTATCCGGAAAGCCACACAGACAAAATTTGATAATCCAATCGAACATTCGAATCCCCAAAACAACCCAGAAAAATTCAACTCTTGAATAAAAATTAAAAATTCCCAGAAAACTCAGAAGAATTTATCAAGAATTACTGTGCAAAGATTGAGTGCTGACGTCACCAGATAGCCGCGGAACCGCCGCAGAAGCTAGGCTTCTGCCGCGGTTCCGCCGCAAAAAATACTGTTCACTGAAAACTTTTTGCACCGTAATTCATATTTTTTCTTGCTGAATTTTTTAGCAATTTTTAATTCTGGAAAAACCCAGATTTTAGAAAATTTCCAGAGAGCAATTTTGATTTGGGGTTTCGGGTTCGATCGGGTTTCAAATTCCGTCTAGACTTCGCGTAAGGCTCTAGCTAGGCTCTGATACCACTGTAGGGTTTCTAGACACCCTAGTGAGGTCTCACAAGGCATCAATCATGCCAATTTCAAAAATTACGGTGCCGAGAAACCCTAGTGTACGGATCGTCGGCTAGAAGTTTAGGCGAAAAACAATCTAGTTAACACTTAACTAAAAGTTTAACGGAAATACAACCTTTGTAGATCCGGTGCTCCACCTCCATAGCTCCGCAACGAAGTCCCCTCGCTGTCCAAAAGAATTCCCGGGCTCTAGCGTCGGCTTCGTCGGAGAAATGGCGAGCTAGGTCGTCGATGTCCATGCCGAAGATGATCTACGTCGAGGCATCGCTAAATCAAGCTCCGACTTCACCAAGTCAAGAAACTTGTGAAGAAAACACACTCTACTACTTGGCAAGAGGTAGAGAATGAAGAAATAGGAAGTGGGTAGACTTTAGAATTGGATTTCTCACTCATTTCCATCAATTACCATTGATGGAGCTTGCTTTCTTCACTTGAAAAAATGTAGAAGAAGAAGGAAATAGTTATGATAAGATTTTATGAAAAGAATAATAAATTTATTCTTATCATAATATTAACCTAAGTTAAGTGTAGAGAATTGACCAAGGTTAAAGAATGGTTAGGGTTAAGGAGATGAGACAAAAATGGTCACTTAATGAATGCTTCATGAAGCTTCATGTTGCAAACAAAATAAGCCACCATTTTTCTCTCATTTCTTTTCCTTTTTCCAAAAATAAAAGGATTAATAAATGAACAAGTAAAACCCTAATTATCCACTTAACCATGGTTTAAATCTTTACACTTAACCAAAAAGATATGTATCATCAAACATGATACAACCAAGTGCACAAAATCATATCGCATATGTAATGCGCACATCCGAGCGAGAAAATCCATTTAAAGTGAACCGATACTAGTTAATGCAAAGTAATATATCAAATATATAATTATGCATCAAATCATTAAATCAACACTTGATTTAACGATCCGGTCATATCGTATATAACCGACTAGTATGCAATGCATCGGTTTATCGAATCAACCCTTGATTCGATAACTAGGGTATATCGCATATAACCTAATCGATACATTCATCGCGAGAATGAAATACGGTATCACATACACGCATTATTCTCGGTCCCGCACATATCTCATATGCGCTCCTATTTCGTTTCGCTTGAGCCAGGAAACCTCTGTGTAGGACTCTAAAGACTCGTCAATACGCCGGCAGCAGATGATGATCATATCAAACACCCACAAGCCGCAAGCGGTCTGCTAAACGTAACGGCCACCCGGGTATTGAGCGATCAGAAGATCGACGAGCAAGCCCGCTCACACTCCAGTGAATCCAACCAGTAACACTACCGTACAGTCCGGTCTGATCGTCTGATATGTCGCATATCTCGCCTAGGGGTGGTAAACGTCAGACCCCAATAGCTCGATAAGTCGTGTCGATATGAGGTCTATAACAATTCGAGAAACTACTGGTAACACTTACCAGTAAATCTCAGCAACCCTGGCCAGGGATTTCCTGTTATAGCCAATCGAACACAGCGCAACATCAACCCCCTATACCGGGAGAGACGAATCCCCTCCTATCGCTCATTGCCTCCACGTGACTCGGGACTGTACCCAAAAACCACCGTTTTGCACGCCCTCTTGGACGTGGTAAGATGGAAATCAAAGCACAGTGGGAACCACACAAGACTCTATGACGATCTCGGGTCAACAGACTACTCTGTACCAGTGTCACCAGAGAACTGCCATCTGACGTGAGGTATAATACCATCTGGGAGTTCTCGGCGAGTCCGTCCAGTGTACCCAGTCTCTACTGAGCACCCGTATATCATCTCTGATGTCAAACACCAATGGATATGGGATCATCCATCGCCCATCTGTATGGGTCGAGAAGGTACACGCTAGTCTACTCTGGTATATCGATGCCCCGTCTCGATACACCCACGACTAGGGACTTTGAAGGATGTACTTATGGACTACCATGTCCCCACTAGTATGATCCGCATCATAGTCCAGGTAGTCAAGCACACATCCTAAGGGCTTTACCAACATGTAACAGAGAGACAATCAATGTACACGTTAAGGTAAAGAGCAACCAGATAGCATACTATCATGTCGAGCAAGAAAGTCTTCCCTATATATGTCCCAGCATCCACTACAATATACATCCAATGTACAGTAATGGCCTCTAGGGCATACATATAACTAACAATATATATATATATATATATATATATATATTATACAAATATTTTCAACCTATTTATTTATCCCCCACGTCTCTTCTCTCTCTCCCTCCTCTTCTTTATTTTTCCCGCCTCGTTACGAGCTCGAACCCACGCCGCGCCACTCGCCGCCTTGCCTCGTCGCCGTCTCCACCACCGCCTACCTCACCCTCGTCTCTACGCCTTCTCCTCCCTCGACCACCTCATCTCTCCCTCTCCCCTGCAACCCTCATCCCCGACAAACCCGAACACCTACGCACCCATCTCCGCCACCTTCACTTCCCATCGCCGCCGACCACCTCGCCAGCCTCTCCTGGTCACTATCCCCTTCTTCTCCCCCTCTCTTCTTCTCTAACCCTACAAACCCACGAACCCGACCACTTCACTCAAGAACCCGAGCACCCATCCCTGCTCACACCCGACCTCGCCTGCACCCTCATCGCCAGAGACCTCGCTGTTCCCCTCGCCCCATTGTCTTTGACCCCAAAACCCAGAACACCAAACCCCAGTGCAACCCTTCTTCTTGCTCTTCTTCTTCTTTCTTTTTCTTCTTTTCATTTCTTTTCTTGATCCATATTTTCCCGGGGATCGCCGGAGCCGTGCCGTGGCCAACAATCCGGACGACCCAGTGGACATTCCCAGACAGCGTGGTCACTTTCTTGCATCGCTTAGTTCAGTTCCGTACGCGCGTGTGTGCATTGCGATGTTTACCCGACGTCGGACGCAGCGTACGCACCCCGTCGTGAGATCTAATCAGGCAAGTTTATCTTGCTACATGCTATGATATATATTTTGCATCCATATGAATAAAAATATTACAGGTCGTTTAGTTATGCATCCCACATTACCATTTTACTGTTTTACGATACCCGTTCGTATCTATATCATTTATTATACATCTAGTAGCATGCCGGATCATATTATTTCATATTACTGTTACATTGGCACCCTATGCTTGATAATGTGCATTATACATAGTCATGGAGTTATAGATGTGATCCCTGAAAGACATTGTGCATCCGTGTTTTACCGTGCTTCGATACCTGTTACAGTTTTACGTTGAGCATCCGTTTGATACATGTGCACTACTTGACATGACCTGATACATCCCTGCTTGACTTGATACCTGATCATGTTACTAATATCGACAATCCTGACTTGTCGTCCCGACAGACGTATCCTGTTGTCTATTCAGACAAAACCTGTACCTGCTTGATCCTGTGTTGGCATTAGCTCCAGATTTATCAATACCTGATTTGAACATATAACCTTGGGGGTAAGGGGAAATCAAGAATGTAACCGAACGTAACTCAAAGGGCTATTATATTGTTTGCCATTTTTCCGGGCATTACGGAATAATCCTGTTACCGTGGTCCCGTAGAGAATGAACGGGGCATAGACCGAATAATCCTGTTACCATGGTCCCGTGGAGAATGAACGGGGCATAGACCGAATAATCCTGTTACCGCGGTCCCGTGGGAAATGAACGGGGCATAGTCTGATGGGTTATGATGAGGATTACATTAATTGATTTCGAAGACTTTAGATTAGATAACCTAGAGTCCAGAAATAGGTTGCACGCCACATGTACATACACCACACTGTTTCATTTCCGTGTTTACTTTCTATATTCATGTCATCGTTTATATTCATGCCTGCATATCTCGTGTATCATGTTCATTTATTATTGTTGATATTATGACGCACTGACGTCTGGGTTTTGCATGGCCCAGATCCTCTGTCTCATTCGTAGGCTGATCAGGAGTATTTTCGCCGTCAGGCCGAGCAGTGAGGATCTTGTTAGTTTAGTTTAGTTTTATTTCTGTACTTTCATTTCCTGATGTGAGCCCGTATTTGGGACGTATTTTCCAGATGTTATTGTTTATTGGATTTATTGCTTCCGCATATTATTTCTTGACTCGTTTATTCTGGCATATGGACATATACTAGATAGTTTATTTTTATTTTACTGTTCTTGATATCTTATAGAAAGCCGTAATGTGATTGTGGAGGGATGTTTCCTAACTACAGGTAGTATGGTTGGCTCTGTCACGTATCGATCTTAGCGCACTCTGGGAAGCAGGGCGTGACAGGGTTTTTTTGGTATCGGAGCCATAGCATTTAGGTTAATCGGGTTTGATTTTTTTGTAGTTGGGCATTGGACCCAATACACGAATCTGGATACCCGTAATTAGGAACATGTCCTGCCACATTGTTGTCATGATTTTTGAATCTTATCTTTCTCTTGACCCTTTATCTTGACAAGATGGATGACTTTGCATCTCGGCTTGAAATCCTTTTGGTTCTATTGTTTCTCCCTTTTCTATTCCTTCGATTCTTGACACTAGTATTTGGGCGACTTGAACGGAGTTATGTGATTGTAATTATGAACTGCAGCATAGTTACAATACGATACTCTATTTAAGTAACTTGGAGTCCTACTCTTGATTCATTTCCTTGATTTATGGTCGTGATACTACCTTGCTTCTCTCGTTTTCATTGCTTACCAGTTCATATTTTATCGAAAGCTTGAATCCTGTTTACCGTGCTTATCTTCTTCAGTGTTTGGCTTCAGGTGAAGTCATTTCGGGTATCCTACGTGTTCATGTTTTTCCTGCATTAGCATTATTTGATTCTGGTGCATCCCATTGTTGTACGTCGTCCAAGTTTATTGTTGCACACTCGATTTCTTGCACGACCCTGTCTTGTTGTTGGGACATACACATTGGGAACGGGAAGATCATATCTAGTAATAAGTGCAAGAATTGTTCAGTTGTTATTTGCGGACGAGAGTTATTCGCGGATTTCTTGGTGATTGATACTGGCAGCTACGACGTCGTCTTGGGAATGGACTTTCTCGGCACTTTCCACGCTCACATTGATTGTAGGGCAAAGAAAGTGATTTTCCAGATTCCCGGACATCCGGAGTTTGTATTTGCTGTAGGTAGCAGTTCTGTCGGGCCAGTCGAGTTTAGGGCTAGGCCGACAAGCGCCGTTCTTTCGTCAATGGAAGTTGATAGGGAGGAAGCGCCAGCTGTAGTTCGAGAGTTCATGGACGTGTTCGAGGACATCTCGGGTTTACCGCCAAAACGAGATGCGGAGTTCACGATCGATCTTGTTCCTGGTGCAGCGCCAATTTCAAGGGCGTACTATCCGATGGCACCAGTGGAGTTGGAAGAAGTAAAGAAGCAGGTTACCGAATTGCTAGAGAAGGGTTGGATTCGCAACAACAATTTACCTTGGGGGGCTCCAGTCCTTCTAGTCAAGAATAAAGATGGCACAAGGAGGATGTGTATCGATTATCGAGAATTAAACCGGGTGACTATTAAGAACAAGTACCCGATCCCTTTCATTGGCGAATTGTTCGAGCAACTCAGTGGCGCGAGGGTATTCTCGAAGCTGGATTTGCGATCCGGATATCATCTAGTTCGAGTTAAATCAGAGGATATCTGTAAGACTACGTTCCGAACTCGATATAGACATTACGAGTATTTAGTGATACCATTCGGAGTCACGAATGCACCGGCGATATTTATGGACTTCATGAACCGAATATTTTCGCCGTTCTTGGACCAGTTTATAGTGGTGTTTATCGATGATATTCTGGTCTACTCGAGGAGCCTAGAAGAGCATGTAGAACACTTAAAGATCGCACTGCAGACATTAAGGCATGAAAGATTGTATGCAAAGAAGAACAAATGCGAGTTTTGGATTGAAGAAGTGAAGTTTTCGGGCACGTCGTATCCGGAGATGGAATCGCCGTTGATCCTGAGAAGATTGCAGCAGTTCAAGATTGGCTGATTCCGAAAAATGTAGCGGAGATCAGAAGTTTTCTGGGACTTGCAGGATACTACAGAAGATTCGTGGAGAATTTTGCTCGATTGGCTGAGCCTTTGATCAAGCTTACACGGAAGGCTATACCGTTCGTTTGGACGGATGGTTGTACTTCAGCTTTTGAGGCGTTGAAGCAATGGTTGATAACCACTCCTATTTTGACCGTACCAGACGGTTCTGGAGGATTGGTGATTCACCGCGGCGCATCTGGGAAAGATTTGGGATGTGTTTTGATGCTGCATGGGAAGGACATAGCCTACGCATCAAGATAGTTGAAGACCCATGAGAAGAATTACCCAGCTCATGATTTGGAGCTTGCGGCAGTGATTTTCGCTTTGAAGATTCGGAGACACTACTTATTGGGCGAAAGGGTCGAAGTATTCACCAATCACAATAGCCTAAAGTACGTGTTCACGCAGAAGGAGCTCAATATGAGGCAGCGTAGATGGTTGGAACTGATAGCTGACTATGATCTTGATCTCAAGTACCATCCAGGGAAAGTTAATGTAGTGCCGGATGCGCTTAGTCGGTTGCCAGCAATTCGGATGTTGACTGCACAGAAGGAGCTTATCGATAATTTTCGGAGATTCCAGTTGGAGATTGTGTTTCCGCATTCTTCAGGACAGTTAATGCAGCTGCAAGTACAGTCGTCGTTGATCGATAATATTAAAGCAGCGCAGTCGCACGATCCAAGATTGCAGAAGTTTCGAGAACAGGTAGAAGCGGGACTTCGAACGGACTTGTTGATTCATGAAGATGGTTCGTTGCGCTATGGTAGCCGTTTATATGTGCCGAAAGGAGACATTCACAAAGAAGGTATGAAGGAGGCGCAGAGTTCCGCATATTCCGTACATCCAGGAGGCACGAAGATGTACCGTGATCTACGACAGCATTTCTGGTGGGAAGGCAGGAAAAGGAAGATTGCCCGCTTTGTAGCGAAGTGCTTGGTGTGTCAGCAAGTTAAGGCTGAATATCAAAGAGTAGCTGGTTTATTGCAACCACTTCCGATTTCTCAATGGAAGTGGGAACATATAACTATGGATTTCGTGATAGCTTTACCGCGGAGTCCAAGGGGCAACAATGCAGTTTGGGTGATCGTTGATCGATTGACCAAGGCAGCTCATTTCATACCATTTTGAGTTAGTCATTTAACGGAAGCATTAGCAGAACAGTACATACAGGAGATTGTGAGATTATATGGAGTACCTGTAAACATCATTTCCGATCGTGACACCCGATTCTTATCGCACTTCTGGAGGAGCTTACAAGAAGGTTTGGGGACGCGATTGAAGTTTAGTACCGCGTATCACCCTCAGACAGATGGTCAGTCAGAGAGAACGATCCAAACTCTTGAAGACATGTTGAGAGCTTGCATGTTGGACTTCAAAGGTTCGTGGGAGGATCATCTACACTTGGTGGAGTTTTCGTACAATAACAGCTTTCAGGCGACTATTCAGATGACTCCATTCGAAATATTGTATGGTCGCAAGTGTCGTTCACCCGTCAGTTGGGACGATATTGGAGAACGAAGATTGTTGGGATAGGATCTTGTCGTGCAAACAGTAGAGAAAGTTAATATTATCCGGAATCACATGAAGGCGGCACAGGATCGGCAGAAGAGTTGGACCGATACATAGAGAGGACCGATACATAGAGAAGACCTCTAGAGTTCGTTGTTGGTGATCTTATATTCTTGAAAATATCACCGACTAGAGGAGTGATCGTTTTAGGAATCGAGGCAAGCTTAGTCCTCGATTCGTGGGTCCTTTCGATATCATCGAACGTGTTGGATAAGTGGCTTATCGATTGGCGTTACCACCATCGTTGGCAAGTGTTCATGACGTGTTTCATGTATCTCAACTTCGTAAGTATGTTCGAGATGAAACGCACGTACTTGATCATTCGGAGCTGACAGTAAGGGAAGACTTGACATATGAAGAACGACCGATATCGATTGTTGATCGAAAAGAAAAGGTCCTCAAGAACAAGGTTATCCTCTCTCATACTTGTTTCATGGGGAAATCGCTCGCACGGAGAATCGACTTGGGAACGAGAAGACGAGATTCGACAGAATTTTCCACACCTCTTTTCGTCGATTCATGCTTGTTTGTCTTTTCTTATTCCGGGAATTTCGATGACGAAATTCTTTTTGTAGTTGGATATAATGTAACACCCTAGTTCGTTATACCATGCTTGATTTGATTAATTTATATATTGAATGGCCATTTCTTGATTCATTGTTGTTGGGTGCGAATAGTATAATTTGTATCTGTGTTTGCATCCGACCCGACCCGCATGCTGGAAACCCGTCTTGATTCCTGTTTATGGTTTATCTCTGCTTGTGTGGAGGATCCGTGCATTTTCATGTTGTATATCCTGTATATCTACATTATATCTGGCATCTGCATTTTTTTAATAAAACAAGTAAAATCATTTAAAATATTTTTAAAATATCTAGCATGGCCTGCATCATACCCCGAACCCTGTGGTGGCATCCATATATCGTGTTCTCGTCCCGTTCAGTGAAACGGACATGTTTGGATCGCTACGTGCACGCTACGTGCATCCGTTTTTAGGGGTATGCATTTCCGTTACCTGGATATCCTATTTTGGTTTTGGTTGATACGTATATTATCCGTATTTTCAAACCATAATTTTAGACCCAACTCGGGTATATTTTGGAGTAATTTTTATATTAACCAAAATCTCAAATTTAACTAATATTACATTCTTATAATATAATTCTGTTAATATATATATTTATATAAGTTTTAGAAAAAAATTAACTAAAAATATTTTCAAATCCTAACTTACACTCAAATTTCTGCCTCCCTCTCTCCCCTCCACACACACACACACAGATATATATATATATATATATATATATATATATATATATATATATTATACAAATATTTTCAACCTATTTATTTAACCCTCACGTCTCTTCTCTCTCTTCCTCCTCTTCTTTATTTTTCCTGCCTCATCACGAAGCTCGAACCCACGCAACGCCACTCGCCGTCTTGCCTCATCGCCGCCGCCGCCGCCGCCTGCCTCACCCTCGTCTCCACGCCCTTTCCTTCCTCGACCACCTCATCTCTCTTCTCTCCCCTGCAACCCCCGTCCTCGACAAACCCGAACACCCATGCACCCATCTCATCCACCTTCACTTCCCATCGCCGCCGACCACCTCATCGGCCTCCCCTGGTCACCATCCCCATCTTCTCCCCCTCTCTTCTTCTCTAACCCTACAAACCCTGAACCCGACCACTTCACTCAAGAACCCGAGCACCCATCCCTGCACACACCTGACCTCGCCTGCACCCTCATCGCCAGAAACCTCGCTGCTCCCTTCGCCCCATCGTCTCTGACCCTAAACCCCAGTGCAACCCTTCTTCTTACTCTTCTTCTTCTTTCTTTTTCTTCTTTTCATTTCTTTTCTTGATCCATATTTTCCCGGTGATCGCCGGAGCCGTGCCGTCGCCGACGATCCGGATGACCCAGTGGACGTTCCCAGACAGCGTGGTCACTTTCTTGCATCGCCTAGTTCAGTTCCGTACGCGCGCGTGTGCATTGCGACGTTTACCCGACGTCCGACGCAGCATACGCACCCCGTCGTGAGATCCGATCAGGCAAGTTTATCTTGCTACATGCTATGATATATATTTTGCATCCATATGAATAAAAGTATTACAGGTCGTTTAGTTATGCATCCCACATTACCATTTTACTGTTTTACGATACCCGTTCGTATCTGTATCATTTATTATACATCTAGTTGCATGCCGGATCATATTATTTCATATTACTGTTACATTGGCATCCTATGCTTGATAATGTGCATCATACGTAGTCATGGAGTTATATATGTGATCCCTGATAGACATTGTGCATCCGTGTTTTACCGTGCTTCGATACCTGTTACAATTTTATGTTGAGCATCCGTTTGATACATGTGCACTACCTGACATGACCTGATACACCCCTGCTTGACTTAATACCTGATCTTGTTACTAATGCCGACAATCCTGACTTGTCGTCCCGACGGACGTATCCTGTTGTCTATTCAGACAAAACCTGTACCTGCTTGATCATGTGTTGGCATTAGCTCCAGATTTATCAATACCTGACTTGAACACATAATTTTTGGGGTAAGGGAAAATCAAGAATGTAACCGAACGTAACTCAAAGGGCTATTATATTGTTTGCCGTTTTTCCGGACGTTACGGAATAATCCTGTTACCGTGGTCCCGTGGGGAATGAACAGGGCATAGACCGAATAATCCTGTTACCGTGGTCCCGTGGGGAATGAACAGGGTATAGTCTGTTGGGTTACGATAAGAATTATATTAATTGATTTCGAAAACTTTAGATTAGATAACCTAGAGTTCAGAAATAGGTTGCACGCCACATGTACATACACCTCGCTGTTTCATTTCCGTGTTTACCTTCTATATTCATGTCATCGTTTATATTCATGTCTGCATATCTCGTGTATCCTGTTCATTTATTATTGTTGATATTATGACGCACTGATGTCTGGGTTTTGCATAGCCCAGATCCTCTGTCTCTTTCGCAGGCTGATCAGGAGTATTTTCACCGTCAGGCCGAACAGTGAGGATCTTGTTAGTTTAGTTTAGTTTTATTTCCGTACTTTCATTTCCTGATGTGAGCCCGTATTTGGGACGCACTTTCCAGATGTTATTGTTTATTGGATTTATTGCTTCCGCATATTATTTCTTGACTCGTTTATTCTGGCATATGGACATGTACTAGATAGTTTATTTTTATTTTACTGTTCTTAATATCTTATAGACAGCTGTAATGTGACTGTGAAGGGATATTTCCTAACCATAGGTAGCATGGTTGGCTCTATCACGTGCCGATCTTAGCGCACTCTGAGAAGCGGGGCGTGACACTTTATCTTCTGGAAGAATAAGAAGCAGATCGTTGTATCTTGTTCCAGTGCTGAGTCAGAGTACCGAGCGGTAAATACTACTTTTGGGCTTGTATGGATCCGCTTTTTGCTTGAAGGGCTTGGCTTTAGGCCCACTTCTTCTATGCGGCTACATTGTGATTATAAGGCTACCATCTATATCGTGCCTAATCATGTATTTCATGAGCGAACGAAACACATCGATGTTGATTCCCACTTTGTGAGGGAGAAGGTTGAAGATGGCATCATCAACACTTAGTATGTTCAATCTGCTCACCAGTTAGCAGATTTATTCACAAAATCTTTGGGAAGAAATAGAATGCATTTTATTTGTGGCAAGCTGGACATTTATGATATGTATGCTCCAGCTTGAAGGGACTGTTAGAATACTCGTATTGTACACGGATTTTTTATATGTAATTAGATGCAAAATAGGGGTGTAATAACAAAATGACATTGCTGGTATAAAGAGAAGGATTAAAATTAGTTCTATCCATCCATTACATTTCCCTAAATCACTCTCTCTCTCTCTCTCTCTCTGGACATAGTGACGTTGGACAAACTATAAGCACTCTAGAGAGCGTGCTAAGCGTATTAATTTCGGCCGATCCACCTGTGTGTAGAGTTTCCTGCTTTCATTGTTCATGTAAGTTCCTCTGTCACATTTAATTTCTTGGCCAATTCTGTCCTTTCTTCTTGTTTTTTAATTCGTCCAACTAACAGGACGTAGAAATCTTCTTTTTTTCCCCTTTGGGTGTGGTGGGTGTGGTGGGGGTGGGGGGGATTTATATGAGGACTAAGGGATTCTGCGTCTCCTTCATCATCATTTTTATGACTGCTTTTTCTCTTTGCCAGGAAGCACTTCCTACTAGAGAAATGCTTATTGACTTTCAACTCAAGTAGACAAAATGAACGACAATATTTTTATGTATGAAGGCATATAAACCAACTCAACCAAAACTACTTGCTCAATCATAAATTCACTACATCGGAAGTACCTGATTAATTATAAAGCGTGAATCTTTAGTTCGCTACAAAGTTAGGACTTGCACATGTGTGTGCATGCAACCTTTGAGACATTTATTTTAACATTGACAGGAACACTAGAAATATCGAAAATCAAAAGCCTGTGATCTCTCGACATTGGTTGTATAAAGCTGTCGAGAATAAGTGTATACCAAATGGATAGAGGCCATGAATAACAACAAGTAGAGAGGATGCATGGTGCTATTGAAGTTTAAGGCCACTCGCCTAGTCAACTGATGCAACCAGTGATGCAATAATCATTATGACGGATGCCTTGAAATGGAATGTTAGGGAGCTCCATGGAATGCGTAAGAAACCCTAACCCAAGCAGCAGTATTCCATGCATTGGAAACATCAGTGCGGCAACGCTACATTGTTAATGCATGTCTTCTGCAACCATCTAATAAGATACTTGAGTTTGGAATGTTTGAAGTGCATCCTTTATAGTTGTATGCACCGCCTGCGGTCAAAAAGAATCCATATGCCCACACGATTGCAACGCTCAGAGGAACCTGTCAAACATAGTGTCAGATAAGTAGATAAGCAGAAGGTTAACTATGATCCATAGCAAAATAATAAAATTTGGTCCATCTAATCTAGCTAAGCCACAAGGTAGAATTTAGGTGGAGCAAAATTTACTATAGAAATATGGGTTGAAAACAAGTTTAAACAGATCGGAAAAAGCTCAACGCCGTCTCCTTTTTTTAAAACTTAGAGTACAAAATTAGAGGTGTGCCCCTAATAGCATAAAAATAAAAACGCAATCCACAAATAACTCATTTTCCCCAAGTTAATGCACATGCTCATTATATTAGTAATTAATTATGTCTGTGCGAGGTGTACAAAGTCCGTAAGATTATCCTAACTTGACAGCACATAGACAGCCATCTTCATAATCGAGATAAGAGCTTCTTGACTACACTAAAACCTTCGGTGATATAACTATACTAAGGAAAGAATTGCATGTTTAAATTACATTAGAAGAAGAGACATAAGACCACTGTAGCCCAAAATTGTCTGAAAAACCGAACCAACAATAATAGCCCCTTGTAATTCCCTCACAACATGCCAAAATTTCTGCATTTGATGAAACAGAAGAACTTCAAGAATAATGAAAGAAATAAGAGAATAAGGGAAATAATACAAGTTACATAGATTAAAGAATTGCCCACCCACCCACCCAACCCAAACACGCACACACGCACACACAAAAATAAGGTTCAAAAACAACCAAGCAAGTTCGCCATACTTTTTGACATTTTATCTCATCAGCTACAATGCTTGACATTTTTGCGGAACAGTACTGGACTAGCATATACTTTATAAGTTTACACTGGTCTGAATCAATAGGTTCCAATATGATGACGAGTCTGAAGTCTAATTTTCAAAATGGTCATAATTACCTATGTTTTGGACCATAAGCGTAATATTAGAGTAGCTCGGCTGTGAATCTTCGAAAAGAATTTTAGACAAACCTCTAAAAACAGACCACAGCTGGTCTATAAAATAGGGACCAAAATGGTAGATATTAGCAGTTTCAGACATTGTCGTGTTACAATAAACTAATAACTTTATTCTAAAGCTAACCCGCAAAATAATAATATCTGTCTGTAACATTTACAAGTGTTTTGGGCAATCCCTAAAGTATTATTGTATAAGGAAATCTACCACTTCAGGTATAATAACGGTAGTATTACTCTCATGACAAATGCCTACTTGCTACACAAAACCATAGCCATCAAACCAAAGTCAATCACCAAGCTACATGTAGCTCCACGACGACGAACAATATATAATTAAAACCAAAAAGTAAATGTTCTAGTTTTTGAACTAGACTAACCTGGTAGAAATATTAAAGACGCGTACTAGCATAAGATATAGAAATACTCGGTAGCAAATCCATGGCATAGACATAAATTTCTAAATGTTGAAGCCATATACAATTGTGCAATAAAATCAGTAAAACATTAACCTCTAAAGAAAAGTGCAAGGATATACAGAAAAAAGTTGGCTAGAGCAGCATCGCGCGCCTGCAGATAATGAATATAACTGCTATTGCTTAGATTAAAGTGAGGGCCTGCTTATAAAATTTTGTAGACATGGTAGGTATTAGACAATGGTGGGTGCATACTTACATCGTCATTAAGGTTTCTGAACTCTTCAGAATTTATGATAACCAATGCTGGAGCCAAATATACAAATGAGCTTCCCTGAACTAATGGAAGCCTGCTACCAAAAAGGGAATGCATTTTTGTTGTAACACCAGACATTAATAATAGCATGGCCGAAATAACGCTAGCAGTCTCCTCCCGTCAACATAATAAATCAGAAAATATGTTAAAATATGATTCTTGCCTTATTTGTTTTAGTTGTACAAAATCATAAAAGGGATAAAAAAGAACTAACATCTGTTCCACCCATTGCTGGCACCATTATGATAGGAATGAAGACAAGAGAACCGGCTAATGATAGGTAATGCTGCACACCATAAAAGAAGAGGCGGCCTGAAAGGAGAAAAAAATTGATGAAGGTGAAGAACAAACCATTATTCCTAAAAATATCGAAATTATCAGTCTGAGAAAAATAATGGTATTTCACAAGAACTCCACGGATAAAGAAACTAGTATTATTTTTTATTTATCTTTAGTTATTAATCAATAAAAAGTAATTCTTGAATTCAATACAAAAGTTAAGTAAAATATTCGCGTTGGGGGAGACATTATAAGGCTTTAGTAGTTTTACTAGGGAAATGAAACCGGCATTATTTCACCAATATTCAGAGTATAACAAAAATTCTGGCCAACAAATTGAATGCCCTACATGCATACTTTCTACTGAATCATGCATATCGGGGTCATCGAAGAAAGCACGTAAGAAATTATACATAACATAAGTTGAATCATCCAAATCACCACAAACTCATGTCCATTTTTATTAGAAGCCGTCATTTATATATAAGTCAGATATCGGGTGTATCGCTGATTTATAGTCCCGACATATTGAATCGGAGCAGAAGCCCTTACGATAGGATACATGTGACAACAGATGAATATCGTTTTGCCTAAATATGGGCTGTTATATTGGCGACTTCATAATTCATATCGGTCCAAATATCATTGATGTTTCAGTATTCACGTCCTGTGACATTTTGGGTAGCGGGTTTAAGCTTATAAGGGTTTGAACCTGTTACCCAACGTAAAATATGAAATGAATTGTATTTTGGACTCACTACATTACAAAGCAAAGGTATCCTTGCCAAAAAAGATCAACTTTTTCATATGGGAATATTGTTAGTATTTCAAAGAGCGTTGACAGGGGGTATTAACCTGCTGGTAATATTATAAACTTTAAGATATCTAAGCGCTATAAGAAACAATAAGGTATTACAATGTAGAGTGGGTAATCTTTGAGGTCTTTAGAGCTATCTAGCCTAGATTTTTTTTATTCTCTTGTTGTTTGAGTTAAGTTAAAACAATGATTGCTTGTATTTTAGGACTTTACAATCTTACTTCTAAGTATATTATATTTATACTTATAATGTGTAATGCCCAATTATAGTACGATATATATACAGAAATCCCCAATATAAACTTCCGATGTCTATCCATATCCTCGGAAAAATGTCCGATATGAGCTGTCCAATATAGAAAACACCCATCAGATATGGTCCTTGTAGCCCATGTTTGAAACCTTGAGATTACAACTTAACATGGTACATGGTAACTGCCATAAACATTCCTTCAATATGAAATAGGAGGTCAATGAAGAGGATTGAAGAAGTTAGTGTTATGGATCATGGAGGTAGATCACAAAAACGTAAATATTCAATTCCTTAAAATATATTAGACGAACTATAGAGCAAGTGGCAATACAATTGGTAAAGGATGACTTAAAGAACTTTGAGCAGCATGGTGACTAACTGTCTGAAGCTTTATGTGATAGTATTCATGACGAGAGTAATGAAAGAAAAACTTTAGTTGCTTACGATGTACTCAGATAGTGCATTGGTTAGAAAGTCGAAACATCCTCAAGGTGCAAAGAATAAAATTTATTCAAGTCTCAAGCTAGCTCAATCTTAAACAGATGACGATCTAATGGTTTTTTACAATTTAGGGCGCAAGGGGGCGCTGTCGGTGGAGCAAATCTTTTCAGTTTCAGTTTGTTTCTTTTTTCTTTTTGGTTAAGCCGATTCCAGTAATCCTTTTATTACGAAAAAAATTTAAAATCTTAGCATTAGATGATCACTTTTGGGATCAAAATCAGCAATCTTGGCTATATCAGATGTCCCGAATAAGAAATATCAGATTTTTTATCGTTTGGCAAAAGATTTTTTTAAGATCAGTAAATTCTTTAGAAATGAAGTAGAAAATTTGGTGAATTCTATAGCAACTAATGATTTCTAAAATGGCTGTTTTAAAATTAAATAAAAATAACTATATATATATATATATATATATATATATATATATATAGTAATTAATGATGTCAAAATCCTGAATTGACGGTTTTGTTTAGACAAAACTTGCCTTTCATGGGGGCACTCAAAAACGTTGATTCTCATTCATTTTAGTTTAGAGTGTTATGCTAGAAAAGAAGCTCTTTAATTTAGATCATTGGCAGCCTTAGCTAGAGCCACTGTCATATTGGGGTCAAATGCGTCCTGCCCTGAACAAAGATGAACGGAGACTCCTTGTCTTGGAACGTCAGGTTTGGATATTGGCCTTTATTATCTGCCAACAATCTCCTTGCGCGCAGTTGGAAACCACTCATTATGCGGCTGTAAACATCTTGAGTTGCTTACAATCTATCCCTTCGAAAGGCCTCGCTTAATTAATTGGGGGAAATCGCTCGGGTATAATGATTATTCATTCGCCTTTAACCATAATTTAATAACCTATAGATAATCCTACAAACCCATTAATAAACTTAATAGTAGAACCCTACTAATCAAATGATAAACCCAATATAACTCGGTATCGGTATCGAAACTTGGACAGCCATTTGTTGGATCGGGATTCGGATCGGGATCGGACGAGATTTCATCCCATGATTATTGTCATATCCCGCTTCCCAAAATAAATAATAAAATAGGGAGGACGTAACAAGGCCCGCAACGTATCTATATCAAGAAACATACCTTCCCGATATAGATACGCTAAGCGTCTGTATAAACAGTAAAAGAAAATTATAGTACAAGAATTTAAAGCTCATAAAGTATCCAACAATATTTATTTACAACTTCAACAAAAAGAGTCAAAATTAGAACATAGCAGTCTAATGTTTCGAAACAAAAGGCAAGCGGAAATCTGGAGGAAACAACAACCTAAAGTTCTGCCTAGATGGAGAAGTGATCAAAGTTCTCATCGGTTGGTACCATCTCGTACCTAGCCTCCTATCCTTCCCCACTGTCAATCCAATGTTGTCTGATGACATTCCCAAAAAAAAAGATAGAAAACAAACAAGAAAAAGGAATGCTTTCATCGAACTAAAGTTCGACAAGTCCCCATTTTATAAAAAACGGTATTTGAAATGAAACATAGTATACATAATACTAAGCATGAGAATAACTGTGAACAGTAAATATTAGTGTGCATATCAAATAAGTAATATATGTTAATCAGTGCAAGATAACTGGGGTATCACGATATTCGAGATTTCATTGTTATTAATTATAAGTATAAGCTCGATTTGTGGGAGTTTTATTATGTAACTAGGATATTCCGTAATTCCCATGAAACAACAGCAACACGAGATTCACGAAATTCAAGATTTATAAGTAATGCAATGTACCGTATTCTCCGGTACCACGAGGAACAAGTATGATCCCATGTTATACATAAATACTCCCATTCTTCGAGCTATCCCATATATATATATATATATATATATATATATATATATATATATATATATATATATATATATTGGCACCCCCCGCTTTCTAAAAAGAGAAACGAAAGCGACAAGCCCGCAACGTATTCATATCGAGAAACACTCTTTCTCGACATGAATACGCTAAAACGTCTATATAAGCATTTTTGGAAATTATAGTACAAAAAAATTTAGGCTTATAAAATATCCAACAATATTTATAACAGTCCCAAAAACAATAATTGAACATAATTCGAAAATTTAAGAAACTAGAACTGGAAGATGGTCTTGAACAAAAGGCATACTTACTGAGGAATACTAGAGCTCGATCTGACTTGAAAAATATTGAGTGCCCTTCTCGGTTGGTACCATCACGTACCTTGTCTCGTCATCTGTCCCAAAATCGTCTGACGATATTCTCAAGAAAAGAAAATTTGAAAACATGAATGTCGTCAGCGAACTAAAGTTCGGTAAGTCCCTATTTTATATAAAAAAATATTTGGAATGAAACATGATATATATAATACTAGGCATGAGAATAACAGTGTACAGTAAACTGTAATATGCATGTCAAATAAGTAGCATGTATTAATCAATGCAAGGTAACTAGAGTATCACGACATTCTGTATTTCAGTGTTATTTACTATAAGAATAAGAATAAATATAAGTACAAGTATAAATATAAAAAAATCATAAGCATAAACAAAGGTATAAGTATAAATATAAGTATTAATATAAGCTCGATTGTGAGAGTTTTATTATATAACCAGGATATTCCGTAATGCCATAGAACAGCAATACGAGATTCACGAGATTCAATATATATATATATATATATATATATATATATAATGCAATGTACCATTTTTTCGGTACCACGAGAAACAGGATATGATCCTCCGTTACACATAAATACCCTATTTTCGAGCTACCCCGTTCTCATGATATATATATTTATATAGTATATATATTTAATAAATAGTATACGTGTCATGTGCACAAGATTCACGAGATTCAAGATATTCAATTGGTTCATATCTGTTCCCCTCCGAATGGCGGCGGAGACGACGTGAGGATGTCTTGCCTGAGATTCGGGGCAGATGCTATATGGTTTTATCCGTCTACCTCTCCGAAGATGCCAAGTTGATTTATGACACCGTGTATCGGAGGTTTAGACGGATGCGGCCGATGTAGCAGATTTCGTCAGATTCTCCCTCGCTAGAGAGGTTTTTGATTGTGGGGACGCTCTTCTCTGCAGACGCAAACCCCTGCAGTTAATTACGCTACCGCATCGCGGTAGCCACTTTCTCCTTCTCCAGAATTTCACTTTGTGTCGTATGTGTTTGTTTTATTTGTGGTTGCCCGTGGATTGTATACGGAGACTGAGTAATGCCGTCGCCCGTAAGATGTGGATTAGTCCAAATCCGTATTTACTTAGATTTGGATTTGGTGTTTTTAGTTTAAGGATACGTTAGCCGTATTGAGGCTAAGATCAATTTAAACGTTCGTTAAGGATACGTTAGTCCTGTTTGAGACTAAGATCAACTTAACGTGGTGATCCATTTATTATATGGCCGTCAGGACTCGTCACCTCTCTGACGTCGTTGAAGAATTACAACGATAGGTGTCAGAGGAGTTCAGAGATGTACCCTTGAACCAAAGTTGATTTGGAGTTTTATAGTCCATTTGAATGTTTAAGGATACGTTAGCCGTGTTTGGGGCTAAGATCAACTTAAACGGGCCGTTTAGATCCGGCAAAAGAGCATTTGGAGGCTCTATTGTTCCAGTTTAGGGACGTGGTGGTCCATGTTCCAGTTTAGGGACGTGGTGGTCCATTATTAGTTTAAGGACGTTTCGGTCCAATATTGGTTTAAGAACGTTTCGATCTATCGCCAGTTTAGGGACGCGGTGGTCCATCATTAGTTTAAGGACGTTTCGGTCCGTCATTAGTTTAAGGACATTTCGGTCCGTCGTTCCCATTTTGGAATGAATATTAGTTTAAGGACGTTTCGGTCCGATATTAGTTTAAAAGCGTTTCGGTCCACGAGTTTAAGGACCCCGCAGTCCATATACGTATGTGGTCGTCGGGACCCGTCGCCTCTCTGACGTCGTTGAAGGATTACAACGATAGGTGTCAGAGGAGTTCGGAGATGTACCTTTGAACCAGATGTAAATTGATTTAGGAGAGCAGTCTTGCTCAGTCAATTTAATTTGAGAACTTACGGTCAAAATTGGGCTGAGTCCAGTTGAAAATGTTCACATTTTGTTTGCATTTGGCCTGTTAGGCCTTTGTTTGGGCTCTCCCATTTTTAAAATAATGCATAGCATTACTTCAAGCCATTTATGCCTATTTTGACTGGGCTCTGCCCTTTTTATTATAATGCAGAGCATTTGTTTTGGTCCATTGGACCTCTCAATTGGGCTCTGCCCTTTAAATAATGCATAGCATTATTTTTGGTCTATTTAGACTTTTTGATTGGGCTCTCCCTTTTTAAAATAATGTGCAGTACTTTTATTTGGTCTATTAGACCTTTGATTGGGCTCTGCCCTTTAATAATGCATTGCATTTAATACTCTGACAGTGCCCCATGTGTCTTGTCAGGCGTTTTGCGCCAATTAATGAGCGCAAGCACTCGTGGAGGTGACACGTGTCACGTTCTGGTGAGCGCAAGTGCAACAGCGCAGTGCGCTGCGTCAATACGCTGCGCTGTTGCACTGTTGACACGTGGCGCTTCCTGGCGGCTTGCGCAATAGTGCAGTTTTGGCAAGTGCTGGGCACTGTTCTTATTCTTAGAATCAATTTTAGATCAAAGAAAACAAGTTTTTTCTTGTTTTTTAAAGAACCAATGGTTTATAAAAAGTGCAAGGCACTGTTATTGTTTTTTTTTTTCTTTTTTTCTTTTTCTTGAAGATCATTGATCTTGTTCTTAGATCAATGATCTGTTTTTTTAAGAGATTTTTTCTTTTTCTAAAGGTTTTTACCTTTTTCTCTTGTTCTTGAGGAATTCTCTCTAATTGTTCAGAATTCTCTCTGTTTAATTTTTCCAAAAATGTTGATGCCTTTGAATTGAGGTCTAGGGGTCTTTATATAGTGCCCATAAGTTTGTTGAATTTGTTAACTAGATCTTTCTCTGAGTGATTTGGGGAATTTTCCCCACCGTTGGATCTTTGATCCAAGCGCTTCTGTTTTAAAGAAGAAAATCTTCTTGTTTTAACAAAAACAGAAAGATTTCTTTAAAATCTTAATTCTGTTTGGCGCAAATGCCCCAGCGCGTGACACGTGTCAAGCAGCGCACAGCGCAGCGCAACTGCGCTAGCGCATCCGTGCTGACACGTGTCGCGCAGCGCAAAGCGCAGCGCAACTGCGCTAGCGCATCCGCGCTGACACGTGTCGCGCAGCGCACAGCGCAGCGCAACTGCTAGCGTATCCGCGCTGACACGTGTCGCGCAGCGCAGTGCTTGCGCAACTGAAGCGTTACTTCCTTTGATTTTTCTTTAAACAGAGCTTTGCTCTGGTTGGGTGCGCTGCCTTGGGCGTTGCGCTGACGTATCAGCGCCTGACGTGTGGTGCGTGGCGCCTGAGATTTGAAGCGTTGCTTTAAAATTTGAATTTTGAATTTCAACAGAGCTTTGCTCTGATTGGGGAAACAAATGCCCCCCCACCGTTGCGCTCATGTGGCGCGCACGTGAGTGCAGCGGTGGTAAGCTCTTGATCGTTGGATTAAGCGGCGAGCTGAAAGGGCGCAAGCGCCTTATAAATAGGACCTATGGCCCTTAGGAAATCTTCACCATTTCAAAATTTTTGATTTTCTACAGAGGTTTGCTCTTGCTTAAGAACTTCAGAGCTTTGCTCATTTCCAAAGTTAGAAACTTTAGGTAAAAATTAATTTAAATCAAATTAATTTAAATTAATTTTAACCAAAGAGCTTTGCTCTCACAGATCTTTTGATCTAAAGAGATCCCCATTGGGGTTTCATAAACAGAGCTTTGCTCTCAAAACTTATAGATCTGCAGAGATCTTGTTCATGGGTTCTAACCCATGAACAGAGCTTTGCTCTTGGATCAAGTGTGGATCTTTTAGATCTGCAAAATGAAGAACTTATTATAAGTTTTCATGGATTTTTTAAGGTCCTAAAAATTTTAAAGAAATTTTTAAGTGTTAAAATTTTCTGATGGATCTTTCCATTATTATCACAGAGCTATGCTCTTTTAAGGAATTTTATTCCTTTGAGACCAGAATTTGACAAGTGTCATTTTGTGACAGGGCTTTGCTCTGAAAGAGAAGATTTTCTCCTTGTCTCTAGGGATTCCCTACTGATGATAATATTCTCTTGGGGATCTTTTCTTTAACTGACAGTCTCACCCAATGATGAGGCTGTCTTATTAAATGAGGCATTTTCATCCAAATTTTGTGGGTCCCCATTTGGTCCCCTACCCACTGCACTGCAGTGTGATTAATTTTAATCTAATTAATTTTTAAATTCATTTAATTGAAGATTTTGAAACGCCAAGCGTTGAAATTACAGCACTAACGGCTATTTCTTGTTCCTTTGCAGCGACCATGTCTCTCGATACTTCGTTCCCGTTCGTCCGCTCGGAGGAAGGTTTTCCTGAAGCGCCCTTGGACCGTGAAGTTCTAGCCATGATTAAGGACCACGGCCCGGAATACAAGAGTCTCCACCTTTGGGGGTCGTGGTATAATCAGATCATCATGGGTCGACGGAGCTTCACATGCGCAGTGCCGTCAGAACCCATCACTGCGATTCACTATGCTACCCTACCCTCGGTGCAGTATGCCATAGAGATGGTGGATTGGACCGTGAAGGGCTTTCTTCATCCCGCTATGGATGCGGTTCCGGTCCAGCGTCCTATGGTCTTGGATATCCTAGGACGCCGTATCTGTCAGGGCGAGGCGAGACCCTGGGGGCAATCATATAACGTTGGTCTGATCCCCCGCCACCCGATCGGCTATCTGCCATGGGCCCGGTATATCCTGTCGACGAAGAAGTCGCAGTTGATAAGGTTAGGATTATACACCGCGGTGTACGTCTCTCTGTTCCAATATCCCACGCTCCCCACTTGGTGGTTCAAGGCTTTCCTGAAGCAGTGGAATATTCCTACCCACACTTTCCTTGCCATGGATCGGGAAGTGTCAATCTCTTTGGAGGAGTTCACGGAGGTATCCGGTTTACCAGTCATGGGGGAACATTATGAGGAGTTGCCCCCGACAGATGAGTACGTCTTTGGTGCTAAGCCGGTGGTAAGGGGGCTCATGCCGGAGAATGCTGTTCAACACCAGTTCCCAAGCTTGATTAAAGTGTTGAACATATATGAGTCCCTTTTCATCGAACATGGGAGTCGAGGAGTTAACTTTGAGGATTTCATTGCTCGGTTTCTTCGTCCAAGCGTCCTCTCATCAGAGGCCGCCAAGTTCACTACCCTGGATGACCCTTTCGGTCTAGGTGTGGATAACCTGCCGGAGAAGGAGATAGATCAAAAGGGTTTTTTCTTTCCGGACTTCCCGACTATGTCTTTTGCAGAAATTGCGGCCCCTGGAATGGATGAGGAGGCCTTTTCCTTAGGATTTCTCGGGTTATGGTTGAGTTGGTTTGCGATTCCAATGCACTCTCACCGCATGCGGCCCTCTGTTTTTTACCCAGCCCACCGGATGACTATCGGGGTAAAGGTGGCTGTTGGGATCACCGGCCTGGCGCACTTATATCATGGCCTCAGTCGAGCAGCGGATGCCAATGAGCCTGGGGTACTGCACGTGGTCTTCCCGATGCACTACTTCATATCGTGGCTCGAACTACACACGGCAGGTGTCTTCGGCATGCATAAAAGGCCCACGTTCTTCGACAAGTGTGGTTTTCCTCGCATTATACAGCTGATCGGCGCATCAATTGTGACCCCATCACCACGGAACGCCAGGGGTTTACTACTTCGCCCTCACACCGTTGGAGCCGGGATGTCTTTTATTGACAAGGTGTTGACTATTGGAAAGGCGTCCACCACTGCGGTGCGACCATTACAAGATTCCTTTAAGGATGGAGTCTCAGTTTTGACGGCCCGGGAAACCCTCCACTTGTATTCTATTAGACCGGGCTTCCTAGTCTTTAGGCAGAATGGCGCGGCAATTTTCATGAGATATAACCCGCATCGTTTCGCCCAACAACTGGGCTACGATCAAGGGGTACCCTTGGAAGCTTTCCTACTGGAACCCGCTGCCACCGAAGAAGGGATGGAGAACACGCTGCATCACTTCATGCTCCTGAATACGGGTTCTCACTTTTTTGTCAGTGCGCCGGCTTACGCTCCACGACTCCTCAATGTATATAGAGAATGGTACAATCATTCAACGGAAGCCGTTATAAAGGAAGAGAGGCGAGTGTTGGTCGACCATAAAAGTACACCTCCCGGCAGCGACCGCAACGCTCCTTTGGTGCCTAGGACTCCGGTAGTTGCTCCTCTAAAAGATGTTAGAGCCGGGCCATCGCGTGCGCAAAGTCCTCCGCACGGATTGCCGCTCCCTGATATTACAGATGCACCTCCAGCGCCCTGTGCTCCAGTGGAGACAGTGGTTGTAGCCTCGCCGGAGTCTGGCGTGGGTGCAGACATCGGGACCCGCCATCCCAAAGTGGCTGCTAAGCGTAAGTCGATCCCACGTGTACCTCGGGTCGGAGGGCAGAAGAAAAAGAAGTCGCTCTTCGCTGCAGATATCGTGTTCGGTCAAGAACCCCACGCTCCCTATGCCGAGGGCCTGAGCGAATATGGGACTAACGAGGGATTAGTCATGCCGCCGGATGACACGGACTTGGAGGCCGCCCTCGAAGCTTCAGAGCGGTTAGGGAGGCGCGACGCGTGGCTGGCTAAGCTTGCGGCATCAGGTAATCACTAGTCACATTTTTTTTACTGCATCATATTTTCATTATTGCCTTTGACTAACATTCTTCCTTCTTTTCTTCCAACAGGCATCACCACTGAAGAAACCATCGCCACTTCCCTGAAGACTTTCCAGGAGGAGGAGCGTCTTAGAGCGTCCAAGGGTCTTAGTAAGTTTCAATTCATCAAGTTTTCATTTCCCTTGTGTTACGGTCGATCTAACCTCTCCCTTTTTATCGCAGGAATCTCAATGCCGTTCCCGCCAAGCGACGCAGATGTTCTACCAGCTGCCGATGCTCCTGCTTCCTCGGGGCTACCGCGGGAGGTCCGTCTTGAAGAGCCGATGAGAGATGCCTTAAAGGCTCTGGAGGCATCTCTGAAAGAGGACGACGACGCCTTGAAGGAAGCGTCGAAGAGGTCCATCGCGACAGCTCGGGAGGAGAGGAAACGGTCAAGGCGCGAAGCGAAGGCACGCCGGGCTGCTTTGGCTACGGGAGCGGGCCCCAGCACCGTCCCTCATGCTGATACTCCCTCCGAAGAGGCCTCGGTCGTCCTGTCTACAGCTCATAGACAGGCGATTCGCGCCAATAGGGAGGCTAACGAGAAGTCCACCTCAGGTAATACTTCTTTCAGAATTTTGTTTGTAAAAATTGTAAACTCGCCGGTTCTTATGAATCTCATCTTGTAGGGTCGAATCCGACCGAGGGGGAGGCAGAGACCGTCGAACCCAAGGAAACAGAGGAGGAGGTACCGGCCGAACTCGAGCTGACGGCGGGCAACGTTGTTGGGGCCGCGGAGCTTAAGTTGGGGGCCGAGGAAGCTGCATTTGAGAAAGTCGTTGATGCCGAGCCTAAGGTGGCGGCAAATAAGACGACCACTATAACTGAGCCCGGGGTAGCGGCGGATGAGGCGCTTGAGACCGGCGACCTCATGGTGACGGTGGATGAAACGATGGAGACCGCTGAGTCCGAAAAAGTAGCGGGTGAGATGGGCACGCTTCTTGGGAAAGAGTCAGCCGCTCTTTCTCAAGAGTCCGGCAATGCTCCGATCATTGCCCTCCCCGTTTACAATTTTCCGCCGTCTCCTGGCCGTGCGAGCATGACGACGGCCCCCATAGAGTCGGGTGATGAGGCTACGGGCGGTGGCTTTATGTCAATGGAGGAGGGAGACGCCTCCGTTTCAGCCGGCAGCTCATCAGGTAAATCCTGAGTTACTGTTCTTTCTTTATCTTATAATCCTTTCTGACAAGTTCGCCTTTGTTCGCAATGTAAGTGCAGCCAGCGCCGATGCCCCATTACTCGAGGGAGCGCCTTCAACTACTGCCTTGGCGGTAGTCACCTCTCAACCCTCTCTCATACCATCGAAGATGTTGGAAGGTATGGGTTTGTAACTTATTAATCTCATCTTTCAAACGTATAATTTGTGTAATAAAGTCGTACTGTTGTGTCTTTCAGGAGTGCTTTTTGACCATCTCTATCAGGTGTTGCTCCCACACTTCTCCTTCCCATCTGAACTCGCTTCTTCCTCCGGTAGCGCAGGTGAGTATGGCTTCCATTGATATCTTTCTTTTTCATTGATGGAATTACTTCTAACCGTTTACATTGATGGAATTACTTCTAACCCTAACCCTAACCCTGTTCCCCTCCGAATGGCGGCGGAGACGACGTGAGGACGTCTTGCCTGAGATTCGGGGCAGATGCTATATGGTTTTATCCGTCTACCTCTCCGAAGATGCCAAGTTGATTTATGACACTGTGTATCGGAGGTTTAGACGGATGCGGCCGATATAGCAGACTTCGTCAGATTCCCCCTCGCTAGAGAGGTTTTTGATTGTGGGGACGCTCTTCCCTGCAGGCGCAAGCCCCTGCAGTTAATTACGCTACCGCATCGCGGTAGCCACTTTCTCCTTCTCCAGAATTTCACTTCGTGTCGTGTGTGTTTGTTTTGTTTGTGGTTGCCCGTGGATTGTATACGGAGACTGGGTAATGCCGTCGCCCGTAGGACGTGGATTAGTCCAAATCCATATTTACTTAGATTTGGGTTTGGTGTTTTTAGTTTAAGGATACGTTAGCCGTATTGAGGCTAAGATCAACTTAAACGTTCGTTAAGGATACGTTAGTCCTGTTTGAGACTAAGATCAACTTAACATGGTGATCCATTTATTATATGGCCGTCAGTACTCGTCACATCTCTGGCCTCGTTGAAGAATTACAACGATAGGTGTCAGAGGAGTTCAGAGATGTACCCTTGAACCAAAGTTGATTTGGAGTTTTATAGTCCATTTGAATGTTTAAGGATACGTTAGCCATGTTTGGGGCTAAGATCAACTTAAACGGGACCGTTTAGATCCGGCAAAAGAGCATTTGGAGGCTCTATTGTTCCAGTTTAGGGACGTGGTGGTCCATATTCCAGTTTAGGGACGTGGTGGTCCATTATTAGTTTAAGCACGTTTCGGTCCAGTATTAGTTTAAAAACGTTTCGGTCCATCGCCAGTTTAGGGACGTGGTGGTCCATCATTAGTTTAAGGACGTTTCGGTCCGTCATTAGTTTAAGGACATTTCGGTCCGTCGTTCCCATTTTGGGATGAATATTAGTTTAAGGACGCTTCGGTCCGATATTAGTTTAAAGACGTTTCGGTCCACGAGTTTAAGGACCCCGCAGTCCATATACGTATGTAGTCGTCGGGACCCGTCGCCTCTCTGACGTCGTTGAAGGATTACAATGATAGGTGTCAGAGGAGTTCGGAGATGTACCCTTGAACCGGATGTAAATTGATTTAGGAGAGCAGTCTTGCTCAGTCAATTTAATTTGAGAACTTACGGCCAAAATTGGGCTGAGTCCAGTTGAAAATGTTCACATTTTGTTTGCATTTGGCCTGTTAGGCCTTTGTTTGGGCTCTCCCTTTTTTAAAATAATGCATAGCATTACTTCAGGCCATTTATGCCTATTTTGACTGGGCTCTGCCCTTTTTATTATAATGCAGAGCATTTGTTTTGGTCCATTGGACCTCTCAATTGGGCTCTGCCCTTTAAATAATGCATAGCATTATTTTTGGTCTCTTTAGACTTTTTGATTGGGCTCTGCCTTTTCAAAATAATGTGCAGTACTTTTATTTGGTCCATTAGACCTTTGATTGGGCTCTGCCCTTTAATAATGCATTACATTTAATACTCTGACAGTGCCCCATGTGGCTTGTCAGGCGTTTTGCGCCAATTAATGAGCGCAAGCGCTCGTGGAGATGACACGTGTCACGTTCTGGTGAGCGCAAGCGCAACAGCGCAGTGCGCTGCATCAATGCGCTGCGCTGTTGCACTGTTGACACGTGGCGCTTCCTGGCGGCTTGCGCAATAGTGCAGTTTTGGCAAGTGCTGGGCACTGTTCTTATTCTTTGAATCAATTTTAGATCAAAGAAAACAAGTTTTTTCTTGGTTTTTAAAGAACCAATGGTTCATAAAAAGTGCAAGGCACTGTTATTGTTTATTTTTCGTTTTTTTTTCTTGAAGATCATTGATCTTATTCTTAGATCAATGATCTGTTTTTTTTAAGAGAATTTTCTCTTTTTCTAAAGGTTTTTACCTTTTTCTCTTGTTCTTGAGGAATTCTCTCTAATTCTTCAGAGTTCTCTCTGTTTAATTTTTCCAAAAATGTTGATGCTTTTGAATTGAGGTCTAGGGGTCTTTATATAGTGCCCATAAGTTTGTTGAATTTGTTAACGAGATTTTTCTCTGAGATTTGGAGAATTTTCCCCACCATTAGATCTTTGATTCAAGAGCTTCTGTTTTACAGAAAAAAATCTTCTTGTTTTAACGTGAACAGAAAGATTTATTTAAAATCTTAATTCTGTTTGGCGTAAATGCCCCAGCGCGTGACACCTGTCAAGCAGCGCAACTGCGCTGACACGTGTCGCGCAGCGCAACTGCGCTGACACGTGTCGCGCAGCGCAACTGCGCCAGCGCATCCGCGCTGACGCATTCGCGCTGACACGTGTCGCGCAGCGCAGTGCTTGCGCAACTGAAACGTTGCTTCCTTTGATTTTGCTTTAAACAGAGCTTTGCTCTGGTTGGGTGCGCTGCCTTGGGCGCTGCGTTGACGTATCAGCGCCTGACGCGTGGCGCGTTGCGCCCGAGATTTGAAGCGTTACTTTAAAATTTGAATTTTGAATTTCAAAAGAGCTTTGCTCTGATTGGGAAAACAATATCATTCATATAAAGATAGTATAATCTAATGCAGGAGTATTCACAAACCCAAGGCTGTCATCCAAGAGTAAGGTAACACGGACCCGCTCATGTAATGAGACTCCAACCACTGTAGGAGTATTCATGGAACCAAGGCTATCATTCAGGGTTGGAAAACACGGATCCATTCATGAGTTAGTAATGAGACTCCTCAGATTCTGTTGAGCATAAGTTATTTGATTGGTTTAGCATATGTTGCATATATATTTTTTATAATTGATATATGATGGATATTGATGAGTTATAATGTAGCAAGGTCAGGTATAGGAGGTAATTAATATAAGAACATGGTCATGCTAATAACAGTTGTGGTATCAAAGTTGTATTAGTATACAAATAGTACATAGATTGAGTGGTCGAGTGCGTATCAGATACCAATGTTGCGAGTATCAAATATACAAAATATTATGTTCATATATTTAATTTATGTTGATACATTATATTCGTTTGTTTCGGTTCATTTATTTTTATTTGCAAGTGATATATGTCTACATTTGTTAGGCAATGAGTGTATCTATCATTGCTTCAAGTAATGTGGCAATGATTTCAATTAGTACAATATCATTATATATATATAGCAGTCAAGCAGATGAGTTGTTAAAGTAGATGTAGTTGTTAGGTTTCAGTACATTATACTTTAGCAGAAATTTAGTTAATTTCATAATATAATTGCTAGTAGTAGTAATAGGATGGCATATTTATTTTGATAATCAATATTTTATTTTCACGGACAGTCATGTATGGTAATATGTGATATCTCACATATGAATGATTAGTTACATAGATGGTTATGGGGCATATGGATTATTGATAGTTTTTAGATATGTAATAGTTTTTGCATATGAGTATTGGGTTTATCGATTTTAGTGAGTATTTATGGTATTTCTCGTAATTGTAGAGTTATCGAGTTAATTGATATCATTTGTGGTGTTATCTATATTGTTGTGTTTATGTATTGACTGTTATGTCACAATTAATGGAATCTTGGGTTATCACATGTGTTATTGGTGTTTTAAGTTAAAGAGTATTTGTAGGATTCCATGTACACATGATAATTCATTATGTATAGGGTTACGCTTGAATTATATTTGTTGACAATATTATATATATAATGCATGAAAACTGTATTTTGGACAATTGACATATTTATTGCTATATTTTGATATAAAAAAAAGTAAATTAAATTATAGCGATGAGGGAAATAATTTAAAGGATGAACCAATTTCCACTCCAAAGTTTAGTCGATCTTGAAAATCCTAAACCATATTAATTAGGTTTTATCATATTTTGGTATCAAGTTTGTTATCTAAATAATCTCTATATGTTATCAGCATTTATTCTGTTAAAACAAATATTGAACAATTAAATCAGAAGAGACAAAATAGCTAAGCAGTTTAATGCAAACCAATAGGTTATTAAAACAAAGCAAGCTAAAGTCTTTTCCCATTGGGATGATTATATACTACTAAAAACTCGATCAAATAGCCATAGATGAATTTGTCATTTATACCGAGCGTAGTTTGTAAAATATACTAGCATACTATATATACACGAGAAACTTGTTTTGTTAACGGTGATCAGTAAATCAAGAACCATTGGTTATTAATTAAACAACAATTATCTGTAGGGAACAGTATCGGTGGTATTTAAACGAGTTAATGTACATTGACAAAGATCAAATTGTATATATAGTTAAGTATTAATGATATCAAGTAATAAGTTATTATGAAGTGACTATTTAAACCAACTTGTTGACAATCATACTTTAAAGAGGATTAGATACGAATAGAATAAGGATTGTTAACACAAAGAGTATTTTAATCATTGATTGTATGGATATGTATCCTTATATAAGTAGTATCATAAGAATTAGATAAGCATATAGAGAATACAATAGATAGCTAGGCGTATAAGTTCAATATTAAGAAAATATATGATTTAAGTGTCAAGATACTAAGTCATCAAATGTTGACAATTAGTTATTGTAATATAATAAAGTCTCGGCACAAAGTTAACATATAGAGTGAGTATAAGGTAAAAACAATATAACTAAGTTATTTGTTCTCAGTTTAGGAGTATATAAGATAGTGCAATTGTGTATTTTGTCGCATAATCGATTGTAATGTTGACTATATATAAAGTTACATCATTATGATTTCTTTCTACTTTGTCAAGTACTTTATTTATTACAGTTGTCATACGTATGTATATCTCAGTTTTTTTATAGCATTAATTCATGTACAATTTTCGTAATTTATTGATTACTAATAAAAAATTCTATACCTTATGTATTATATATGAACACACACTATCTATGATATGCAAAAACATAATACACTATGGGAAATTCGGCATAAAAACACAAGTCGAGGCATAAGCTGAAGCATGGTACGAAGTTGAGGAACAACTAGAGAAACAAAATAAAAGGAGGGGACTTACGAAGAGATCGTCAACGGCGATGGCGACGATGTTTGGCTTGGGATTTGGTCGTAAGAGCGACAACGACTGGATCGACGGCGACGCTTGATGACGAGGCGGTTGCAGTCGGCCTCGACCTTCGATGGGTTAGGGTTTCGGTCAAGTAAGGAGAGGAAACGCCCAGACCAGTTAGGGTTCTGGGAGTTGAGGATGACACGATTGCGGTTGCGGCCATGGTGGCCGAGGAAATAGAGACGGTGACGTAGGGGTCGTGGCTGATGAAGTGACAATGGCGACGAGTTGATGAGGAGGAGAGGCTGGAGCTTGAAACCTCGGCAAGGTTTAGGGTTGATGATGCTCGATATCGGTGATCTCCCAGATCATGACATGTAGCAGATGACGTGTCCCAAAGCTCACAAGAAAGGACCTACAGTGGCCGATCAGACCACTCCAATGCCCGTCCTACAAACAAACGTTGGCTCACCTCCAAGCCCCCTGCACAATTGGCCTCCTCGGCCTCCCAGCTCGTCTCCGGGCTACCGTAGAACCAAGATACCTCGACTCTCCCGCTCGTCTGCGAGCTCTCTCGCCGAGGTCATCTTCCTCGGTCTCATCGACCGACCGACGGCACCGCTCACAGGCGCAACCATCATCCCGCGAATCTCGCCATGCGCGAGATATCCGCCGGCCACATCCCACGTTCCACGCCATCACGATCCCCCATTAACGAGCATGTCTCGCCATTAATGCGGGATCTCACCCATCACGCGGGCGTGACATCGGGAGCGTAATGGCCGGCGTGATTCTCGCGCCTGCCCCCTGCCTGCTGCCATCGCTATATAAACCCCTCCTTCAGACAGTTCTAGTAAGCCATTTTGACTCCACTAATCCGTTACTCTGCTCGGATTTCCTCTCTAACTTAACCGTCGGAGGGTCCTCGGTGGTACAACCACCCCGGGACTTCCTTGCAGGTAGCTCGGCCCAAACAACTTCAAACCCATTGAGATCTACACCCTTCAGGAGCCAACCTCCAGATCCAATCCCAGCCATCCATCGCAGCCATCAGTAGATCAACGGAAGGTAACATCTTGACGTGATCCGACTCATGTCAGCTGGCGCCGTCTGTGGGAAGAAGGCCAGGGAGACCGAGACGATCATTTTTGACGATGGGGACTTTCACGGCATATCCCTGCCCCACAACGACCCCCTGGTGATTACGGCTCGGGTCCATCAATACGAGGTGCACAGGATCCTAATCGACTCGGGAAGCTCGGCAGACATTCTCTTCTACGACTGCTTTCTGTGCATGGGGCTCACCACGGCAGACCTGAGGCCGACCTCCCACGTCCTTTCAGGATTCACAAACCACTCCATCCCGGCGGAAGGGGTAATCACTCTGCAGTTCAACGTCGGGGAGGTCGGCCATACGCGGACAGTGCCTGTGGAATTCATCGTAGCGAGAATTCCATTGGCCTACAATATCCTCCTCGGCCGCCCAACGTTGAACTCCCTCCGGGCCCAGATAATCGACCTACCACCTGGCGATGAAGTCCCCTCTCGACCAGGGCGGGATAAGTCGAGTCTATGAAGACCAGCGAATTGAAAAGTTTTGTTTCACCGCAGCATCTTCATAGGAGAGGCCGGTCGACGATGTCGAAGGTGAAGGTGACATCAGGGGTTCTCTGGACACTCGAGGCGAGCAAAAAGAGGTCCGAGGGACCCCGGTGGAGCCTCTGACAGAAGTCCCCCTCGTAGAAGGGGACGACGAAAAACTCGATCAAATCGGGTCGCTTCTGACAGGAACTCAACGAGATGACCTGGTTCATTTCCTCATAAACAACTCCGACGTGTTTGCCTGTACGCCTGCTGACATGCCTGGGATCGACCCCAAAGTTATATCTCACAAGCTCGGGGTAGATCCTATGGCCCGACCCGTCAGACAGAAAAAGCGAAGCTTCGTCCCGGTCAAACAGAAGTCTATCGAGGACGAGGTAAATCGGCTTCTCTCCGCCAACTTCATTCGGAATGTGCCCTATTCGGAGTGGCTAGCGAACGTAGTCCTGGTCAAAAAGTCAAGCGGGAAGTGGCACATGTGCGTTGACTTTACCGACCTCAACAAGGCCTGCCCCAAGGACAACTATCCCCTATCTCGGATAGATTAGCTTGTCGACAGCTCGGCAGGCCGCGAGCTATTGAGCTTCATGGATGCCTTCTCCAGCTATAATCAGATCCGTATGAATCCGGCAGACGAAGATCTTACCGCATTCACAACGGACCAGGGGGTATACTGCTACAAGGTGATGCCCTTCGGCCTCAAGAACGCCGGGGCTACATACCAACGGTTGGTCAACCGCATGTTCAAGCCACAGATCGGCAGGAACATGGAAGTTTACGTCGGCGATATGCTCGTCAAATCAGTCTCGTCGACTGACCACGCCAAGGACCTCGGCGAGGCCTTCGAGGTACTCCGCAAGTTCAAGATGAAACTGAACCCCGCCAAGTGCGCATTCGGGGTCACCGGGTGAAAGTTCCTCGGTTTCATGGTCATCCACCGTGGGATCGAGGCTAACCTGGAAAAAATCAACGCTATCCACAACATGCACGCGTCCAAGACCAACGTCGAGATCATGCGACTGACAGGGAGGGTAGCCGCTCTGAGCCGTTTCATGTCGAGGTCTGGAGAAAAGTGCCTCCCATTCTTCAAAGCTCTAAGGAAAATCCCGAGGTTCGAGTGGTCAGAAGAGTGCCAGACCGTCTTTGACCAATTAAAGAGGCACCTTGCGACGCCACCGCTGCTCACTCGACCAGTTGAAGGAGACGAGCTATCACTGTATCTGGCGGTATCCGACCAAGCAGCAGGCTCAGTGCTCGTTCGAGAGGTCGACGGAGTGCAGAAGCCGGTGTACTACGTGAGCCATGTCTTCAAAGGCGCAGAAACGAGGTACCCAGCTATAGAGAAGATTGTCTTGGCACTCATTGTGGCCTCAAGAAAGATACGGCACTACTTCCAGGCGCACACTATCCTCGTTCTCACCAAGCGCCCGCTGGGGGCTATCCTCGCCTTACTCGAATCCTCGGGCCGCTTAGAGAAGTAGAGGAGGGAGCTGTCCCAGTTTGACATAAAATACCGCCCGAGGCAGGCCATCAAACCACAAGCCCTGGTCGATTTTATCGTCGAGTGCACCATCCCCGGCAAGGATCCTGTAACGTTTCAGAAAAATAAAATATTATTTTTGAGAATTTTTATAATTTAATATTAATTTTAATGAATATTTTAATATTTCGGTATAATTAAATACCGATAAATTGGGAAAATTTTGGAAAATTATGGAAATTACAAAAAAAAGGTGTTATAAGTGAATTATGCAAATTATGAGAGTTTAAGATTTATATGACACTATTTTAGTGCTAATCGCGATTAAAATCGCTAATCGGGCTTTAAGCGGGTTTTGTGCAAAACGTGCACCATATCATTTTTACACTTGTGTGGCATTTCCTACATGGTTTTCTTTTCATTATTCATTTATTGTTTTGGATTTACTATTGAGGAGAGAAGAAAACAAAAGAAAAAGAAAAGGATTAGAGTAATGAGGGGTGGGCAAGAGAGAGAAGGTAGGAGAGAGGGTGAGGGGTCAACTTGACCTTAGCCTTTGTGTCCTATTCATTTTTCCCTTCATCATTTCAGCCCTTCTCCTCACCATGGCAGCACCCCCTTTCCTCTCCACTTCAAACCCCCGCTTCATCACTAAAAACACTCCAAAACCTCATTCCCACTTCACAAAAAAGGTGCATGAGCTCACTAGCAACACATTGGACCAAGAAAACTTTCATTTTGGCGCTGTGGAGGATTCGTGGATGCTAACTGAGGTATATCCTTTCACAAAAAGTGTAGTGTTTCGGTTGTTTAATCCTCTTTTAAAGTTTGGTATCGATTTGGCGAACTTTGGAAAACCCTAGAGAGGGTTAGGGTTAATCTGAGTTGTAGCTGTGCAATTGGACTTTAAAGATGACCTTAGACCCCCTATTGTCTAAAACCCTGACCTAACAAAACCTAAAACCCAAAAATATGGAATTACGGGACTTTCATGTCGGTTTGTGGCGACTTTGAGGGTGCAGGGAAATCTGGAATGAACTGGGATTTTTACTGGAAAAATAAATAAGTCCAGAGACCAATTTGAGACCCTAGGAACCCCCTGTAGCAAGACGGACCCCATTGAAGCAGGCATGGCCGTCATGGCCGGAATTTAGGGGGAGGGGATCGGTTACTTGGTGAGGGGGTGGGTCCAGGTTGCTTCAGTAGGTCATATGTACCCTATATATCACCCTAGTGTTGTTTTGGAACCTTGGTTTCACCTGAGACAAAATATGAGAACACTTTTATAAGCTGCTGCCTTATGTTTTGCGTGTGTTTGAATTCAAGTTTTGGATATTTGGTATTGTATTCGATTATTTGGCATTTGTACGTCTATATCGATTGATATTTGGTTGAATTGCAAGGTATAGCCCATAGGTTTTGACCTATGGGTGATTCGTGCGACATTTTGGTTTTCGTGTGCCGTTTTGGCTTTGATTTAGTTTTGATGCGATGCGATACGTGTGACATGCAGGTACCCCTATGACGATTCGAGATGATGAAGAGGATGATGGCAACATCAACATCGGCAAGCAAGACGCAAGGTGAGTAGATTATATCTACGGAGGAAGTTGGGTGGATGGGGTATAGCACCCCCGCAGTTCGATGACTAGTATACTATATATACTATATATATATATATATGATATCTTATGTGTGTCATGGATATTCTAGATGTGATTAAGTGTACTATGGATAGATTAGGGTTTAGAAGTAAACTAGTATAGTTTCCCTAGTTGCGAACCCTAGAATAGGTTTACACCCGCACGCACACACATGCTTACTTGTTATACTTATACCTGGATGATGAGGATAGTGGATGATATTTGGAGATGAGTCGATGAGATTGGGCATAGTGCCATGAGATCGGTGATATGATGTGATTCGTATTTGGGATACGACATGAGATTTTAGCGGGTCTTTGGACGTGTGTTTCATACACGCAATTGTATTTACATATATGGTATCGGTTTGTACTAGGCTTAGATCAGTACCCCAGATCATGAGATATGATGATAATGATACCAGATGATTGATGAGATGAATGTGATATTGACCCGTACCCAGATTTGGGATGCCGTACGATGATTTACCGTACGAGCTTTATATTGATGATAGATCCGCACTCATGACTCGAGAATGTCATATGATATTGTATCGTACGCGGTACCACTGAGGCGGGATCACCGACTATTATATGTATATATGTATCGACTCAGATTTAGGTGGTTTCCATACCCTTTCCATTAGCTTATTAGTTAGATCTGTAGTTACCTTGTAGATGTTAGACTACACCCGAGTCATACATATTTCAAAACTAATGAATCGGGAGTATTTTAAAGACAGGCAAGGGATTATACGGATATTTTCAAAGGACGCGTCTTCTCTTAAAAACACTGTAGCCCTTATTTTCCTAAAAACCCCGATTCGTCTCCTTTCAAATGGCAAAACAGTATGACATAGATACATTGATGTAGATTCTGCACTGTTGTGGTTGTTAGTTGATTTCTGCATATTCTTGCTATTCGCATCGCATTGCATGTGTACTGTGTTTATTGTTATATTAAAACCATGTTGTTAGGACACCAGCACCATTATCGATGATGCATATGTTCCACGTACACCTGCTTGCCGGCTCACACACTTCATCATCGATAATTGCCATGTCACTACACTGTAGTACTGTTGCATTCAGGATATGATCCCTTGCATGGCATACTTGTGTACATACCTATTGTACACCCATACGTGCATACATAGTATTCGCACATACATAGATGATTCTCGCTGGATTTGGAGACTTAGGAACCGCAAGATACTCTTTAAAACTAATTCATTTTAAAAGAGCGGTTTCCCTCAATATGTGCATATTACTATTCCATGTTGCATGATATACTGATATGCTTACATTTCTTTTACATGTCGCATACATCATGCTTTTTGATTAGACGCATTGAGATATGTTGTTTCCATGATATTTCTGGTTTTGGGAACCGTGGGTATTTCAAAGAGAGTATGTAATTGTTTTAAAAACCCGGTTACTCTTGATATGATATTTCAGTGCGTCCACCATGTGTTTTCTCAGTGCTGAGAGCGACATGTGAAACCCGATTCGAGGAGGCGGATGAGGCCGATTGCGGGTACATGGTGGACCCGGTATGGTTTCCCGGGGCGAGAAATATTTTTTCATGGAGTAGACGATGAGCCTGGCAGGGTGGCTAGTACCTACCGGTGATTGTATTTGAGCTCGGCGGATATCCGGAGGATACCGACCGGAGTCGAGAGATGATGTGGGCCGATCCGCACTGACGGAGCCCGATATATAAGGATTTACGTACCGATGCTAGGCACAGGTTTCATGATGTTTCGAGTGTCGATGCTTGACACTCAGGTTCCATGATTTTGATATGTTGCGAGCGACACATGTTGATTTACATCCTCATACTTCCATGCATAGGTTTATGATATTTACATGCATGATGGTATTGTCATTGGGTGACACGTGGATGATATCCACATATTCATAGACTTCATGATATAGTCGACATTGATCATACCTCATATTTATGATATGTTATTACCTGAGGCACTGGCACGAGCACTTGGCACTACACTCATGTATAGATGTTACATTGCCACCTTATCATGCTTCAGACTTATTCATTTGAGGTTATATATATATCTGATCGTATTGACCTAGGATTGTGTCATACATACGATTTCTGCTCTGTGATGTTTTCTATTCACGAGTTGGCAACTCACCCCCGTTGTGCCACAGTTCTTGCAGGTTTTTGCCGTACAGGTTTCATTGCGGTTTTTCTGGCACACTGCTTCTTTTCTGGGTGATTGCTTTGGTAGGTGGGTTCACTCGCATCGTGACCACCCTTGTATTTATTTTTAATCAGTTGTATCTAGTGATCTCCATCAACGAAACTTGTATATTGTTTCAGACTTAGAAAACCAGTTGTGTGTTATTTCGACTTTAGAGTCGCACGTTGTAGTATTACGGTTTTCATGCTGTTTTGAGTTTCTTCTTGAGTTTTGATCCTCGCCCTTCGGCGTTGTATATTATATTGCTTGTGTGGTTATGAGCGTCGATTGACGAAGAGCTAGCTCCCGCTTGGGGATGCCTTTTATCATTGCATGTATATTATTCTTGTTGTACCCCGTTCGGGGCCAGTATTTACAAAGAAAACTCTGCCGAAATTTTCAGAAAAGACTCTAGATTTTAAAAATGCATATTCGGCTTACTTATTTAAAAACCTTATTTTTAAAACATATTTTCTTCACTTCTTAAAACTATTTTTCCTTCATTTATTATTTAAAATGGTTTTAGATTTCTGGGCTTTTGGCTTACTTGGATTAGATGGGGTCCTATAGACTTCATATGATTTAAGGGCCAGTCACGTGCCATTTCGGGTCGTGACAGAGCCGGAGTCCACGCCGACTCTTGCGGCTCAACACCTGATCGTGGGGAGACCCGACTCAGTCCCTGAGTGGGTCATTTACGTCGACGGGTCCTCAACCGAGGAAGGCTGTGGCACCGGCCTCATCATTCGGGGCCTGAACGAGGCAGAAATGGAGTATTCTCTAAAGCTCGGATTCAAGGACTCAAACAATATGGCAGACTACGAGGCCCTGCTGGCTGGACTGCGCGTGACCTCTGGGCTGGGGCTGAAAACAATTCGAATCCACAGTGACTCAGCCTTAGTCGTTGGCCAAGTGACAGGCCACTTCGAGGCTTGGGAACCTCTAATGGTGAACTATCTGGCCGAGGTAAGAAAACTTCGGAAGAACTTCGACGAAGTCCAGGTAGAGAAAATACCCAGGCAGCTCAATGCCCAAGCCAACGCCCTGAGCATACTGGCTTCATCCTACTCGGCCAACAACAAGCGATATATCCTCTTCGAGACCTTGCCACGGCCCAGCGTGGAAGATGGGGCGACAATACTTCATGTATATATGGCGCAGAAAGATGACCAAGATTAGAGGAAGCCCCTCATAGAATTCCTAAAGGATGGTACACTCCCAGGAGATCGGGGAGCAGCCCGCCGTCTCCGGGCCAAAGCCCGTCACTTTGTCTGGAGAAATGGGAACCTTTACAAGAAATCCTTCACTCAACCCCTACTCCGGTGCGTCGACCCACACGAAGCCGACTATGTCCTCCGTGAAATCCATGAAGGGGTCGGCGGCGCACACCAAGGGGCCCGAACCTTAATCCAGAAGGCATTGCTCCAGAGGTACTATTGGCCAACTATTCACGAAGACGCCCAGAAGCTCGTCAGGAGATGCAAAAGTTGCCAACTCCACGGAAGCATACCTCGCCTTTCGGCTACCGAGCTGACCGCTTTAACCTCCCCATGGCCGTTCGCCCAGTGAGGATTGGACATGATAGGCCAGTTCCCAACCGGTACAAGCGAGCACAAGTATGTCCTTGTCGCAGTAGATTACTTCATGAAGTGGGTCGAGGCCGTCCTTATCAGAAAACCGGACGCCACCACGACTATCAAATTCCTGCAGAACAATGTGATACTCCGGTTCGGCATCCCGAGGTGTATCATCACCAACCACGGGACGAACTTCGAAAACGAGAAAGTGAAGGAATTCTACAACGAGTACCATATCCTCATGAAGTTTGCCGCGGTCGCACATCCCCAATGCAACGGGCAGGCCGAAGTTGCTAACCGGTACGTCCTCCGAGGTCTCCGGACCCGCCTAGAAGGACGCTAGGGCAGTTGGGTCGAGGAATTGCCCCGGGTCTTATGGGCCCTACGCACGTCAAAGAAGACCCCCACCGGGGAAACCCCTTTCAGCCTCTGCTACGGGGCCGAGGCAATGGTCCCAGCGGAGATCGGGCTACCCAGTCACCGGGTCGAACACTTCGACGATGAAGCAAACACCACGGCACTACGGACCAACTTGGACATCTTGCTAGAGAAACGAGACCGGGCTCAGATCAGGGATGCCGCCTATCAGCAGCAAAATGCCCGATACTACAACGCGCGGGTCAAGCGTCGCTTCTTCAAGACCGGAGATCTGGTCCTACGGCGAAACGAGTTCGTCGATCAAGGCAGGCTGCATAAGTTTTCCCTGAAATGGGACGGTCATTTCCTTGTCTCCGAGGTACTTCCCGGCAGAGCCTACCGCTTACAGGATGAGGACGGGCGCAAGTTTCCACGGCCTTACAACGCTGAGAAGCTCAAGCTGTACCAGTGAAATGAATACCTACGAGTGTGTACCTCTTCTTTCACAAAGACAATGTAAATCTTTCTAAAAAGTCCTTTCCATTCAAATAACAAGAAGAGAATGCTAGAACATTGCAAAAGAAGAGTCTTATTCATCCAAAAAGGTACTATGGGCTCCTCAGCCTTACAGAAATAGATAAGGTTACAACAAAGGTGGAACGGGATCAAGGAAGTACTCCCGGTGATACTCGGAGTAGATTTCCGTTAGCCAGGCCCTCGCCGGTATAGCCCGCTCCCACCGACGCAGCGCGCGGACCCGGGACGCCACAGAAGCACCCGACGCACCGCCCTCTGAGGCTTGGCCCAGGATGTACCTCATCTTGACACACTCCAGGATGAGAGCCAAAGATCGATCGTGCCTAGCCTTCGAGATGATACCGAACAGGAAGATCGAATGCACCTTGTCAAGCACTTCGTCCAGAAGGTCCTCGGTGAACGGTTATCCAGACCCGGGGACCCCCTCCAGATCGCGTACATCAGCATCTGAAGCAGGGACAACCGCCGAGAGAGAAGCCAGCCAAAGTGATCCTCGAGGTGCTGAACCACTCCCCGGTGCCCATCCTCGGTCAGAGATTGGTCATACAAAGCAACATCATCAAGGGAGATGATCTCTTCAATCAAATACACGTGCCCAGTCATCTCAAAGAAAGCAATGCCGAAGGAGCTGCCATCTCCTTCTCTATTTATAACCCTAAGCAAAATCTTCAAGGACCCGGATTCTCGCACGTACCGGCGTGAATCTTGGGAATCGCGGCAGCTAGTCCAATGCCACGCCGCCACGTGGCGAAACTGACGCGGCTTCCCGAAACTTTCCGTCTCCCCCCCCCCCCCCCCGTACGACCCCGGACACGTGTCGTCCGTAACTATTACTCTTCCTGATGTTCGCACATCTGGAGGGTCGGACGAATCCTTGCGCAACTGGGCAGTAACCCTGCTCGGCCCGCCCTTAAGGATCTAAGCCGTCACCAAGAGGCTGCCGAGCGGCTACCCTGCTCGGCTATCCCTGGCTGGTAGTTCCCTACCCCACAATGCCAGGGATCAAAGCCCTCGCCAATAGGCAGCCGAGCGGCTACCCCGTTCGGCTATCCTTGGCTGGTAGTTCCCTACCCCGCAGTGCCAGGGATCTAAGCCCTCACCAATAGGCAGCCGAGCGGCTACCCCGCTCGGCTATCCCTAGCTGGTAGTTCCCTACCCCGCAGCGCCAGGGATCTAAGCCCTCACAAAGAGGCAGCCGAGCGGCTATCCTGATCGGCTATCCTTGGATGGTAGTTCCCTACCCTATAACGCCAGGGATCAAAGCCCTCGCCAAGCGGCTACCCTGCTCGGCTATTCCTGGCTGGTAGCTCCCTACCCCACAATACCAGAGATCAAAGCCCTCACCAAGAGGCAGCCGAGCGGCTACCCTACTCGGCTATCCCTGGCTGGTAGTTCCTTACCACACAACTCCAGAGATTAAAGCCCTCACCAAGAGGCAGCCGAGCGGCTACCCTGCTCGGCTATCCCTGGCTGGCAGTTTACTACCACACAGCGCCAGGGATCTAAGCCCTCACCAATAGGCAGCCGAGCGGCTACCCCGCTCGGCTATCCCTGGCTGGTAGCTCCCTACCCTACAACGCCAGGGATCAAAGCCCTCACCAAGAGGCAGCCGAGCAGCTACCCTGCTCGGCTATCCCTGGATGGTAGCTCCCTACCCCCACAACGCCGGGGATCAAAGCCCTCACCAAGAGGCAGCCGAGCGGCTACCCTGCTCGGTTATCCCTGGCTGGTAGTTTACTACCCCACAACACCAGGGATGGAAGCCCTCGCCAAGAGGCACCGGGAAGCAACCCTGCTCGGCCATCCTTAAGGATCAAAAGCCCTCGCCAAGAGGCACCGGGCAGCAACCCTGCTCGGCCCGTCCTTAGTAGGCCCCTACGGCCCCTCCCGTGCTAAGGATCAAAAGCCCTCGCAAGAGGCAACCGGGCCCGCCCTTGGTCGGTTGCACTCTAATGAGGTCTCACAAGGCATCAACCATGCCAATTTCAAATTTTACGGGTGCCGAGAAACCCTAATACGGATCGTTAACTAGAAATTTAGGCGAAACAAGCAACTAGTTAACAAGATAACTAAAAGAACGGAAATACAACCTTTGTAGATCCGGTTCTCCACCTCCATAGCTCCATGATGAAGTCTCCTCGCTGTCCAAATGGAAACCTGGGCTCTAGCGTCGGCTTCATCGGAGAAATGGGCGGGCAAGGTCGTCGGCTTCGTGCCGAAGATGATCTACGTCGAGGCATCACAAGATCAAGCTCCCACTTCACCAAGTCATGAAACTTGTGAAGAAAACACACTCTACTACTTGGCAAGAGGTAGAGGATGAAGAAATAGGAGGTGGGTTCACTTTAGAATTGGATTTCTCACTCAATTGCTCAAGTTGCCATTGATGAAGCAAGCTTTCTTCAAGTGAAGAAGAAGATGAATATTATGATAATATTATGATAAGTTATTAAAATGAAAAGGAAAATGAATACTTATCATAATACTAACCTTAGTTTAGTGTAGAGAATTGACTAAGGTTAGATGAATGGTTAGGGTTAAGGATGAAGACAAAGTGGTCACTTTGGTCAAAGCTTCATGAAGATTCAAGATGCAAACAAAGAAAGCCACCATTTTGTTTTCTTATCCCATTTCTTTTAATCCAATTAAAAGATAAATGAATGAATAACAAAATAAAAACCCTAACCATTTATTTAACCAAGGTTTAATTCTTTACACAAACCCTAGCAAACATGTATCATCAAACATGATACATCCAAGTGCACAAAAGTATATCACATATACAACTTGTGAACTTCAAGTGAGAAAATCCATTTAAAGTGAACCAATACTAGTCAATGCAAAGTAATATATCAAATATATAATTATGCATTAAATCATCAAATCAACACTTGATTTAACGATCCGGTCATATCGTATATGACCGACTAATATCCAATGTATCGACTTATCGAATCAATCCTCGATTCGATAACTAGGTTATATCGCATACAACCATTCAATACAATCATCGCGAGAATAGAATACGGTATCACATACACGCATTATTCTCGGTCGCACATATCTCATATGTGCTCCTATTTCGTTTCGCTTGAGCCAGGAAACCTCTGTGTAGGACTCTAAAGACTCGTCAATACGCCGGCAGCAGGTGATGATCATATCAAACACCCACAAGCCGCAAGCGGTCTGCTAAACGTAACGGCCATCCGGGTATTGAGCGATCAGAAGATCGACGAGCAAGCCCGCTCACACTCCTGTGAATCCAACCAGTAACACTTACCGTACAGTCCGGTCTCGTCGTCTGATATGTCGCATATCTCGCCTAGGGGTGGTAAACGTCAGACCCCAATAGCTCGATAAGTCGTGTCGATATGAGGTCTATAACAATTCGAGAAACTACTGGTAACACTTACCAGTAAATCTCAGCAACCCTGGCCAGGGATTTCCGGTTATAGCCAATCGAACACAGTGCAACATCAACTCCCTATACCGGGAGAGACGAATCCCCTCCTATCGCTCATTGCCTCCATGTGACTCGGGACTGTACCCAAAAACCACCGTTTTGCATGCCCTCTTGGACGTGGTAAGATGGAAATCAAAGCACAGTGGGAACCACACAAGACTCTATGACGATCTCGGGTCAACAGACTACTCTGTACCAGTGTCACCAGAGAACTGCCATCTGACGTAAGGTATAATACCATCTGGGAGTTCTCAGCGAGTCCTTCCAGTGTACCCAGTCTCCACTGAGCACCCGTATATCATCTGTGATGTCAAACACCAATGGATATGGGATCATCCATCGCCCATCTGTATGGGTCGAGAAGGTATACGCTAGTCTACTCTGGTATATCGATGCCCCGTCTCGATACACCCACGACTAGGGACTTTGAAGGATGTACTTATGGACTACCATGTCCCCACTAGTATGATCTGCATCATAGTCCAGGTAGCCAAGTACACATCCTAAGGGCTTTACCAACATGTAACAGAGAGACAATCAATGTACACGTTAAGGTAAAGAGTAACCAGATAGCATACTATCATGTCGAGCAAGAAAGTCCTCCCTATATATGTCCCAGCATCCACTACAATATACATCCTATGTATAGCAATGGCCTCTAGGGCATACATATAACTAACAATCTCCCACTTGCACTAGGGCCATCTGATAGCAGTGGTTGTAGTATCTCATACTCAACCATCCCATAAAAGTCTCTCTCTGGGAATAGGCCTTCGTGAGTGGATCCGCCGTGTCATCCTCTGAGTCTACTCTTCTAACCTCGATCCCTTAGAGATCAACCATCTCCATGATCAGGTGATACTGCCTTAGAATATGTCTGGATCACTGATGGGATGGTCGCTCCTTGGCATAAGCCACAACTCCATTGTCACACAATGGGTGGAACGTAGTTCATCTCATGAACCAATATACACCCAAACAGTCTCTTTGGTAGCATCTTAAGTAGCGATGTATCCTGCCTTTATCGTCTAGTATGTCACGGTATCTAGCTTGGAACTCTTCCAACATACCGTCCCTCTTCTGAGGGTAAAGACAATGCATGTGACTGACACTCAGTCGTCTTTATCACCCTGGAACACTTCCAGTGATTCTGCCCAGGATCAATTGATACCTTCTCACTACAGCTAGTGAGTATTCTAACACCCAAATAACATCTATCTCATAGATGAAAACTCAGGATTTAGGAGGTATCATCTTGATCCTATGTGGAGAATCATTATGATAAGCGGAGATTGATCGAGCGTAGCATAGGAAACTCCTTCCCTATCAAGAGTATGTCATCCAGGTACTCTACGAGGATCGTCACCATACTCCCTACTACCTTTTTGTTTATACAAGGTTCATCTACCATTTTGATGATGTCAACTTCTTTGACTAATCCATCAAAACAGATGTTCCAACTCCGCGATACTTGCTTTATCCTATAAAGCATCTTGCACACGTTTCCGCTGCTCCCACTGTCTACGAGGCCCTCTGGCTGTGTACTTATAGACTGCCTCTTCTAAAACATCATTTAGAAAAGCTGTCATGACACCCAACCACCAGATATCGTAGTCATGGTATGTAGCCGTGGTAAGTAGGATCTGGATGGACTTAAGCATAGCCACTGGAAAAGATTTCATCATTATCCACGTATGGTCGATGACGAAAACCTTTAACAAGTCTAGTTTTGAAAGTCTCAACTTTTCCTTGTACACCAAGTAATCTTCTCAAGATATACTTGCTCCTGATGGGGATTTAACCCTTCAGATATAGCAACCAAAGTCCATACTTTGTTGGTGTATAAGGATTCCATCTCAGATCGCTAAGCATCCAGCCATTCTTATAGAGTCACTACTCTCGATGGCCTGCTCGAAACTAGTTGGGTCATCATCTCATGATGCAATTCTCGCTCCCACTGTCATAGAGAAACAAAAGTATCTCTCAAGTGGGTGAGGAACCCTACTAGATCGGCGGAGAGGCTGAGGTTCGTTGGAATCTACTGAATCCTTTGGTTCTACCAAATCATCTGCTGTAGTTTGTATAGCTGGAATCTTTCCAGTTCTACATTACAGACTTTGCCTCGAGCTTGTCCAGATTTTGCTTTTAGACATAGGCCGGACAACCCCAAATCTTAACTAACTTAAGAAATGGGCTCTTCCCTTTCCATATCACATATGAAGTGGTAGGCACTGATTTGATTCGAACCCGATTCAATAGGTATGCAGCTTCTTAAGCGCATAACTCCCAAAAGGAAATAGGAAACTCAGTAGTACTCATCATAGAGCACACCTTATCATATAGGGTGTGATTGCTCCGCCCCGATATACCATCGTGCTATGGTGTATACGGAGGAATAATGCTGAGAGAGAATCTCATTCTCCTTTAGAATGGTCCAGGAATTCCATGCACAGGTATTCTCCTCCCTGATCTCATCATAGGACATAATTCTTATACCCGTATTTTGGTTCTGTACTTCTATCTTATATTCTGTGAATATCTCAAAAGGTTCGGACTCATGTTTCAACAAGAACATATGTCTGAATCTAAAGAGATCATCAGAGAACGTAATGAAGTATAAAGAACCAGTCCTGGCATGTGTAGACAGGGGACCTACATACATCAACATGTATCATCCCAAGAGTTCACTAATTCTTTCTCTGTTTCCAGTAAACGGAGCTATGGTCATCTTATCTTTGTGACATGACTGGCGAGTTTCACAAGATGTAAATTCAAACTAATTTAAATATGCATCTTTATGTAACTCTAGCCAGTCGGGTCGCATTGATATGACCTAGTCTACAATGCCTCAAGAAGGATTCGTTCATTTCTGAACTCTTCCTCTTGTGTGTGTTCTGTATATTAAGAACTGTAGTTTGATTTAGAACATCAACGCTTTTAGATAAGGTGCCTGAACCGATCAACTTTTGATATAGGAAATGTCCAAAACATTATCCAACAATACAAAATTTTATCATTTCTTTACTAATAAAGAGACTGATATGATTTTGTATATCAGGTTCGGTATCTAATAACATTCGTTCAGAATCAATGTATTGGTAATACAGGGTGACAGTGACCAACAGACTTGGCTGCAACACTTGCCCCGTTTTCTGTCTCATGAAACTTATCACCCGTTCTCAGTTCTCTACCTATCTGTAGCCCTATGTAACAGATTACATATATGGAATCCTGATCTGGTATCAAATACCCAGGACGTAGAGGATACAGAGAAACAGTTCTTTGTAATGAACACACCCGAAGATGATGCATCAGTATGCACTCTCTTCGTTTGGGCGGCGTAGGAATTCTGGTATTCCCCTTATTTCCTGCTCTGTCTTATAACAATTATAAAGTGGAGCGGGACCAACGTTCCCCAGCTCAGTATAACAAGCGGGTTCGGTCAAATATCCGTATTATTATCTTGATTAAGACGTGATATGGTCGCTACCTGGAGAGAGAGAGAAGAAAACACTCAGCGTGCGCTCTTGCAAGAATAGATTGGTTATGTTTTTATCTAATCAGGATGGCTCCCACTGCTTTTTATCAAATCTTCCTTCAAACCCTAAAAGGAAAGACTAGCCGGGATTAATTACACACTACAAGTTCGCCAATCTTTCAGCCAGGCCAGTGTCGGTACTTTGAGGGAGGTCCCCCGTGCTTTCGCACGAACCTAATTAATGTAAACCTCGTTTTCCCAGAGGCGTAACCTCGTTAACACCTTTCTAGACACCTACTTGATCGGCTAACTGTAATGTGTAAAACTCTCCCAGGAGTAACTCTTACTCGCAGCGGGTATCGGGATCCAACTATCTCATAGAAGGTATGCAATCTCATTGCAAATCTCAACACTTGAAATTCCCGATAATATTTTGCCCCTAGCGTCCTATGACCTTAACGCAGGCCAACAAACCATAGTCCGCTAGTCAAGTTATACCCGTCATTTCTTGATTGAATTAAACCCATCCGCACGACCCTTGACGCAGGCCAACAAAGTCGCACGACTACCCTAATCCAATCTGCATCATATGCATAAGCAGATAAATACTAGTTAGCTACCGCACACTACGCCTTGACGCAGGCCAACAAACGTAGCACGAATACTAACTACTACTTATCTGAAATGACGGAGGGCTACGACAGGTTTTTCTGAAAACCTATTGCGTAATGAACTTGATATCGTTGTAGAATCAAATGATTTTGAAATGGAGTGTCTTTGAGGCTTTTCTAGTTTTGCTAAAGGAGTCACTTCCGGTGAAGGGATCGTCGGTCCTTTCCTCGTCGAATGAGGTGCGGGATATATCACATATATCACTGTGCAAAGCAAAAACACTTAAAAGCAATCAAAAGACAAACCGAGTGTGTAGCATCAGCCAGTTATTGCTAAAGGAGTCACTCCCGGAGAAGGGATCTCGGTCCTTTCCTCATCGAATAAGGTGCAGGATATATCATATATACCGCTGTGCAAAGCAAGAACTGTAGCTACCTGTTTTATTTTGAAATTCGATTCTACAACATCTTAGGTTTCTTTTATTTCATTAATCATATTAATGAAGTCCCATCATTTAAAATACCTAAACATCATAGATAAATACGACGTACACTTATGCCATCCGCATTCGCCTCGATGTCCCCTCGTGCACCGTTAGGTTAGGTGACTAACGGCAGAGCGGGACAGGGCTAGCGCGGGTGTAAAACATAAGTAACGTCTATATAATATATCATATATACTATATACTGTATCTATCACAGAACATCACATGATCACATCACAGATATCGCAGCAGAAGAAACATATGAAATATTGGATAAACTAGGACGTCCGTGTTTTCAATACGAGCCAGTATAAAACACGGATTCCACGGTCGTGATGAATAGCCAAACCCACACCCCTAGACCCCTACGAGAGCGGCAAGCAACCCTACCAATTCTAGAGTTAGGAGATCCGGACTCGACTCCTCGAGTTGGTCTCCCACTGGACTCCAGAACCCGGTTACTTGTGCTCCCCTCCTTGGGTCTATCCTTGTGCAGAAAAGTAAATAATATACAAACGGTGACATCTTCCGCAACCTGGAAGTGCCCCAATAAAAGAATATTACATACAAGTTTTTACAGGAATGAAAATGAAAAACACTCATCTCACATAAAACCCCCCGGCTATTCAAACACGACGATCCAATATAACATATCCAGCAACACATAACATCACATGTCATCAACGTAAGTAAATATGCGCATCCCAATTGTCGTTGACATATAGCAACGAAACCGGCGATATCATATATTACACTTACGGTCACAGAAAAGAAAGTGTAAAACTACAACAGTTGGAATCCGCAACCACCTCAGACATCGCATGCCTGACCAAATGAATTACTTAGACATCGCATGCCTAACAATTATAAACCCCGCATTTTAGTCTCAAAATCGAAAACTCTTTTCAATATCAAGTCGGGCAATTCAACAAGATTCCCGAAATCCTGATCGAATGCTCGTCGCAAACTTCAGTAGGCGGCCGCACCCCCGATGCCGCCGACGAAGTGCACCAAGGCGGAACACCGCTGCCGCGAGCACCCGAACGGATGCTTTCTGCGACGGGGTTCTCCTACAGTCACTTGGTCGGGGCTATGGGGTGTAGCTATCTATTAAGTTTACCCGGCGAGTATCCGCGTACGCTACGTGATTGCGACGGACTTTTGATCACATCAAAATTCCATGGCAACCGATCAAGTGAGACTAAACTGCTATGTTTATAGCATTCATTCAGTTATCTCATAACTTCTTATGAATTCCAATTATTGTATCACATTCCAGATAATTAGAAAATGTTAAACTTTCCGATTTAACATTCAAACACCCAAGTTTTCCCGATACTGATCAACACATGAAACAAGTCTAAAAACATTCAGTTCGTGCCTCAGTACCAACGGTCCAGCCGTAGAAGGGTCAAGCCAACGCCTCACATGTGGCACGCCGTACTGCCCCAAACCCGAAGGTTCAAAGGGCAGTTCAAGACGGTCACATAATCGAGTTAAGGTTTGTTGTCTTCTAGAGGGTCCATCGAGTTACTTGCACTATTTAGAACGTCTTTAAACCACGGAAAAATCCAACACTTGGAAATTTCCAGGGGAAAAATTGGGTATTTATATCCGGTCGAACTTTTTAACATATTCTAAAAATATCCGGAAATCCACACAGACAAAATTTGATAATCCGATCGAATCATCGATTCCCAATACAACCCCAGAATACTCAACTGTAGAATCAGAATAAAAATACCCAGAAAATATAGCATTAAATTATATGAATTACTGTGTAGAAATCATTGGACAAGGAGACAGTAAGGCCGCAGAACCGCCGCATGTGCAGGCTTATGCCGCGGTTCCGCGGTGGAATATTCGAATTAGACCCTCGTCTTTCACAGTAATTCAAATAAGACCCTGCTTATTTTTCTGCATATTTTTAATATTGAAAAATCCAGATTTTTAAAAATTGGACAGAGAGCATTTTGAGAGTTAGGGTTTTGGTTCGATCGGGTTTCAAACGTCGTCTAGACTTCGCCTGAGGCTCTAGCTAGGCTCTGATACCACTGTAGGGTTCCTAGGCACTCTAATGAGGTCTCACAAGGCATCAACCATGCCAATTTCAAATTTTACGGGTGCCGAGAAACCCTAATACGGATCGTTAACTAGAAATTTAGGCGAAACAAGCAACTAGTTAACAAGATAACTAAAAGAACGGAAATACAACCTTTGTAGATCCGGTTCTCCACCTCCATAGCTCCATGATGAAATCTCCTCGCTGTCCAAATGGAAACCTGGGCTCTAGCGTCGGCTTCATCGGAGAAATGGGCGGGCAAGGTCGTCGGCTTCGTGCCGAAGATGATCTACGTTGAGGCATCACAAGATCAAGCTCCCACTTCACCAAGTCATGAAACTTGTGAAGAAAACACACTCTACTACTTAGCAAGAGGTAGAGGATGAAGAAATAAGAGGTGGGTTCACTTTAGAATTGGATTTCTCACTCAATTGCTCAAGTTGCTATTGATGAAGCAAGCTTTCTTCAAGTGAAGAAGAAGATGAATATTATGATAAGTTATTAAAATGAAAAGGAAAATGAATACTTATCATAATACTAACCTTAGTTTAGTGTAGAGAATTGACTAAGGTTAGATGAATGGTTAGGGTTAAGGATGAAGACAAAGTGGTCACTTTGGTCAAAGCTTCATGAAGATTCAAGATGCAAACAAAGAAAGCCACCATTTTGTTTTCTTATCCCATTTCTTTTAATCCAATTAAAAGATAAATGAATGAATAACAAAATAAAAACCCTAACCATTTATTTAACCAAGGTTTAATTCTTTACACAAACCCTAGCAAACATGTATCATCAAACATGATACATCCAAGTGCACAAAAGTATATCACATATACAACTTGTGAACTTCAAGTGAGAAAATCCATTTAAAGTGAACCAATACTAGTCAATGCAAAGTAATATATCAAATATATAATTATGCATTAAATCATCAAATCAACACTTGATTTAACGATCCGGTCATATCGTATATGACCGACTAATATCCAATGTATCGACTTATCGAATCAATCCTCGATTCGATAACTAGGTTATATCGCATACAACCATTCGATACAATCATCGCGAGAATAGAATACGGTATCACATACACGCATTATTCTCGGTCCCGCACATATCTCATATGCGCTCCTATTTCGTTTCGCTTGAGCCAGGAAACCTCTGTGTAGGACTCTAAAGACTCGTCAATACGCCGGCAGCAGGTGATGATCATATCAAACACCCACAAGCCGCAAGCGGTCTGCTAAACGTAACGGCCACCCGGGTATTGAGCGATCAGAAGATCGACGAGCAAGCCCGCTCACACTCCTGTGAATCCAACCAGTAACACTTACCGTACAGTCCGGTCTCGTCGTCTGATATGTCGCATATCTCGCCTAGGGGTGGTAAACGTCAGACCCCAATAGCTCGATAAGTCGTGTCGATATGAGGTTTATAACAATTCGAGAAACTACTGGTAACACTTACCAGTAAATCTCAGCAACCCTGGCCAGGGATTTCCGGTTATAGCCAATCGAACACAGTGCAACATCAACTCCCTATACCGGGAGAGACGAATCCCCTCCTATCGCTCATTGCCTCCATGTGACTCGGGACTGTACCCAAAAACCACCGTTTTGCACGCCCTCTTGGACGTGGTAAGATGGAAATCAAAGCACAGTGAGAACCACACAAGACTCTATGACGATCTCGGGTCAACAGACTACTCTGTACCAGTGTCACCAGAGAACTGCCATCTGACGTAAGGTATAATACCATCTGGGAGTTCTCGGCGAGTCCGTCCAGTGTACCCAGTCTCCACTGAGTACCCGTATATCATCTCTGATGTCAAACACCAATGGATATGGGATCATCCATCGCCCATCTGTATGGGTCGAGAAGGTATACGCTAGTCTACTCTGGTATATCGATGCCCCGTCTCGATACACCCACGACTAGGGACTTTGAAGGATGTACTTATGGACTACCATGTCCCCACTAGTATGATCTGCATCATAGTCCAGGTAGCCAAGTACACATCCTAAGGGCTTTACCAACATGTAACAGAGAGACAATCAATGTACACGTTAAGGTAAAGAGTAACCAGATAGCATACTATCATGTCGAGCAAGAAAGTCCTCCCTATATATGTCCCAGCATCCACTACAATATACATCCTATGTATAGCAATGGCCTCTAGGGCATACATATAACTAACAGGTTATCCCTGGATGGTAGCTCCCTACCCAAAAACACCAGGGATCAAAGCCCTCGCCAAGAGGCACCGGACAACAACCCTGCCCGGTCCGTCCTTAAGGATCAAAAGCCCTCGCAAGAGGCAACCGGGCCCGCCCTTGCTCGGTTATCCCTGGTTGGTAGCTCCCTACCCCAAAACGCCAGGGATCAAAGCCCTCGCCAAGAGGCACCGGGCAGTAACCCTGCTCGGCCCGTCCTTAGTAGGCCCCTTACGGCCCCTCCCGCGCTAAGAATTAAAGACCTCACTGAGAGGCAACCGGGCCCGCCCTTGCTCAGTTATCCCTGGCTGGTAGCTCCCTATCCTACAATGCCAGGGATCTAAGCCCTCGCCATGAGGCGACCGAGCAGCTACCCTACTCAGCACATCCTTAGCATGCCTCTCCATGCCTCCTATGCTAAGGAACAAAAGCCCTCACCAAGAGGCATCCGGTCTATCTACGTCTAAGCGATCTACATCCCGACTTCAGGGCCATGGAGATACCGTCTCCCCACCGGTCTTTGCACACTTGGCAAATGAACAGATTCAACTCGACATGTGATCGCTAGACGAAAAACGGGCCTAACACGAAGGCAGTACTGTGCAAATACAAGTGTTTACCGACAAAGGAAAACAAGCGCGCAAATACTACTGCAAAAAGTTTTTATTCACAAAGCCAAAAGTCTTTACAAGGGTATTGTGGGCTCCCCAGCCTTATCAAATTACCTGGAGGCTTAAAAAAGAGAGAGGAGGAAAAGACAAAAAGTTCGGGCCGCAAGCCCCGCCTAGACCTCACCTCCCTCATCACCATCGACCGGAGGTGTGACCACCGAAAGTGGGACCCGAGCACGGAGCTCACCGTCGGCAAACTTCGGAAACTGCTCCTTAACGGCATTAAGAGTTTTTTTCCATGCAATGGCGGAGGCCTCACCGAGGTCGACGTAAAACTGGTCCGACCCTTGTAATCAGTCACCGCCTTTCTAGCCCGAATCTCGGCAACCTCCGCCACCTGAAGCGCCGCCTCGGCATCCCGCCTGGTGGCATCCCTCGCCTTCTTCATGGCTGCAAAGCGATCGGCCAGTTCCATCAACTTCGCCTCGATGACTCGGTGGGACTCACTTAGGTGGTGATAGGACTCCCGACACTTTGAGACGGCGAGCTCCGCGACGGCCGATCGAGCTTCAAGGATGGCCATCCTCTCCCTCTCCAGACGCAGCTCAAGTCGCAGATCCTTGGCCTCCGAAGAAGACTCTCCCACCGGCCTCGTAGCATGGATAGCCCCCTCGGCCTCCATGCGAGTAACAAGGGCGCAGCACTGAAGGACCTGACGAAAAATAGCAGAGAGACTTGGAGACACTCGAACTAAAGAAAGGGCGCTCAAAACAACACATGATGGAGTACATAACTGCACCGCCTCCTGAGCTAAAGCCGCCATTTGGGTCCTCAGGGTCCCCCGCGGAATCTTGCCCCCGGCCGACTCTTCTATACCAGCAAGCAGGCCGGCAGCAATGGAAAGCCCAGACGGGACCACGAAATGGACGTTCCCCTCCTGCACAGGAATCCCCTCAGGAATCTCCGACGGTGGCGTGCGAGAGACCATCCTCTTCCTCTTAAAAGGAACCCCGTCTTCGTCCTCTCCTGCATCCCTCGTCCGGGGCTCGGGAACCCGTGGACGCCTTTGGCCGCCGTCGGGACAATCATCGGAAGCTCGTGACGAGGCAGACGGCCCCGCCGCCGGTGGCATATTTGGTGCGGGGCTCGGGTCAGCCGGAGGCATGGCCGCACCGCCGGCCCTCCTCCGGGACAGAGCACCGAGGGCATCAAGAGTCCTGGATCGATCCATTTGTCCTGCCAAAGGGAGAGGCAGGCTCGAATCAGAAGGAGAATAAGCGGAAGAAAGAAAAGGAAGACATCTAACCTGGTGGAGAGAAGTCCTCGGAAGAGAAAACATAGAGATCTGACCTAAAAAGGAGAGCACCGAGCTTACAAGATCAAGGACGGGGAAATTATGAAGAGATATGAGCCCTGAGCGGACTCCGCCTCTATTTATAGCTGCCAGCGTACACATCCTACGGCGACAGTCATCTCCCGCCGAAAACGGTTCAGTGCATTCGACGGACATGATCGCTCCACCCGTCATACATGCATTGGCCATATCCCATCAGACGCCAGAAGTCTGCGGCCTGTCGTGTCAGCCAACCAACGACCGACACGTGGGTTGTCACTTCAGTGGACGTACACCCGATCCGGCACACCCTCTTTAATGCAAAGATCTCACCTCTGATTCGCTGGCGTCATCCAGAAAATACAACAGATTGCCCAAGAACATGCCCCGACGATACGTTCGAAAAGGAGCTCACCTCGGGTGAACCGGCAGACCACTCTCGACCCGACCCATCAGCTGGTCGGGACGAGAGTGGGGGGCTAATGATGATGCTCGATACCGGTTGTTCCCCTCCAAATGGCGGCCGAGACATTAGGACGTTTTGCCTGAGATTCGGGGCAGATGCTATATGGTTTTATCCGTCCATCTCTCCGAAGATGCCAAGTTGATTTATGGCACCGTGTATCGGAGGTTTAGATGGAAGCGGCCGATGTAGCAGACTTCGTCAGATTCCCCCTCGCTTGAGGGGTTTTTGATTGTGGGGACGATATTCCCTACAGGCGTAAGCCCCTGCAGTTAATTACGCTACCGCATCGTGGTAACAACTTTCTCCTTCTCCAGAATTTCACTTCGTGTCGTGGGTGTTTGTTTTGTTTGTGGTTGCCCGTGGATTGTATACGGAGACTATTTATTTCGTCTCCCGTAGGACGTGGATTAGTCCAAATCCGTACTTTCTCAGATTTGGGTTTTGGGTTTTGGTTTAAGGATACGTTAGCCATATTTGAGGCTAAGATCAACTTAAACGTTTGTTAAGGATACGTTAGTCTAATTTCTAGACTAAGATCTACTTAACAGGATCGTCTAGATCCATTTCCAGTTTAGGGACATGGTGGTCCATTTAATATATGGCCGTCGGGACCCGTCACCTCTCTGACGACGTTGAAGGATTACAACGACATGTGTCAGAGGAGTTCGGAGATGTACCATTGAACCAAAGTTGATTGGGGGTCTTATAGTCCAATTTAGGACTAAAGTCTGTTTGAATGTTTAAGGATACGTTAGCCATATTTGAGGCTAAGATCAACTTAAACGGGATCGTTTAAATCCAACAAAAGAGCGTCTGGGGGCTCTATTGTTCCAGTTTAGGGACGTAGTGGTCCATAGTTAGTTTAGGGACATTGCGGTCCATTGGTAGTTTAAGGACATTGCGGTCCATATTCCAGTTTAGGGACATGGTGGTCCATATTCCAGTTTAGGGACATGGTGGTCCATAGGTAGTTTAAGGACGCTTAAGTCCGTGGGTTTAAGGACCCCACAGTCCGTATTTTAGTTTAAGGACGCATAAGTCCATGAGTTTAAGGACCCCATAGTCCGTGTTTTAGTTTAAGGACGCTTAAGTCCATGAGTTTAAGGACCCCACAGTCCGTGTTGATGTGTGGTCGTCGGGACCCGTCACCTCTCTGACGTCGTTGAAGGATTACAACGATAGGAATCAAAGGAGTTCGGAGATGTACCCTCGAACCGGTCGTAAATTGATTTAAGAGAGCAATTGTGCTCAGTCAATTTAATTTGAGGACTTACGGCCATGATTGGGCTAAGTCCAGTTGAAAAATATTCGACGCTTTTATTTGTTTTTGGTCTATTAGACCTGTGCTAGGGCTTTGCCCGTGTTTAAATAATGCATTGCACTACTTTTTATTTTTGTTTGGACTTTGCCCATAAAGGATGCAGAGCATCAATTTGTTTTAGGCTCTGCTCATTTATAAATGATGCAGAGCATCAATTTTACTTGGGCTCTGCCCTTTTATAAAAGATGCAGAGCATCAATTTGTTCTGGGCTCTGCCCATTTATTGCTTTGCAATTTATTTAGGCCTACTAGGTCTTTTGATTTGGGCCTGGCCCTTTAGCAAAAGAAATGCATTGCATTTGTCAGGTGCTTTGCATCAATCAAAGAGCGCAAGCGCTTGTGATGAGGAAACGTGTCATGCAAGCGCAGTGCGTTGCGCCAGTGCGCTTGCGCTGTTGCGCTGCTGACACATGGCGCGCTGTGGTGAGTTGCGCCATTTTCAGAGAGCAAGGCTCTATTTCAAAAAGCGCATAGCGCAAATGGTTCAGATAATGACACGTGGCGCTCTCTGGTGGCTTGCGCCAACCCAAGAGCGCAACAGTGCAGATTTACAAGTGTAAAGCACTATTAACTTGAGAATCTTTTAGATTCCAGAACCAATGGTTCATAAAAGAAGTGCAAGGCACTGTTTGATTTCTTGATCTAATTTAGATTCAAGAAAACAAGTATTTTCTTATTTCTTTCTTGATCTCAGAGAACCAATGGTTCATAAGTGCAAAGCACTATTTTTATTTTGTTTTTTATTAAAGATCATTGATCTTGTTCTTTGATCAATGATCTATCAGAAGAAATTCTTCTATCCTAAAGGGTTTTTTTACCTTTCTTCTTGAAATTTCTTCAGAGTTCTCTCTGTTTGAAAATTTTGATTTCTCACAAAATGTTCATGTCTTTGAATTGAGGTCTAGGGGCCTTTATATAGTGCCCATAAATTTGTTAAAGAGATCTTTCTCTTAGTGATTTGGGGAATTTTCCCCACCGTTGGATCTTTGATCTAAGGGCTTCTGTTTTACAGAAGAAAATCTTCTTGTTTTAACAAGAACAGAAAGATCTTACTCGAATTAAATTTTGTTTAGCGCAAACGCCCCAGCGCGTGACACGTGTCAAGCAGCGCACAGCGCAGCGCAACTGCGCTGACACATGTCGCGCAGCGCAACTGCGCTAGGGCATCTGCGCTGACACGTGTCACGCAGCGCAACAGCGCTAGCGCATCTGCGCTGATACGTGTCGCGCAACGCGGTGCTTGCACGACTGAAGCGTTGCTTCCTTTAATTTTGTTTTAAATAGAGCCTTGCTCTGATTGGGCGCGCTGCCTCGGGCGCTGCGCTGACGTATCAGCGCCTGACACGTAGCGCGTTGCTCCCGGGATTTGAAGCGTTGCTTCAAAATTTGAATTTTGAATTTCCAACAGAGCTTTGCTCTGATTGGGGGAAACAAATGCCCCCCACCGTTGCGCTCACGTGGCGCGCACGTGAGTGCAGTGGTGGCAAGCTCCTGACCGTTGGATCAACGGGTGAGCTGAAGGGACGCAAGCGCCTTATAAATAGGACCTCTGGCCCTTAAAAAATCTTTACCATTTTTTCAAGATTTTGATTTCAACAGAGCTTTGCTCTTGTTTAAGAACTTCAGAGCTTTGCTCATTTCCAAAGTTAGAAACTTTAGATAAAATTAATCTAAATTAAATTAAATTAATTCAAACCAATCTTAAACCAAAAGAGCTTTGCTCTCACAGATCTTTTGATCTAAAGAAATCCCCATTAGGGTTTCATAAACAGAGTTTTCCTCTCAAAAACTTATAGATCTACAGAGATCTTGTTCATGGGTTCTAACCCATGAACAGAGCTTTGCTTTTGAATCAAATGTAGATCTTTTAAATCTGAAAAATGAAGAACTTTTCATAAGTTTTCATGGATTTTTCAAGATTCCAAAAAAGTTTTAATTTTAAATTTCTTTTTTTAAAATTTTCTTTTTGATGGAATATTACAGAGCTAAGCTCTTTTTAAGGAATTTTATTCCTTTGAGACCAGAATTTGACAAGTGTCATTCTGTGACAGAGCTTTGCTCTGAAAGAGAAGATTTTCTCCTTGTCTCTAGGGATTCCCCACTGATGAGAATATTCTCTTGGGGATCTTTTCTTTAACTGACAGTCTTACCCAATGATGGGGCTGTCTTATTAAATAAGGCACTTTCATCCAGATTTTATGGGTCCCCATTTGGTCCCCTACCCACTGCACTGCAGTGTGGTGTGATTAAATTTAATTTAATTAATTTTTAAATTCAGAAAAAAAGTTAAACGCTAAGCGTTGGGATTGCAGCACTAACGGCTATTTTTTGTTCCTTTGCAGTGACCATGTCTTTCGATACCTCATTCCCGTTCGCCCGCTCGGAGGAAGGGTTTCCTGAAGCGCCCTTGGACCGCAAAGTTCTAGCCATGATTAAGGACCACGACCTGGAATACAAGAGTCTCCACCTTTGGGGGTCGTGGTATAATCAGATTATCATGGGTCGACGGAGCTTCACGTGCGCAGTGCCGTCAGAACCCATTACGGCGATTCACTATGCTACCCCACCCTCGGTGCAGTATGCCGTGGAGATGGTTGATTGGACCTCGAAGGGCTTTCTTCATCCCGCTATGGATGCGATTCCGGTCCAGCGTCCTATAGTTTTGGATATCCTAGGACGCCGTATCTGTCAGGGCGAGGCACGACCCTGGAGGCAATCATATAACATTGTTTGATCCCCCGCTACCCGATCGGCTATCTGCCGTGGGCCCGGTATATCCTGTCGACGAAGAAGTCGCAGTTGATAAGGTTGGGATTGTACACTGCGGTCTACGTCTCTCTCTTCCAGTATCCCACGCTCCCCACCTGGTGGTTCAAGGCTTTTTTGGAGCAGTGGAACATTCCTACCCACACTTTCCTCGCCATGGATCGGGAAGTGTCAATCTCTCTGGAAGAGTTCACGGAGGTATCCGGTTTACCGGTTATAGGGGAACACTATGAGGAGTTGCTCCCGACAGACGAGTATGTCTTCGGTGCTAAGTCGGTGGTAAGGGGGCCCATGCCGGAGAATGCTGTTCAACACCAATTCCCAAGCTTAATTAAAGTGTTGAACATCTATGAGGCCCTTTTCATCGAACATGGGAGTCGCGGAGTTAGCTTTGAGGATTTCATCGCTCGGTTCCTTCGCCCAAGCGTCCTCTCATCAGAAGCTGCCAAGTTTGCTACCCTGGATGACCCTTTCGGTCTAGGTTTGGATAACCTGCCAGCAAAGGAGATAGACCAAAAGGGTTTTTTCCTTCCGGACTTCCCGACCATGTCTTTTGCAGAAATTGCAGCCCCTGGGATGGACGAGGAGGCCTTTTTCCTAGGATTTCTTGGGTTATGGCTGAGTTGGTTTGCGATCCCAATGCACTCTCACCGTATGCGGCCCTCTGTCTTTTACTCAGCCCACCGGATGACCATCGGGGTAAAAGTGGCCATTGGGATCGCCGGCTTGGCACACTTATATCATGGCCTCAGTCGAGCAGCGGATGCTAACGAGCCTGGGGTACTGCACGTGGTCTTCCCGATGCACTACTTTGTATCGTGGCTCGAGCTACACACGGCGGGTGTCTTCGGCATGCACAAAAGGCCATCATTCTACGACAGGTGCAGCTTCCCCCGCATCATACAGCTGATTGGCGCATCAATTGTGACTCCATCGCCGAGGAATGCCAGGGGTTTGCTCCTTCGCCCCCACACCGTTGGAGACGGTGTGTCTTTTGTCGACAAGGTGTTGACCATTGGAAAGGCGTCTACCACTGCAGTGCGGCCACTGCAGGACACTTTTAAAGATGGAGCCTCAGTTTTAACAGCCCGGGAGACCCTCCACTTATACTCTATCAGACCGGGTTTCTTGGTGTTCCGACAGAACAGTGCGGCGATTTTCATGAGACATAACCCATATCGTTTCGCCCAACAGCTGAGCTACAATCAAGGGGTGTCGTTGGAGGCTTTCCTGCTGGAACCCGTTGCTACTGAAGAAGGGATGCGGAGCGCGCTGCATCACTTCATGCGTTTGAATACGGGCTCTCACTTTTTTATTAGTGAGCCGGCTTGCGCACCACGACTCCTCAGGGTATATACAGAATGGTATAATCATGCGACGGGAGCCGTTATAAAGGAGGAAAGACGATTGCTGGTCGACCGTAAGGGTGCACCTCCAGGTAGCGACCGCAACGCCCCTTTAGTGCCAAGGACCCCGGTAGTTCCCCCCCTAAAGGATGCCAGAGCCGGACCACCACGTGCGCAAAGTCCTCCGCACGGATTGCCGCTCCCCGATATTGCGGATGCACCTTCAGCGCCCTGTGCTCCAGTGGAGACAGTGGTCGTAGCCTCGCCGGAGTCCGGCGTGGGTGCGGACATCGGGACCTGCCGTCCCAAGGTGGCTGCTAAGCGTAAGTCGATCCCGCGTGCACCTAGGGTTGGTGGGCAGAAGAAAAAGAAGTCGCTCTTCGCCGCAGACGTCGCGTTCGGTCAGGAACCCCACGCTCCCTATACCGAGGGCCTGAGTGAATATGGGACTAATGAGGGATTAGTCATGCCGCCGGACTACACGGACTTGGAGGCCGCCCTCGAAGCTTCGGAGCGGTTGGAGAGGCGTGACGCATGGCTGGCTAAGCTTGCGGAATCAGGTAATCACTAGTCGCATTTTCTATTGCATCATATCTTTATTATTGTCTTTGACTAATATTTTTCCTTCTTTTCTTCCAACATGCATCACCACTGAAGAAGCCATTGCCGCTTCCCTCAAGACCTTCCAAGAGGATGAATGACTTAGAGCGTCTATAGGCCTTAGTAAGTTTCAATTCATCAAGTTTTCATTTTCCTTGTGTTATGGTCGATCTAACCTCTCCATTTTTATCGCAGGAACCTCAATGCCGTTCCCGCCAAGCGACGCAGATGTTCTACCAGCCGCCGATGTTCCTGCTTCCTCAGGGTTACCGCAGGAGGTCCTTCTTGAAGAGCCGATGAGAGATGCCTTAAAGGCTCTGGAGGCATCTCTCAACGAGGACGACGACGCTTTAATGAAGGAAGCGTCAAAGAGGTCCATCGCGACAGCCCGGGAGGAAAGAAAGCGGTCGAGGCGCGAAGCAAAGGCACGTAGAGCTGCCTTGGCCATTGGAGCGGGCCCAAGCACCGTTCCTCATGCCGATACCCCGTCAGAAGAGTCCCCGGTCGCCCTGTCTACAGCTCACAGACAGGTGATTCGCGCCAATAGGGAGGCTAACGAGAAGTCCACCTCAGGTAATACTTCTTTCAGAATTTTGTTTGTAAAAAATTGTAAACTCGCCGGTTCTTATGCATCTCATCTTGCAGGGCCAAGTCCGACCGAGGGGGAGGCAGAGACTGTCGAACCCAAGGAAACAGGGGGGAGGCACCGGTCGACTTGAGCCGACGGTGGGCAACGTTGCTGGGGTTGCGGAGCCTGAGTTAGGGGCCGAGGGATCTGCAGCCGCGAAGGTCATTGATGCCGAGCCTGAAGTGGCGGCAGATGAAATGATCATTATAACTGAGCCCAGGGTAGTGGCGGACGAGGAGCTTGAGGCCGGCGACCTCGTGGTGACGGTGGATGAGCCGATGGAGACCGCAGAGCCCGAAAAAGTAGCGGGTGAGATGGGCACGACTCTTGGGGGAGAGTCAGCCGCTCTCTCTCAAGAGTCCGGCAATGCTTCGATCATTGCCCTCCCCGCCTACGATCTTCTGTCGTCTCCTGGCCGCATGAGCATGACGACGGCCCCCATCGAGTCGGGTGATGAGGCCACGGGCGGTGGCCTCATGTCGATGGAGGAGGGAGTCGCCTCCGTTTCAGCTGGCAGCTCATCAGGTAAATCCCAAGTTGCTGTCTTTCTTTACCTTACAATCCTTTCTGACAAGTTCACATTTGTTCGTAACGCAGGTGCAGCCAGCGCCGATGCCCCACTGCTCGAGGGAGCGCCTTCAACGACTGCCTTGGCGGTGGTTACCTCTCAACCCTCTCTTATACCATCGAAGATGTTGGAAGGTATGGGTTTGCAACTTATTAATCTTATCTTTCAGACGTATAATTTGTGTACTAAAGTCGTACTATTGTGTCTTTTCAGGAGTGCTCTTTGATCATCTATATCAAGTGTTGCTCCCACACTTCTCCTTCCCATCTGAACACGCTTCTTCTTCTGGTGGCGTTGGTGAGTACGATTTCCATTAATATCTTTCTTTTTTCATTGATGGAATTACTTCTAACTTTTTTCTTGTCCCGACTGCAGTGCTACAAATTGAAGGGGGAGAAGAAAGATCGGTCGCGCCACCGGCCCTTCCGGCCTTGCCACCTGCTTCAACTGGTATACTAGACTATCTCATCGATGACTTTTTCCATATCTCTTGAATCATCATCTAATCGCATTTTGTCTTTTTAGCTGTCATTCCGGTCTCGGCGCCTTTTGAGTCTCATATTACAGTACCGGCAGGCCCTTCCCAGATACGCCCGTCCTCGAAAGGTGCCGCGAATAGTCTGCGCATGTTGAGCGACTACATCGAGGAACTCGACATCGAGACTCCTACGTCTGCTGCGGATTTCGCTACGACGGTTAACCCGATGCTGGTGATATTTGCCAATTTCCATGACGAGGGTATCGTTGCATCTTGGGTTAATCACTGTCGGGAGATTGAGGCTCGCCTTCATCAGCTGGAGTCAACGCATCCTGCCCCTGAGGTTTTGGCCGTGAGTACTCAACGGGCAGCGTGGCTCGAGCAGAGCACTTCTCATTTCCGACATTTGAAACAAGAAGCAGCTTTGAGGCTGAAGGAGTGCCATGAGTCTTCAAGCGAAACTGCTCGCCTACACGCTGAAGTTGAGGCGAACGCCGCTGAGGTAAAGGCTGTCTTTGAGGGCCTTCTAGAGCGCATCTCAAATGGGCTGAAATTGAAGCAGACACTTGACGCTGCTGAGCGTAACGCCCAAGGCCGCGAAGCCACTCAGCAGGCTGTCAGGGAGCAGCTTACATCTCTCTTGCAGCAAAGGGCTCAGGTGGAAGCAGAAGTGGCAGTGGTGGCAGATCAGGAAAAGGCGTGGAAGGAAGTGCATGAACAATTAATAAAGTTATGCAAGACACTTCCTTCCCAGTAGTCCTCCTTGTATCCATATACTTGTGGAATTTTTTTCTTTCGAATAATATGTATCCATTCTTTATTCTTTTGTACGATTCACCCTGTATTTGATTGAAGTCAATAAATAAAGATACATATTTTTTTTTCTCTGCAATATCTTGTATACTCCTTTGCTTTCTGTCTTCTCGTATTATCAGCATGCTGTTACAATTATCAAATAATAGAGTAAGCATCTTGATTTCTTCACGAGATAGCAATGGCTTAGGCCGCAGGTTCAAATCTGCCGCCTAAGACTTTTCAACTCTATGAGCCGTGAGGGTCTCATAGAGACTTTTCTCCCTACGGATCGAGAAGATCTCGTAGGTGGGTTTTCTTCTTAGGAATCGTGAGGATTCCTAAGTGTGTTTTCTCTTATAAGTCGTAAGGATCCTATAAGAGAATTTTTCCCTCTTACGAGTCGAGAGGATCCGTAAGCGGTTGTTTCCCTCCTTGTCGAAACTCGACTTTGGAGAGTGAGACCCGTGAATAGTATGCAAGAGACCGTTTTAGACCGACTTGCAGGGTCTCATTGTTCAGGAAACAAGTTTTTTAATCCCTGCTGCCTGAGGCTTCATCTTGCAAGTTGAGACGAATCGGGAATTTCCCGCGGAGACATTGGTTTCTCTGCGAGCCGACGCGAATCAGGAGGCTCTCATCAAGGACACTGGTTTCCCTGAGTTGAGGTATTTGCTAAGGATTATTTGTTTCCCTGGTGTTGAAACGAATCGAGAATTTCCCACGGAGACACCGGTTTCTCTGCGAGTCGATGCGAATCAGGAGGCTCTCGTCAAGGATGTTTGTTTCCCTGAGTTGAGGTATTTGCCAAGGATTATTTGTTTCCCTGGTGTTGAAACGAATCGAGAATTTTCCACGGAGACACTGGTTTCTCTGTGAGTCGACGCGAATCAGGAGGCTCTCATCAAGGATGTTTGTTTCCCTGAGTTGAGGTATTTTCCAAGGATTATTTGTTTTCCTGGTGTTGAAACGAATCGAGAATTTCCCACGGAGACACTGGTTTCTCTGCGAGTCGACGCGAATCAGGAGGCTCTCGTCAAGGATGTTTGTTTCCCTGAGTTGAGGTATTTGCCAAGGATTATTTGTTTCCCTGGTGTTGAAACGAATCGAGAATTTCCCACGGAGACACTGGTTTCTCTGCGAGTCGACGCGAATCAGGAGGCTCTCGTCAAGGATGTTTGTTTCCCTGAGTCGAGGTATTTGCCAAGGATTATTTGTTTCCCTGGTGTTGAAACGAATCGAGAATTTCCCACGGAGACACTGGTTTCTCTGCGAGTCGACGCGAATCAGGAGGCTCTCGTCAAGGATGTTTGTTTCCCTGAGTTGAGGTATTTGCCAAGGATTATTTGTTTCCCTGGTGTTGAAACGAATCGAGAATTTCCCACGGAGACACTGGTTTCTCTGCGAGTCGACGCAAATCAGGAGGCTCTCGTCAAGGATGTTTGTTTCCCTGAGTTGAGGTATTTGCCGAAGACACTGGTTTCTTCGGGGTTGGGATGGACCGTCGAGATTTGGCTTCGTTTTCTGGCGGAGCCTGTTGGGAAAGTATGGTTCCCTCTTCGTTTGCGCCTTTGGATTGTATACAGGGATCGATGTGATCTCAACTGTAGGGCCAAAGTTTTATCATCATTTTTTTTTGTTTTATTTCCGCGATGCTCTATCATTTCAGCTTTTATATCGCGAAGGTCGCGATTGCCCAATCATTTCGGCTATTTTTCGCGGTGCCCAATCATTTCGGCTGTTTATTTTATTTTCACTCGCTGCTTTTTATTGCGAGTTGCCCAATCATTTTGGCTATTTTGCATGCATACATTTTACTTGCTGCTTTTTATTGCAAGTTGCCCCAACATTTTGGCTATTTCGTATGCATGTGCGGCCTACTGGCTTTCCGCCGTAAACTTGAAATTAGACACCGATTTCGGCATCAGCACCGCTACAACTGGGATATTGCCAGGAGCGAATCATCATCTGCCTTTGTCGATGTCGAACAAAGATGGCTTAGCGACCAGGGTTAGGGTCCTGTCGACTAAGGCTTTTGACTTCATGAGCCGTAAGGGTCTCACAAAGTTATTTCTCCCTACAAGTCGTGAGGATCTTGTAGGTGTATTTTCTCCTTAGGAATCGTGAGGATTCCTAAGTGTATGTTCCTCTGTAAGTCGTAAGGATCCTACAGGAGGGTTTTCTCCTCATAAATCGAGAGGATTTACAAGGGTTGTTCACCATGCGAACATATCCCCAGTCTCGGATGGGATTTGATTAGGGAAATGTTTATTCGCGCCCGTGGATTGTATACAAGAGCCAGTATTGGACCACTTGTAGGGCAATATCGGAAGTTGTGGGAGGTTTGCTTAAGCACAGGTTTAGGTCTCTGTAACTTAAGACTGTCAAATCTTATGAGCCGTGAGGGTCCCATAAGAGAGTTCTCCTTACGAGTCGTGAGGATCTCGCAAGTGTATTTTCTCCTTAGGAATCGTGGGGATCCCTAAGTGTGTTGCTTCCTTGTGAGTCGTAAGGATCTCACGCGGGTGGTTTCTCCTTACAAGGTCGAGAGGACCCTATAAGTGTCTTTTAACGAGGTTGCGCCATTTCGGGTTTTCACAAACACTCGCCGGTAGTCCTGCTGTTTTTACTCACGGAGCCCTTTCGGGTTTTCATCCGTGCCCATTTTGCTTATGGACATACCGTTTTTTTATTCTTTTTATTTTCTTCTTCTCTTTTACGAGGTCGCGCCCTTTCGGATTTTCACGAACACTCGCCGGTAGCCTTACTGTTTTTACTCACGGAGCCCTTTCGGGTTTTCATCCGTGCCCTTTTTGCTTATGGACATACAGTTTTTTTTTCTTTTTATTTTCTTCTTCTCTTTTACGAGGTCGCGCCCTTTCTGGTTTTCATGAACACTCGCCGGTAGCCCTGCTGTTTTTACTCACGGAGCCCTTTCGGGTTTTCATCCGTGCCCTTTTTGCTTATGGACATATATTTTTCTTCTTTTTTTTATCTCGTCAGCCTATGGATGCTGCAGTATTAGTTTAAGGACGTTTCGGTCCGTTATTAGTTTAAGGACGTTTCGGTCCGTCATGGAGAAGGCTGGCTTCTGCTTATAGAGTTTGAGCTTAGGAAGATAACGAGCGGACATAGTCGTCGCCATCTATCATTGACCTAGGTTGTGGCTCATTAAGCATAGTATTTCTTTAGGAAGCGACTGTTTATCGGCCTGAAAGGCCTTTCACCGTGCATATCCATGAGTAGATAGGCACCACCCTGGTAGACCTTGTCTATGATGTACGGGCCATCATAGTTCGGCTCGAATTTTCCCCGCTTGGCGCGATTGGGGATCATAGGCCTTTTGACCACTAGCACGAGTTCGCCTTGGCGGAATGTCCTCGGTCGGGTCAATCTTTCATATAAGCGCGTCATCTTTGCTTTATAAGCTTCCAGATTTTGTTGCGCTATGAGCCGTGTTTCTTCAAGGGCATCAAGCTCCTCAAGCCGAAGGTTAGCATTTTCTTCGTTCATCAACTCGTAGTGGACTACCGCTCGTAAAGAGGGTAGCTCTATCTCGAGGAGGAGTACTGTTTCCGTACCGAACACCAACGCGTACGGCGTTGTGTTCGTGGCTGTCTTGAACGTAGTTCGATACTCCCAAAGAGCCTCTTGCAGTCTCTCGTGCCAGTCTTTCTTATTTCGGGACACCGTCTTTTTCATGATCTTCGTCAGGGTCTTGTTGAAGGCCTCGGCTAGACCATTAGCTCGCGGATTATAAACCGAGGAATATCTCCAGTCTATATTATGCTGCTGTGCGAAGCGAATGATCTTGTGGCTTCTGTAGGCTGGCCCGTTATCGGAGATGATCCGTCTCGGCGTTCCAAACCGATATATGACGTGCGTCTTGAAGAAATGGAGGATATTTTCCATTTTTACTTCCCTCAACGGTACTGCTTCTGCCCATTTGGAGAAGTAATCAGTCGTCGCCAGGATGAAACGATGTCCCATGGACGATGCTGGTTCGATAGGGCCGACTATGTCAGTTCCCCACATCTCAAATGGCCAGCTAGCCACCGTTGGATGGAGTGGATTTGGATGTTGGTGGATGAAGTCCCCATGGATTTGGCATGAGTGGCATTGCTTCGCATATTCGAGGCAATCCTGAATCATCGTGGGCCAGTAGTAGCCCATCCGTTTGATCTTCAACTTCATCTTCGGGTCCGCTTGGTGAGAACCACAGAGTCCGTCATGAATTTCCTGAACGACTCTTTTTGCCTCTTCAGGTCCCAGACATCTCAACCACAGAGAATCAAACGACCTCTTGTACAGAGTATCATTGACGAAGGCGAAAGACAGAGCTCGTTTCATGAGCTGATGTCTTGAGGACGCATCTTCGGGCATTCGATGGTATTTGAAGTAGTCTATAAAAACTTCTCTCCAATCCTCAGCATTTTCCCGATCTTTTATTTGCAGGGTCGTCTGTTCAGTCGCTCCCTTTTCTTCGGATGGTTCCGGAGATATTTCCGCTGGGGCAAGTACCCCACAGCTTTGTATCACGATTCTTATGTCATCGAGGTTCTCATCAGCCAGTTCCTTAGCGAGCTTGGCCAACGCGTCCGCTTTGCTGTTTTCAGCGCGCGGTATGTTTTCCAAAGTATAAGAGGGAATTTGGGTCAACAGTTGCTGCACCTTTTCGCCGTACTTTACCAACTCTGGTTTGCACGTTTGGTAGTCGCCGTTTACCTGACTAATGACCAGTTAGGAGTCTCCGTATATGAGGAAGTTTTCAATTCCCATGTCGATGGCGATCTCGAGGCCTGCTATCAAAGCTTCATATTCGGCTTCATTGTTCGTCCTCGGCTCTGTTAAGGAGAAAGCGAAGCGCATTATTCCTCCTTGTGGGGTCACGAAGATGGGGCCTACCCCCGATTTGATCATTGGCGTACTTTGTTTGCGCTTCTTCATGGAAAACGCTCCATCAAAATAGAGTTCCCATCGGGTATTGTTCCCATCGATAGCGTCAAACGCATGTTCGTCTGGCAACTCGCAATTCAGAGAGGAATCGGCCGGTACCGGATGCTCAGCGAGGAAGTCGGCGATGGCCTGGCCTTTCACTGCCCTGAGAGGTTGATACGTTATCGAGAACTCCATCAAGAGCAGGGCCCATTTAGCGAGTCGCCCCGTCAATATGGCCTTCGACATTAAATATTTAAGGGGGTCCACCTTCGAGATGAGACGGACTTCATGTGCCAATGCATAGTGCCTGAGCTGTGTTATCGCAAAGATCAACGCCAGGCAGTGTTTTTCAATGGGAGAGTAGTTGCTTTCTGCCCCCGGTAGGACTCGACTCAAATAGTAGAGTGCTCTTTCTTTCCCCTGATCATTCTCTTGCGCCCATAACGCGCCTAAAGAACCTTCGAGGGCGGTTGTATAAAGAATGAGGGGCTTTCCCTTGACCGGAGCAGCCAACACTGGCGGGTTCTGCAGGTACTGCTTGATTTCGTCTAGTGCACCTTGGCATTTTTGATCCCAGACGAATGGAGTTCCCTTCTTCATCAGGTGGCTGTAAGGACGGCACTTGCCTGAAAGATTGGCTATAAATCGCCGTATATATGCGAGCTTCCCTTGGAAAGACCGCAACTGTTTGAGAGTTCTCGGCGGAGGCATTTCCATGATCGCCTTGACCTTAGATGGATCTATCTCGATGCCTCAGTGTCGGACGATGAATCCCAAGAATTTACCCGAGGAAACCCCAAACGCACACTTAAGAGGGTTCATCTTCAAGTTGTATTGTCGAAGGCGTTGAAATACGGTCTTCAAATGCTCGAGATGTTCCTCGTATGATTTTCTCTTAACCACGAGGTCGTTGATATAGCACTCGACAATTTCATGTATAAGGTCATCAAAGATCTTCGTCATGGCCCTCTGATAGGTGGCACCGGCGTTCTTTAGACCGAAGGGCATCACCTTGTAGCAAAACATTCCCAAAGGGGTCCGGAAAGCAGTATGCTTCTGGTCTTCGGGATGCATCTTTATCTGATTATACCCTGATGAGCCGTCCATGAAGGAGAAAACCTCATGAGTGGACGTATTGTCTATCATCAGTTCGGTGACTGGCACTGGGAAATCGTCCTTCGGGCAAGCTTTATTGAGATCCCGGAAATCCACGCATATGCGCACCGTCCCATTTTTCTTCATCACCGGGACGATGTTGGCGATCCATTTAGGGTACTGAACTTCCTGGATGAAGCCAGAGTCGATCAGCTTCTTGACCTCGGCGTTGATACTCATCTCAAGCTCGAGCCGCATTCTTCTCGGCGCCTGTTTGACTGGCTTGACGTCCGGGGATATTGCCAATTTGTGCACAGCAATTTCTGGATCTAGTCCCGGCATTTCGGAATAGTTCCATGCGAAGCAATCTTTGTGCCGCATAAGCAGATCTTTTAATGAAGTCACCTTTTCTTCAGACAGCAGCTCACTAATGAATGTTGGTCGCGGGTCGTTCACCGTTCCCAACTCGATTTTCTTGAGGTTATCCGCAGTGGTATGTATACCATTTTCCAGCTCTTTTGGCGCTGGTGGGAATTCTGAGATTACCTCATCGTTGCTATTTTCAAAGCACCAGGGAAGGTCATCCATGTTCTCGGGCTCTTCTTTTAATATTGTTATCATGTGACAGGTGCGAATCCGCTTCCAATCCCAATGTGGAGTTGGTTCTGTTCTCGTGGCTTTGGGTTCATGCCTTTGTGGCGGTGTTACCCTCCAGTTGTCGGACAGAGCGAATTTGCCGAGCTGATACTGATCTTCGACCCAATTCTTAAAGGTGAAGCAGTCTTCGAGAGGGTGCCCTATTACTCGATGGTAAGAGCAATAATTTGGGTCAGAGACTTCACCTGCTCGTTCGGGGTTTTTGGACTCCGGCAGTGTAAGCATTTGATGTTTTAGAGCAAGATCAAGTATCTTCTTCGTTTTGTCCCGAGGAAACGAGTACGCTCGACCCATTTTCTTCATGAGAGATAGATCAATAACGCTCAACTCCCGTTTGCGTGGCTTCTTAGCTCCACTTTGTTGCAGTTGAGCGCCTTTTTGGCTTTTCGACTTGTTTCTGCCTCTACGTCGAGCCTTTTTTATAACAGGTTGACAGGGGGCAGTATTTTCGTCTTTCACGGCCTGTTGAAGGAGGCGTTGCGTTTTGGCTTTCTCGTAGATGGCCATTTCGCGGTTGTGGTCGTCTCGGACTTTTTGACCAGCTTCCCTTATAAGCCTGTCCATTTGTTCTTCAAACGACGGACTGGGCACTTTTGCATCAGGAACTTTTACTGATTCAGGATTAGTGTCCTCCCGTTGAGCATCTGCTTCTTCATCGAAGTCATACACAACGTAGCAACCATTTAGTAGCTCTCGTTCTTTGATTGGATGTATCCAAGCCCTTTTATCTCCATTCTCCCATTGGGCAGTTTGCGTTGAGTCCCGGGAACGTTCCAGACTTTGTCATAGAACTTGGCTTTTCGAACGGTCTGCTTGAAGGATATCCCTTGGCGTTTCAGCAACCTTTTCAAGCCTTCTGTATAATATCTGGGGAGACGAATGGGTTGAAGCCTGTCAAGCGTAGGTTCCGCGCCATGCCAGATTTCTTTCTCCACTCTGGTTTCTTCAGAGCGGTAGAATAGAATTGCTTTTTCGCCTTCTCGCCTGGGAGGGATATAGAATGTCCGCAGCTCCTCTATACTGTAGATATCGAGCGCATCCGGTTCTTTATAATGTTTAAGCGGCACCATGGCGACTTGCAGACTTTGCTCTTCGTCAGCGGACGTTTGTATTGAAGGTCGAGCAGAGAATACAGCATGGACATCATCTTCCGAATCACTACCAAAGATCAACGTAGGAGCGGATGGTCCCGGCTTGGTGTATTGGGGCGGACCCGAATAAACTATCTCCTCTTCCTCCTCGGTATCACTGCCGAAGACAGGGATGGTGGCGTTAGTTTTATTCTCCGGCTTGTGACACCTTTCCGTGTCTTCGAAATTCGGTAAGAAGTATTTGGCATCTTCATATTTGCGAACTTCGTTCACGGAGAATGGGTTCAGTTCTCCCGCCACGGTATACTCGAGGCCATCCTTAGAATACTTCATACACTGATGTTGTGTAGAAGGGATGATGTTGTATTCGTGTAACCATGGTCGGCCGAGAAGAGCGTTGTAGCATGTCTTGGCATCTATGACATGGAATTTAATGTCTGTGACGAGCAGCCCAAAGCGTAGAGTCGGTATCACAGATCCAAGAATCTTTGATGATTGGGAGTCGAACCCGGAGATGGTGATCTTGTCCCGAGCAAGGTGCTGGACGCTCATGCAGATTTCTTTTAACACTCGCACATTGAGGAGATTAACGGAGGATCCATTGTCGATTAGGATCTTGCCTATCTTTATATTGTGGCAGTATCCTGAGACATAAAGGGGGCGATTGTGCTCGTACGTCCCAAGGAGAAGGTCTTCATCACCAAAAGCGACAGCGGCCGTGTGCACTTCCTCCAATTCATCCTTCATCTTTTCCTCGGCCAGGAAAGCTTGGAATTGCTCCGGATTCTGTAGTGCCTTGACTAACGAATCTCTTTCCTCCTTTGATAACAAAAGGGCGTCAAGAATGCTGAGCTGTGAGGGTAGCATCCTCAGATGTGCTAAGATGTTGTAATCCACCTTATTTCTCTTCGGCGGGTCCTTGGCATTTAGCTCCTCCACAACTTGGTCATCTAAGTCGATATCTTCAGAGACCTTTTCTTTCCCTTTATCTTTTCTGTTTGAGGGTCCGAGATTCTTTTCGGACAGCGTTCGATTACGCAGCCGGATATTTTCGCAGACCTTCTGCCCTTCTTCTTTTCCCGAGGAGGCCTCTTTAAAGAGAGGGCCGAGCTCCATCTCCTCATCAGAATCGCTCCCGAATGTAGGCACCTGTGATCCCCCAGCGCTAACCACGCGACAATTACCGGTAGATCTGTTAAACCCTTCGGTCGTACTTTTCTGCTCCCGACGAGTTTTGCGCTTCTCCCGCTTAAAATGTTGTCGATGAGCAACGTATCCTTGCCACCATCTATCGAAAGCTTTGCACTCTTGAGTGGGGTGTGAAACCTTCTGATGATATAAGCAATAGGAGGGGTGCATTTCCATTTCACCAGTAATTTTTCCTTCGGAGGATGGTAGCTTCATGCCCATTGATATGGCCTTAGTAAACCTTTTCCTCATCTTGAATTTGTTTTTGTCGGTAGTGGAGATATTTTGCTCCAGCGGGAGCGTCTCAGCTCTTTCATCCAGTCGCTGGCGCTTGGCCCTTTCAAATATGACCACCTCGCGTTCTCGATCAGTTTTACTTTTCAACCGAGCTTCATTAAGGAATGCGTCAATTAGCTCGTCCGATGGCCCCAGAATTCTTGGTTCAGGATCTGCCCCCAGCTTTTCAGTGCAAGGATTCTCCTCATCGTCCATGAACGAATGGGAAATCACATGACAGCTCACCACGTATTCTTCAGATTCATCAGATGAACTTTCTCCCTCATCTTCCTCTTGAAAGACGTGATTGAGGAACTCTTGGAATGTAATGGGAGGCCGTGCCTTCTGGTTGTATTCCTCCAGCGCGTCGATTTGTTTTTGCAAGTCCGTGCGCTTGTCGCCAGGCTTCACAAACTTCTTGGATTTCTTCTTCTTCTTTGAAGATTATGACGACTGGTTGCGAGTGCTTAAGCCATCACCATCGGTCTTTGGAGTTGGACATGGCTTCAACATCCCTTCAATGACCTGCGGTTCCAATGGGTTCTTCCACTTGATCGCTGGGCATGCCTGAAGGTCGTTCAGCATTCTCTTTGTCTTAGCTGATAATACAACCTCCCAAGGAGTTTCTACAACGACAGAGCATGTTGCCCCCGGTGTATTCGTCCCCTTAGAGGTGTGGGGCTGTAGGGGATTCACCTTCCATTTGTCAGATAACGCGAACTTGCCCTGCCGGTACTGGTCTTCGAGCCAATTCTTGAAGACGTAGCAATCTTCGACCGGATGACCCAGTACTCGATGATAAGGACAGTAGTTGGGCTCATTGACATCATTTGGTTGCGACGGAGGTTTTGGATCCGGCAGATTTATGAGTCGGTTGCGCAACGCCAGCTCGAATAACCTTCTCGTTTTATCTCGGAGAAAAGAGTAAGAACGTCCTAGCCTCTCCTCAAGGGCTACGTATGGGCGCATATTATTTTGACGAACAACCGGCTTCGAGTTGCTCGGTTGTTGTTGAGTATTAGCGACAACGATCGCTTTTCCCTTCCCCTTGTCATTTCGGGAGTCCGGCTTTGGAAGAGGGGGTTTATGGCCCATCTGATCCATTTGCGCCAGCTTGTCGATTAGTGCCTGGAAGGTGGTCGGCTTGAAAAACATCATAAATTGCGAGATGGTTGCTTGCGGATCGAGGGTTCCCACAAACATACCCACTGCAGGAGCTTCTTCTATGCGCTGCTCGCATTTTGACCATAAATTCCGCCACCGTATAGCATATTGGACCCATGTCTCGCCCGGCTTCACCCTGGCATTAATCAATGTCGTTATCGGGGTACGGTCGCTGGCACTCGTGAAACGTTGGGTATATAGCAATTCCATTTCAGCAAAGGTCTTGATAGAGTCATTCGGGAGCTCGGAATACCACTCGAACGCCGTATCTGACAAGCTGCCAACGAACTGACGGAGCAATAATTTATCATCCCCGCCGGTGTTGCCGCAAAGCGCCCTGAACTGGGCAACATGCTGGTGGGGATTGCCAGTCCCCTTATACACATGGAATTTTGGTATCCTATAACCTGGCGGGTACTTGATCTGGTCGTACCAGCCCGGATACGGTCACCCCGTTTTTACGACCTGACCGGCTGCTTCAGTCGCCTGATGAACCCGGATCTTCTGAGCTATATATTTGTCCAGGTCAGCTTTGTAGATTGCCTTCTCCTTGGCTGTTGATAGAGCCGGTGGAGGATTTGATGTTTCTCCCCTATCGTCTTCCAGGATGAACGGAGGATCTTCAGCAGGGGGATCTTGTTGAATCATCATGCCTACCGTGTATTGGAACAGGAGGGCCATTTTCTTTATGCTGGCTGCTTGTTCCGCAGCCTCTTTATCCTTCTTCTCCAATATGCGACGAAGGAACTCAGCGTCAGTTTCTTGTTTCTGACGTTCATCCGAGGACGTTTCAGGGGTTTCTTTTGGCCCAGTGAGTGCGGCCATCGCTGTCATCATTTCCTGGAGCTTTTGCTGTTGCTCCTGAGATTTGGTCACTGACCGTGTGAGCGGTCTATGACCCGTGGACGCACGGCTGTCCTCCTTTCCCGACGCCATGTATACTGTATGAACTATTATGCCCCCGGACTTAGGGCGTTTAGGTTCATCACTTTTGGCATTTACCGCGGGTGCGGGGGTTTTCTCCGGCCTTCTTCTTTTGTGGGCCATTGAAGTTGAGGGGGCCGTTGCAGTGGGCACCCTGGTGACTGTCATCCTTTCCTGTTTGATCGGACGGTCTTTTTCTTTTTCCACTTTCGCCTTTTTCTGTTGACGAGAGCGATCTGGGTCAATTACGGAGTCTTGAACTCTCCGCCAAACTTTATAAATTTTTGAGGACAGCCGTTGAGGGGGCTGTTCCTGCTTTGTTTCCGGAACTCACTCCGCGGGTGGAGGAGATCTTTTCAGTGTAGCGGTTGAAGAGTTCTTACGTACCCTCCTCAGCAGTTCAAAGCTGTTCCCAGTTGGAACAGCAGCGTTGACTTCCACCACTGGAGCCGGTGGAGTTAGCCCTGAGGGGGAGTTGCCCCCTACCTTCCTTACTCGTCGCCAATGGCGACGTCGAGCATGACGAGACGTTGAGACCGGCTCGGAGATAGAGACAGCTTCTTTTTGCCCCCTGTCTGAATGAGGCGATGCTGGTGTTAACCTCTTAAAGACTGAGGTTATCCTTTGAGGAGTAATATTCAACCTGTCGAAGACAGATCCTCGAGCAGGGGCAGGAGCAGGAATAGTCAGCCTTGAAAAAACTGACTCTTTGACGGGAGAAGCCGCCTTAACGACTTCCGGAGTAGCGGCTGTTGCCTTCCTTAGGACAGCTATTTTAGAGTTCATGGGCTTCCTAGCGGGCCCCTCAGAGTTCTGATCCAGCCTGGTGAAGACAGAGGCTGTTGATTTGGTAGTAGACGACCCGTTGACAGGGGTCGTCGTAGCAGTGAGCCGGTCGAAGACCGACTTCTTGTTCGCTTCTGGTGCAGGTATTGGCGTAGAGAAGCTTGCAGGTGGGATCATAGTCCCGAAAAACAGGCCGGTGGTGGCCTGGGTCACCAGTTCTACCGGCAGAGCGAGGAAGGAGGCCGCTTGAGGCCCATATGCTACACCTCCAGATGAGGTGGAGCGTCCGTTGCAGTGGCACTTCAAGCAGTTCGTGCAGTTAGAAGCCATTGATGCTTGAGTTCTGCGCCAGGCAAAAGACCAAATCTTAGTAACTTGAAATCCAAAGGCAACCGTTAACAAACCGCGATTTGTTCGCGAAGACGACACACGAAGTGTGGAGTGGAAAGAGGAAAAGGTCCCACCGGGCATGCCAGAATCTGTTCCCCTCCGAATGGCGGCCGAGACATTAGGACGTCTTGCCTGAGATTCGTGGCAGATGCTATATGGTTTTATCCGTCCATCTCTCCGAAGATGCCAAGTTGATTTATGGCACCGTGTATCGGAGGTTTAGACGGATGCGGCCGATGTAGCAGACTTTGTCAGATTCCCCCTCGCTTGAGGGGTTTTTGATTGTGGGGACGCTCTTCCCTGCAGGCGCAAGCCCCTGCAGTTAATTACGCTACCGCATCGCGGTAACAACTTTCTCCTTCTCCAGAATTTCACTTCGTGTCGTGGGTGTTTGTTTTGTTTGTGGTTGCCCGTGGATTGTATACGGAGACTATTTATTTCGTCGCCCGTAGGACGTGGATTAGTCCAAATCCGTACTTTCTCAGATTTGGGTTTTGGATTTTGGTTTAAGGATACGTTAGCCATATTTGAGGCTAAGATCAACTTAAACGTTTGTTAAGGATACGTTAGTCTAATTTCCAGACTAAGATCTACTTAACGGGATCGTCTAGATCCATTTCCAGTTTAGGGACATGGTGGTCCATTTAATATATGGCCGTCGGGACCCGTCACCTCTCTGACGACGTTGAAGGATTACAACGACATGTGTCAGAGGAGTTCAAAGATGTACCCTTGAACCAAAGTTGATTGGGGGTCTTATAGTCTAATTTGGGACTAAAGTCTGTTTGAATGTTTAAGGATACGTTAGCCATATTTGAGGCTAAGATCAACTTAAACGGGATCGTTTAGATCCAACAAAAGAGCGTCTGGGGGCTCTATTGTTCCAGTTTAGGGATATTGTGGTCTATTGGTAGTTTAAGGACATTGCGGTCCATATTCCAGTTTAGGGACATGGTGGTCCATAATCCAGTTTAGGGACATGGTGGTCCATAGGTAGTTTAAGGACGCTTAAGTCCATGGGTTTAAGGACCCCACAGTCCGTATTTTAGTTTAAGGACGCATAAGTCCATGAGTTTAAGGACCCCACAGTCCGTGTTTTAGTTTAAGGACGCTTAAGTCCATGAGTTTAAGGACCCCACAGTCCGTGTTGATGTGTGGTCGTCGGGACCCGTCACCTCTCTGACGTCGTTGAAGGATTACAACGATAGAAGTCAAAGGAGTTCGGAGATGTACCCTCGAACCGGTCGTAAATTGATTTAAGAGAGCAATTGTGCTCAGTCAATTTAATTTGAGGACTTACGGCCATGATTGGGCTAAGTCCAGTTGAAAAATATTCGACGCTTTTATTTGTTTTTGGTCTATTAGACCTGTGCTAGGGCTTTGCCCGTGTTTAAATAATGCATTGCACTACTTTTTATTTTTGTTTGGACTTTGCCCATAAAGGATGCAGAGCATCAATTTGTTTTGGGCTCTGCTCATTTATAAATGATGCAGAGCATCAATTTTACTTGGGCTCTGCCCTTTTATAAAAGATGCAGAGCATCAATTTGTTCTGGGCTCTGCCCATTTATTGCTTTGCAATTTATTTAGGCCTACTAGGTCTTTTTGATTTGGGCCTGGCCCTTTAGCAAAAGAAATGCATTGCATTTGTCAGGCGCTTTGCGCCAATCAAAGAGCGCAAGCGCTTGTGATGAGGACACGTGTCATGCAAGCGCAATACGCTGCGCCAGTGCGCTTGCGCTGTTGCGCTGCTGACAGGTGGCGCGCTGTGGTGAGTTGCGCCAGTTTCAGAGAGCAAGGCTCTATTTCAAAAAGCGCATAGCGCAAATTGTTCAGATACTGACACGTGGCGCTCTCTGGTGGCTTGCGCCAACCCAAGAGCGCAACAGTGCAGATTTACGAGTGCAAAGCACTATTAACTTGAGAATCTTTTAGATTCCAGAACCAATGGTTCATAAAAGAAGTGCAAGTCACTGTTTGATTTCTTGATCTAATTTAGATTCAAGAAAACAAGTATTTTCTTATTTCTTTCTTGATCTCAGAGAACCAATGGTTCATGAGTGCAAAGCACTATTTTTATTTTGTTTTTTATTAAAGATCATTGATCTTGTTCTTAGATCAATGATCTATCAGAAGAAATTCTTCTATCCTAAAGGGTTTTTTTACCTTTCTTCTTGAAATTTCTTCAGAGTTCTCTCTGTTTGAAAATTTTGATTTCTCACAAAATGTTCATGCCTTTGAATTGAGGTCTAGGGGCCTTTATATAGTGCCCATAAATTTGTTAAAGAGATCTTTCTCTGAGTGATTTGGGGAATTTTCCCCACCGTTGGATCTTTGATCCAAGGGCTTCTGTTTTACAGAAAAAAATCTTCTTGTTTTAACAAGAACAGAAAGATCTTACTCGAATTTAATTCTATTTGGCGCAAACGCCCCAGCGCGTGACATGTGTCAAGAAGCGTACAGCGCAGCGCAACTGCGCTTGCGCAACTGCGCTTGCGCAACTGCGCTGACACGTGTGGCGCAGCGCAAAGCGCAGCGCAACTGCGCTAGCGCATCTGCGCTGACACGTGTCGCGCAGCGCAGTGCTTGCGCAACTGAAGCGTTGCTTCCTTTAATTTTATTTTAAATAGAACTTTGCTCTGATTGGGCGCGCTGCCTCGGGCGCTGCGCTGACGTATCAGCGCCTGACACGTGGCGCGTTGCGCCCGGTATTTGAAGCGTTGCTTCAAAATTTGAATTTTGAATTTCCAACAAAGCTTTGCTCTGATTGGGGGAAACTCCGGTGATCTCCCAGATCATGACACGCGGCAGATGACGTGTCCCAAAGCTCACAAGAAAGGACCTACAGTGGCCGACCAGACCACTCCTATGCCCGTCCTACAAACAAACGGTGGCTCACCTCCGAGCCCCCTGCACAATTAGCCTCCTCGGCCTCCCAGCTCATCTCTGGGCTACCACAGAACCAAGATACCTCGGCTCTCCCGCTCGTCCGTGAGCTCTCCCGCCGAGGTCATCTTCCTCGGTCTCATCGACCGACCGACGGCACCGCTCACAGGCGTAACCGTCATCCCGCGAATCTCGCCATGTGCGAGATATCCGCTGGCCACATCCCACGTTCCACGCCATCACGATCCCCATTAACTAGCCTGTCTCGCCATTAATGCGGGATCCCGCCCATCACACGGGCGTGACGTCGGGAGCGTAACGGCCGGCGTGATTCTCATGCATGCCTGCCAGCTGCCACCGCTATATAAACCGCTCCTTCAGACGGTTCAAGTAAGCCATTTTGACTCCACTAAGCCGTTACTCTGCTCGGATTTCCTCTCTAACTTGACCGTCGGAGGGTCCTCGATGGTACAACCACCCCGGGACTTCCTTGCAGGTAGCTCGGCCCAAACAACTTCAAACCCATTGAGATCCACACGCTTCAGGAGCCAGCCTCCAAATCCAATCTCAGCCGTCCATCGCCGCCATCAGCAGATCAACGGAAGGTAACATCTTGACGTGATCCGACCCACGTCAAGGGTTATGAGTTCTTGGATAAAGGCTTAGGGTTTTGGGTTTTATTTTATTTTTATTTCTTTTGTTTGTTTTTTTAGGGAGATGATAAGAGATGGCTGGGGTAGAGGAGAGAGAAGAAAGAAAAAGAAGATGGTTGACTTAATTAAATAAGTTGAGAGATATGGGTTTGGGTTATATAAGATTTATGCAAAAATTGCATAGAACCCCAAAATAAATCTATTTAAAAAGATTTGCAAGTATCGTCCAATACCTAACCATATCTCTAAATATATATCTTTTGTTTTCTTAAATAATTTGTTTAACAATATCTTATCCATAACAAACATATATCAAATGCAAGCAATGGAATTATTACAAGTATTTAGTTTGACTATTGAGGATGGAAATATTGATGATGGAAATATTGAGGTAAAATTTGGCTCAAATAATATAGCCAGAATATCAGGGAAGCCTTATATGGCTAGTACTACCTCTTCCGTTTATAATGGAAGAAGGTCTTTTTCAAGACCTAGCTCCTCTTATAGAGAGGTTAAAGGGATAAATATTTCACAAGAAAATATATCCCATCCGATATATGAGAAGGACCATAAAACCTCTCCTACTTCATCATAGATGAGTTTCCATATATAAGTTTATGGATTTTACACCTGATAGTTCCTTAAGAAAATTCCTTAATAAGGAATTTATGAAGAAAAAGCATGAAGCTTTCAGAAAATGGTTTGCAAAAACATTTTCTGATGATCAAATATACTTCTATAAAGATCATTATTATAAATATCTTGAAGAAAACCAATGTTTAAGATATTTCACAGATTGGTTTTTAGAATACTTTCTTACAGAACATGAAAGTAAAATTAATGTTCTTGAAGAACATTATAAACAATGGTCTACTCTAAGTGGAAAAACGGTGAGGTCTATATATCCCCCAACAGAACCGTTAAGGTTATCCGGATATCAACCTCCAATTTAGAGGCAACGGCTTTTATAAAGCCTCTTGTGGATGACAAGATGGAAAATATGCTAAAAGAACTACAAAAGGTCTTTAAGCAAAACAGTTTTACTAACATTCATATACATGTTATTGGTCAGCAATTAACTGGAGTAGAATCTACTCTTGAAAGCTTGATTAATAAATTGCAAGCTCTTGCTATAGTAGAAGCTCCTACTATAAAGATAACCAATGAAAAGAACTATATACCGATTAAACCATCTTTAGATATCTCGGGTTATAAATTATCTAAAGACAAAAATATATCTTCAGATATTATAACTGCTCTGGAGAAAAAATTCAGTAGTGCGATGCTAAATGTTCTCGAAGGAGAACCTTCTGAAATATCAGAAGAAAACTTTGATATAAATGAGATATCAGATGATCAGATTAATATTTCTGACAATAATAATGCATTAAATACTATAAAATACCCACAAAGAACTTTGGGTAAGCATTATTATAAAAGACCAACTCCGTTGGATGTCCTGTATGAAGAAAATGAAGCAGTTATAACAAATTCATTTTCAGGACGAGCCATTTATGAATGGAACATTGATGGATTAGCAGATAAGCAAATCCATGACACCTTACATCGAATTATGATGTATGCAACAGTCTCAAAACAGCAAGGAAATTCAGATGCTGATGTTGCAAGGTTTATTTCTTGTAGCTTCACCGAAACCTTAAAAGGCTGATAGGATCATTGTTTATCACCCACGCAAAAGATAGAAATTTTTAACGCAACCAAAATGGAGAATAATTCTCCTGTGTCTGACGTTGTTTATACCTTAATCCTTACTATCCTCGATCATTTTACCGGAGATGTAAGCGATCAAGCTGAGAAAGTAAGAACTTCACTTCAGAATCTAAGATGTCCAACATTAACACATTTTAGATGGTATAAAGATACTTTTCTCAGCAGAGTTATACAATTAGAAGATGCAAATAACTATTATTGGAAAGCCAAATTTATGGATGGTTTACCAAATTTACTCGCTGAAAGAGTTCGAACACATCTTCGAATGCAGTATGATGGGGTTATACCCTACAACACATTTACTTATGGTCGCTTGCTAAGCACCTGTGTTAAAGAAGGTTTAGCTTTGTGTAATGATATAAAGTTGAGAAACCAATTAAAAAACCATAGATTAACTGGTAAACACGAATTGGGAGAATTTTGTAGCCAATTCGCCATGGAAGATCCGCATAAGGAGCGGAAGGATAAAAGAAGAACGAGAGAATCAGAATCTCGTCGTCCGCATTATAAAAAGAGGCCCAAAAGAAAATATCATCCTCCTAAGGATAAAGGGGGAGATGAGAAAAAGAAGAAACACCACCACAGATTTAAGAAAAAATCTGCTTTTTCAGCCACTTGTTATAAGTGTGGAAAAGTTGGTCACTTTACCAACAAATGTTACACAAAAAAGAGGATAAATAAAATTGAAGATAAAGAATTAAGAAAATTGTTATATAAAATAATGATTAATTCATCAGAATCTTCTGAGTATGAATCAATAGATGCATCCTCATCAGATGATGAAGATCTATAAGAGAGCTCCAGTAAATGTTGTAATATCAACAAAGAAGAAAATTACCGGAAAGCTATTGTCAATATGAATGGGCTAAGCATCAATGTAATAAGCAAGGATGACAAGAAAGCTATTCTAAAAATCATAAAAGATGATAGTATTCAGCCAGAACTAAAATTTAAGTTGGTTGAAGTTCTTCTAAGAGAAGAAAAGGAGAAATCTCCTGTAACTGATAACGTTTATAGGCTGTCAGAAGTTTTTAAAAGACAACAACAAAAGGAAGGAAAGTCAGTAACTATTACGGCTTTACAGAAAGAAGTTAATAACCTCAAAACCGAAATAAAAGAGTTAAAAACTCAGAACAGAGAAATTATACAAAGAATCTCTGCTATTGAGAATAACACTATGATACATGGTGAATTTTCTAATGAAGAAGAAGAATTTATTGAAGAAACCCTGATAAATTCTTACAAATCATTGATTTAGTATTAAATCAAATATGGTATATTAGAATTACTCTAATAGTTAATAACGATTTGGTTATACCCAATTTTATAGCTCTCGTTGATAGTGGTGCAGATTTAAACTGCATAAAAGAAGGAATTATTCCAATCAAATATTGCGAGAGAATTACTCAGACTCTGAGTACAGCTGATAACAGCACTTTAACTACACCATATAAGGTATCAAATGCAAATATTTGCAATGAAGATATATGTCTTCCCTCTCCCTTCATTATAGTAAAAGAAATATCACAGCATGTAATACTAGGGACACCGTTTCTGAGTAAAATAATACCTATCAAAAGAATAGACTCATAAGGCATTTACAGTCTTTACAAGGGAAAAGAAATATTGTTTCGGTTTATAACTGACCCCATGGTAAAAATCCTAAATGAAGTAAAGGATATTTACCTTAAAGAAAATCAAATAAATTTTATCAAAAAAGAAATAGTTTCTTTACAGATAAACAAGCAGTTAGATTCTAATACAACAAAATCTAGAATAAAAACAATTGAAAAGGAGTTTATAACTCAAACTTGCGGTAATTTTCCTAATGCATTTTGGGAAAGAAAGCAACATGTTGTTGCTCTTCCTTACATCGAAGATTTTAAAGAAGAAAATATTCCCACCAAGGCTAAACCTTGCCAGATGAATCAAGAATAACTTGAACTCTGTAAAAAGGAGATTAAAAGTCTCATTGACAAAAATCTTATAAGAAAGTCATCCTCCTTAGGGAGTTGCACGGCATTTTATGTTAATAATGCTGCTGAACAAGAAAGAGGAGTTCCTCATCTTGTTATCAATTATAAGCCTTTAAACAAAGTGCTTAAATGGATAAGATATCCTCTCCCTAATAAAAGTGATTTGCTTAACAGAATAAGAAAAGCAAAAATATTTTCGAAGTTTGATTTAAAATCAGGCTACTGGCAGATACAGATTAGTGAGTCTGATAAATATAAAACAGCTTTTACAGTACCATTTGGGCATTTTGAAGGGAATGTTATGCCATTTGGATTAAAAAATGCGCCTTCAGAGTTTCAAAATATCATGAACTCTATTTTCAATCCTTATACGGAATTCATCTTATCATATATAGATGATGTTTTAATCTATTCTAGTAATATTGATCAGCATTTTAAACATTTGAATATCTTTAAACATCTTATTATAAAAAATGGATTAGTTATATCTACTCCTAAGATGAAGCTGTTTCAAACAACAATTAGATTTTTAGGCCATAACATTAATAATTGCACCATTATACCAATTGAAAGAAGTATAGAGTTTACTTCTAAATTTCCAGATTATATTCCTGAAACAAAGCAACCACAAAGATTTTTAGGTGCTTTAAATTATGTGGCAGATTATTATAAAAATCTGGCTATTGATGCAGCCACTGTATATAACAGACTAAAGAAAAATCCTTTACCTTAGACAGATGAGCATACTAAAACTGTTCAAAAAATAAAACAAATGGTTCAAAATCTACCGTGCCTTCATATTGCAAATCCTAGTTGGCAAAAGATTGTTGAAACTGATGCATCCAATATAGGATATGGAGGAATTTTAAAACAGGTCGACCCTAGTAATAATAAGAAGATACTTGTTAGATTTATTTCTGGAAAATGGAATCCAGCACAGTTGAATTATTCAACTCTCAAGAAAGAAATTCTTTCTATTATCAAATGCATTTATAAATTCCAGGACGATTTATTAAATCAAAAGTTCTTGCTAAAAATAGATTGCAGTGCAGCAAAGTCTGTCTTACAAAAGGATGTTAAAAATTTAACATCAAAGCAAATAATTGCTAGATGGCAAGCTGGATTAGCCGTATTTGATTTTGATATAGAATATATTAAAGGCACTGATAACAGTCTTCCTGATTTTCTTACCAGGGAATTCCTACAGGATTCTACTACCAATGCAGAATCTCTCGAGGGGCCGAAGCCGTGGAAGGGGAAGGAATAATATTCCTAACAACTCCCCCTATGCAAATTGGCTCAAAATGCAAAAGCCAAAAATATTTGGTCTAGAATCAGAGGCGTCATACGCCCAATCTGAATGGAAAACGTCTAACAAACTGGCAAAAAAAAGTGTTTATAACACTCGACAAGAAGAAGGATCATCATCCTTAGCAGGAAATTTCCCTGAACAAAAGGAGTCTTATAAAAAGGCTACTGAAAGTACAGAAGAGGATTATATCCAGAAAAACACTTCTGAACAAATTATTTGTCTAGAAGGAGATGATATCTCCAGGATGAACGATCCATGGTCTCTTAAAGAAAAATATATCGAGACCACGGCTTATGCTACACCAGCAGGAAAGACGAGTCAAGCGTACGAAGCCCTGTTGACAGTTTCCAGTTCTATGGACATTAAACACTATTACCCCAATGGAAAAGAGGGGGGAGAAATTATAAATTTCTCTAAGGTTATAATAAAGAAGATCTATAGCCCACAAGAATGGGCTTTACACCCTAATAGGGATAGATCGTTCAAATTGGGCGATGCAAGACATGAATGCAATTACTGGGATTATATCCAAGCATTCAACAATCTTCTTTATTATGAAAATCCAGGGAGAAAACACTCCTGGTTTATAATGATCAGACCAGATATTATAAAATCTGGTATACCTAATTGGTCCATCCAATGGTGGCAAAAGATGGGAGCAGAATTAAGCATATTGCACCAAAGCCATAATTGATCTTTTTATTCCTTGGATGGAATCCCATCCAAAATTTCATAACACCGACGACATCTCTATCAAAGAAGGGGAAAGTACGTTATACTAGTTTATAGAGAATGAAATTCCATTTATATTGAGATGGACGATAATTGCGAAAATAAACAAAATGAATATCCATGTTCTATCTCAAAAATTCCTTATAAAATGGTGGGCATGAATTTTAGAAGAATAAAAAATAGTTGAAATAAAAACAACTATTAAAAATAATAATGATATTCTGGACAATAGGATTAATGAGGAATTGGCCACAGAAAATCCAATGCACAAATTGAAGATATCCTTTCAGAGAAAGTATCCAAACATCTCTGAAGAAGAACTAATGAAACGCTGCTTAGACCACATGAAAAAACAGTTCAAGCAGATTTTCGACACTTCGGATACAAGTTCATCAGTATCTGACAAGACCACTAAATCAGTGGAATGAAGGATAATTTTCAAGGCCAGTCCCAAGATCCAGAAGAAGATTCGAGATCAGCAGATCAGCTATGGGATGACTGACTGAAAGATATTTTGCGTGCGTATGCTTGCGTGCTTTTAAAAGATGAATCAAAGAATATTAACCGCAATCAAGAACGGCGTTGCTTGGTAGCTAGCCGGTGAGTACGGGTCGGTCTACAGGGATTTTGTGTATTCTCGATTTGTTCTAACGAGTTAATTCCAATTGGTGTTGGATTGATTATCACTAAAAACTAAGGTTTATTTAGACTAGGATTAAAACCTTGCTAGGGTTAGGTTTAGGTTAAGTTTGGAAATTTAAGATTTCTCACCGCTTTCAATGCCCTAATTTAGATTTATTTAGGTGCTATGGTAATAATTAATAAAGGAGATTAGCACGATCGGGAAGAAACCATGTTTCTTCCTCTAGGTCCTTGTCCGTCCTTTCTTAATTCTTACCCTAATCTCCATGGAAAACATACACAACCGGTCTTTTAAACTACGGTATCACCGCTACCTCTTGGGGTAGGGTGCCGTAGTGAGCGGTGTGTGTATGTATGCATGGAGTCCTATAAAAAGTATGTGATGGGCAAGAAAGGGGTGATAGATTTTCATCTCTCAAACCTTTCCTATTCCTAACCCTAACAAGTGAGGAACTACTCATTCATTAGGGAATTGATAAAAGACATTTTTTATGATTTGTTTTTAAAAGACTAACTATCTAAACTATGGCAAATAATTAAAAGTGCTAAACTAATTAACTAGGGCAGATAAATAAATTTAACTAGGGCAGAAAAGAATTTAAAACTAAGGCAAGGTAAAAAAAAACTACTTGCTTTTATTCGATGCACTCTTCAAAGCATTACAATGAATTCTGAATTTTTTCAATAAAAAGAGGCATACCTCAAAAAGAGGTTTAGGGTTTCTATTTATAGATCATAGAAACCCTAGGGTTACATTCGATACAGATCTGCATTTACAAATTTACCATAAGAAGACTAGTCAACGCACCGCCACACCGTTGAAAGATGCACCGACACGTGCTCTATATGGCCGCGGATCCACGGCCAGAAGGCATGTTTGGCCGCAGTTCCGCGGCGGAATTGTGGGCTTCTTGGTTGGATTTTTCTGGGCTTCTTCTGGTTGGATTTGGCTTCTTATTTCTTCACTTGGTTTCTCAGATTGTCTTCTAGTTTTCTTCCAGATTTCCACAGTGCATAATGTCGTGGGCTTTTACCGTTTGCTTCGTGTCGAAGTCTTGAACCTTGCGCTGCCTTTGTACTTTGTGAAATTGTCCATTGATCTTCATTTATTCTCCAAACTATAGGCATGATCAAGATTCTTCCATTTGTTGGTCGCAGTCTCACTTTTGTATCGTCTTTTCATCATTTTCACTGTTTTGTTCCAAGAACCTGTAACCTGCAACTATGTAGCAGACATGGATCAAAAGCACCTGTTTATTTGTAAAATGAATAAGAATGGGGAATATAATAATGCAAAATTATGATATGAACAAATACCCCCAAACTTATCTTTTGCTCATCCTCGAGCAAAACTAGTTTTATTCTCGAAAAAGACCTAGCCTCACTTTCGCAAGGAAACACGATTGCACTGAGCTCGTGCAACAAGCCGTTAAACCTCTAGGTGTCCCTAGTAGGAGGAGTGTTGTCTCCTGAGGGTTTTCAGCGGATATTACCCACAAAATCCTATCAATTTGACCTATTGACTTTTATTCTCCAATTAGGTTTTCTAACAAGAAACTCTATTATCTTCAACTCAAAAATTATCAACCCGTATTTTTCACGCTTCCTTATCATTTAACATAAGATTGTATATGTCCTGTAAATTTACGTAGCTTTTAGCATCTTTTGAGTTTTCCTTCTAAGGTTCCATCTCAACTTAGGAATTTTTATCATCTCTACTAAAGATACAAGTCATATATTTCATTCTTATCTCTCATCTAAACCCCAATCACATACCCCTACGTGTGTGTATGTATCACCTCTACACTTGGAAATTCAATTCAAGCTCTTATACTCTTGTCCATTGTCCAAAGTACTTTGGTGAATTTTTAGATAAAATTGCTCACACATTTTTCATGCGACCGTTAATACTTCTTGAGGTACTAACGACCGATTACAAAATGTGTTTGCATATTAAAGCGTAATTCCTAGTCTTGTAACACCTAAGGCTTTAGCAGTGACTCCCAAACCAGTTGGTCTAAGGCACTAGGTGATAAAGCACCCTCGCTAAATATTTTTTCTATTTAAGCAGCCTTAAGTAATTACAACAACCAGTGTTCATTTTTTTATCTCTTTATTCACACTTGTATTTTTATTTCCCTGTATACTAAGGACTTTAGACAAGAGCATTTCAATGTCTCTTCTGCTATTCCAAGTTTCAAGGTTCGTGTTTGTGCAATTTGTAGGGCATATATTTTCAGAATTTAGATTTAAGCTTAGGAATTATTTTTCAGACTTATACTTTAATAAAAATATCAATACTCTTCCTTTATTTTGACTTACCCCAAGAAGTGAACTCAAAATTTGCCTATTTCTAAATAAACTACAAAGACATATATTTTTCTACCGTTAAATTTTAAGAAAGGTTATTTTTAGGGTTTTTAATTTACTAAGTCTAAGATCTAGTTGTTCCTAGCTAGTTAACATTTTTGTCAAACTCAAGTCAATTATGGCCAAAATTGAATATTTTAATTTTTATAATTTTTCCAATTTTTCAGTTTTTTATTTGATTTTTATATTTTTCTATATTTTTTTCATTTTTTTTTCAATTTTTATGATTTTTTTATATGGGTGCAATGCAGAATTTAAACATGCAAAAGAAAAAGAAAAAATATATATATACAAAAAAAATTTAAAAAATATGCAATGCAAATGATAACTATTTACACCCACCAACTCCCCCAAACTTATCCAAAGCAGTGCCCTCACTGCTCGGCCCCACGCCGCACTCTTGAGCGTGAGCGGGAATGCTCAGCCCTACCCAGCAGGGTTCGGATCCCCTGCTCTACTTCAGTCAACCGCCGGTCGTGTTCCCTCGATGTCGCCCTCAACTCCTCTATGCCCCTAACAGCTCTCCGCATCAAATGTGCATATTCTAAAGGGGTCATTTCTCCTTCGCTCGCGGTCGAGCTGGAGCTAGGTGTGCGGGCGGGCACGTGCTCCGCCGGTTCAGTTCTAGACCACATGTCTGTCAATCGTGAATAGGACGTAGAAACACCCTCAATAAGAGGCCTGACAGGTATGCCTCCAAGCATGTAAAATTTGAACTCCTCCACGGAGAGGAAATATCGACAAATTTGTGTAACGAGCATTGGGCAAGGGTAGTTTATGGCTCGTTCGCCCGCACCTAGAGAGTTTACCAAAACTGTGCAATGTCGAAACGGGGGTTTCTCGTCATGGGGGTATGCACAATATGTAATGAGGGTGTAAAAAATGTGGTGTTGTGAGAGCTTCCAAAAATATTGTTTTGTGCCCATCGGCACACAGTTAAGACATTTGCAAAAAGGGTTCTCGCTTGGATCCCCTTTCGTAGCTCCCTTGAGCAATCATTACCCATCAAGGGCATGTAATCCTCAAATTGTAAAGGTTGTTCATGAGCGGGTATGCAAAGGATTAATGTGACTTCATGTATGATATCCCTATCGATGATAATTTCCCTATCACCCCACTGCAATTTGATAAACCCGAATTGGGTGAGACACCCATCTTCCATACACTCGTAAAAACGAGTGACTAATTCCGGCAGTGCATAAGCGTTAGGGTGATTATATATCAAATAGTTCCAACCCCTACGCGCTATCTCATTCGCAAAATAACTACCGTACACCTCGTGTGAAAAAATTTGCGAAAAGTCTCGTTTAAGTTGCATGTTGTGTGCCATCAGGTGTTCTACAGATCTAGAAATTTAAAGAACATAGAAGATTTTCAGAGACGAGCCTCCCATGAAAAATTCAGGGGGCGAAGACACTGTAGCGCGGCGGATGGGCGGTGGAAAGCAGCTCCTGGCGGCGTTTCCACGGCGGAATGGCGAGATCGCTCTGCAGAAAAGTCAGGGCGGCGGCACTAGGGTTTTTAGAAGATGAAAATTAGGGTTTGTGAAAACAGGGGGATCGGGTTCTTTATATATGGGGGAAATGATGGATATTTGCAAATAAACCCTTCTAAAAAGAGGAAATTATTTGCAAATAAAAATTTTATTTTATTTATTTAATCTGTAAATTTACAAAAACACCCAATTTTTTTTTATTTTCAAAATTTTTTATTTTTTATGTTATTTTGTATTTATATATTTACAAATGATACATACCCCCAAACTTGTTTGAAATAAAGTCTTGGCAAGGTGATCGAAAATTTGGGGGTAAAATGGAGGAAGATCAGTCAGTGTAAATCGGCTCCTGCAAAAACAGGAGCTCCTCCGACGGGTCCGCAGTGAGGAAAGGTTTGAGTTGATGTCCGTTTACTTTAAATAAAATACCGTCCTCCGGGTTTTCAAGATCTACCGCACCGTGCGGATATACGGTGCGTACCAAAAACGGCCCTTTCCATCTAGATTTGAGCTTGCCGGGGTAGAAGTGCAACCGAGTGTCATAAAGCAAACCTGTTGACCAGGTTTAAAAGTTTTGCGCATAAGGTGTTTGTCATGGAACACCTTCGTTCGGTTTTTAACAATCACCGCATTTTCGTAGGCCTCATCCCGCAGCTCATCCAATTCATTCAATTACAGCCTTCTGTTGCTGCCCGCATCTCCCATTGATAAGTTCAACTCTTTAATCGCCCAAAATGCCTTGTGCTCAATTTCTACTGGGAGGTGGCAAGCCTTCCCATAAACAAGCCGGTATGGAGACATACCAAGATCGGTCTTGTAAGCAGTACGGAACGCCCATAGTGCATCAATCAGTTTGTGTGACCAATCTTTACGGTTTTTAGAAACCGTTTTCTCTAAAATTTGTTTAATCTGCCGATTCGAAACCTCGGCTTACCCACAAGTTTGGGGATGATATGGTGTTGAAAATTTGTGAGTAATGGAGTATTTGCGCATTAAGGACTCAAAAGTCCTATTACAGAAGTGAGATCCATTATCACTTATAATTGCTCGAGGATGCCCAAACCGAGAAAAGATGTTTTCTTTAAGAAATCGAACGACAACCTTGTTATCATTCGTTCGGCTGGGCACAGCCTCGACCCATTTTGACACATAGTCAACAGCCAATAGAATATACATATTCCCAAAGGAATTGGGAAATGGTCCCATGAAGTCTATTCCCCAAACATCAAAAATATCCACAACCAAAATTGGTTGGAGCGGCATTTCATTTCTCCACGATATCCGACCCAAGTGTTGGCACCGGGAGCATGTCTTGCAGTATTCGTATGCATCTTTAAAGAGTCGTGGCCAATAGAAACCACACTGCAAGATCTTTTCTGCTGTCTTCTTGGGGCTAAAATACCCGCCACACGCTTGATCGTGGCAAAAAGACAGCACACTCTTAAACTCGTTTTCGGGTACACACCGACGAATAATTTGGTCGGAACAGTATTTAAAGAGATACGGTTCATCCCAGTAAAAATGTTTTACTTGGGACAGGAATCGGAGTTTGTCCTGTTTCGATCAATCTTTTGGTATCAGTCCGGTGGCTAAGTAATTTACTATATCAGCGAACCAAGGTTCGCATGACACGGTTAAGAGTTGCTCATCGGGAAAAACATCTTTAATAGGAATGTCAAGTGTGGGCGAAGAAGGAAGTCGTGAAAGGTGGTCGGCAACTACGTTTTCACATCCTCTTTTGTCCCTTATGACAAGGTCAAACTCTTGTAGCAAGAGAATCCAGCGTATTAGCCGCGATTTAGCATCGTTCTTCGCAAAAAGGTGGCGAAGAGCTGAATGGTCCATGTAAACAATCACTGGAGAGCCGATTAAATAAAGCCAGAATTTTTCAAGTGCAAACACAACGGCTAAAAATTCTTTTTCTGTTGTTGTGTAATTCAATTGGGCCTCATTTAATGTTCGGCTAGCGTAATAAATTACGTGCGGCATCTTATTAATGTGCTGTCCAAGAACAGCACTAATGGCGAAATCAGATGCATCGCACATAATTTCAAATGGATGCGTCCAGTCGGGAGATGAAAGAATAGGCGCAGAAATGAGTGAGTGTTTCAATGACTCGAACGCTTTCATGCATGTTGAGTCAAAATCAAAAGTGGTGTCCTTGGCCAATAAAAGAGTCAAGGGTCTAGCTATCTTGCTAAAATCCTTGATGAACCGTCTATAAAAATCGGCATGGCCAAGGAAGGCTCGGATGTCTTTGACGCATTTAGGAGGAGGAAGATTGGAAATGACTTCAATCTTGGCTTTATCAATCTCTATGCCGTTTTGCGAGATGACATGTCCTAGGACAATACCTTCTCGTACCATAAAGTGGCACTTCTCCCAATTTAAAGTGAGGTTCTTATCCCTACAACAGGTAAGAACTGCGTCAAGGTGTAGCAAACACTCATCAAAGGATTCACCGAAAATGGAGAAATCATCCATAAAATCTCCAAAAAAATTTCGACCGTGTCTGAAAAGATCCCCATCATACACCGCTGGAATGTAGCGGGTGCAATGCATAACCCAAAGGGTATGCGACGGTAAGTGAATGTACCGAAAAGACAAGTGAATGTGGTCTTGTCTTGATCCTTTTCGGCGATGGGAACTGTTCCCCTCCGAAAGACGGCGCGACTGACGTCTTGCCTGAGATTCGGGGCAGATGCTAATAGGTGCTATCCGTCCACCTCTCCGAATATGCCAAGTTGATTTATGGCAACGTGTATCGGAGGTTTAAACGGATGCGGCCGATGTAGCAGACTTCGTCAGATTCCCTCTCGTTTGAGAGGGTTTTGATTGTGGGGACAGTCTTCCCTGCAGGCGCAAGCCCCTGCAGTTAATTACGCAACCGCACCGCGGTAACAACTTTCTCCTTCTCCAGAAATTTTACTTTGTGTCGTGTGTGTTTATTTTGTGTTTGGTTGCCCGTGGATTGTATACGGAGACTGAGTTATGTCGTCGCCCGTAGGGCGTGGACTATTCCAAATCCGTATTATCTTAGATTTGGGTTTGGGGGTTGTGTTTAAGGATACGTTAGCCTCATTTGAGACTAAGATCGACTTAAACGATTGTTAAGGATACGTCAGTCTAGTTTTTTTTTAGACTAAGATCAACTTAACGGAATCATTTAGATCCGACAAAAGAGCAGTTGGGGGGGCTCTATTGTTTAGTTTAGTGACATTGTGGTCAATAGGTAGTTTAAGGACATTGCGGTCCAGTGTTAGTTTTAAGACGTTGTGGTCAAGGTTAAGGACATCATAGTCCGTGAATTTAAGGACTCCACAGTCCGGCGTTAGTTTTAAGACATCACGGTCATGGTTAAGGATGTCATAGTCCGTTCTTAGTTTTAAGACATTCCGGTCAAGGTTAAGGACATCATAGTCCGTTGTTAGTTTTAAGACATTCCGGTCAAGGTTAAGGACATCATAGTCCATGGGTTTAAGGACCCACAGTCCGTATCAATGTGTGGTCATCGGGACCCGCCACCTCTATGAAGACGTTGAGGAATTACAACTCCAAGTATCAAAGGAGTGAAGAGATGTACCCTTGAACCAAGGTAGATTAAATAGTCTTTGGCCTAATTTGGAACCGAGACCAATTAATTATATTATGAGCCCATTAGCCTAATTAAATTTGAATTGAGGACTTATAGACATCTTGGGCTAAGTCCAATTATGTTTAGAATATTGGCTTTTTCTGTTTGTCCATCAAAGGAGAGGCTTTGCCTCTAGACACTTAGCCAATTGGGCTAAAGCTAGTGTTAAACACTAAAGACCAATCAGTGTTGAACACTGAGAATGAGATTGACAAGTTAGTGTTTAACACTAAAAGATAGTTAGTGTTAAACACTAAAGCAGATCAGTGTTAAACACTGAAAATAGAGATTTCAAATTAGTGTTTAACACTAAGGCAAGTCAGTGTTAAACACTGGAAACAGAGTCTTCCAAATTGGTGTTCAACACTAAGAAAATCAGTGTTAAACACTATAAATAGAGTTTTTCCAAATTAGCGTTTAAACACTAAGAAAATCAGTGTGAAACACTGGGAATAGAGTTTTCCACATTAGTGTTTAAACACTGAGAAAATCAGTGTTGAACACCGGATATAGAGGTTTCAACTTTAGAGTTAAATACTAAGGCAAGAGGGGTCACGTGGTAGCACGTGAGAGCGCCCTCACTTCATTTTATTCTGCCAAAAGTATTGAATACTTTGAAGCATCATGTGCTGTCACGTGATGGGTATTTAAGTGTTTATCTGTTAGAGCTTCTGCCAAGGGGTCACGTGGGGCACGTGAGGCGTTGCCTCAAAGCCCTTCTCTATGGAACTTTTCAGGGGTCACATGATAGCACGTGACCCTGCTTCTTTGCCTGTTTGAAGATGTGTTTATCTTTTTAAGAATTAAATTCTTCATAGGGTTAAACCCTAACAATAAACTTTGGAGGAATTAAATTCCTGTTTTCTCCTGAAGAATTATATTCTTAGATAGAGTTAAACCTTGATTTCTTTTCTGTAAGAATTAAATTCCTCATAGATGTGAAGAACTAAATTCTATCATAGAATTAAATTCCTGTTATTTTAATAGAATTAAGTTCTTAATTAGGGTTAAACCCTGGTTCCGTCCATTTTGAAGGAATTAAACTCCTATAACATAGGGTTGAACCCTAATTTTATCTCAAAGGAATTAAATTCCTATAATTATGAGAGAATTAAATTCTCAATACTCAATTCCTCCTCTATGTTTTGGATCTGCATGGCAGGATCTCAACCCAATGAGAATTAAATTCTCAATTCATGGGGAGATGTGCACTTTGTAGATCCTCCACTAGAAAAAGAATTAAGTTCTTTTTTTTATATAAGAGTTAAACTCTTTTGAGAATTAAATTCACTTTTGAAGCCTCTCCTTTCTTACCTAAGGTTTTCTTTTTGCAGAGGATCAAATTCTTCCAAAATCTCAAGGCTCTATTTCTCTCTCTCCCGATGTCTCTCTATATGTCTCTGTCTATTCTGGCTCCTATTTATAAGAGAAGGAAGAGAATCAATCAGTTTTAGTGAATCTTTCATTGAAAGATTTGATTTGCTTATTGAGAGATTTGATTTGCATTCATCATTCATCTGGACCTTTGGATTATTAGGTGAATTTTATTCACCATTGGATTTTAAATCCTAAGATATTCCTTTGTTATTTCGGTTAGATTTTAAGGGGAGATCATTCCAAGTTCAAGATTTTTCCATAAATAGGTGATATTTAATCACCTTTAGATTTTTAATCCAATCGGTTTCCAAATAATCATTCTCCTTTGGAAAGATTTGAATGCTCTTCAGAATTTAATTCTGTTAAATAGAGAGGCCTTGAAAGCCGGTCACGTGTGACCACGTGACCCTGGGTCACGTGTAGGCACGTGACACCCCTGGAACGAGCTTTTCTTCTCCTTTTGCGCTCTGTTTTCTAGCCGCTGCTCAACCGTCACGTGCCTACACATGACCCCTAGTCACGTGTGAGCACGTGACCTTTTCTGGAGCCTTTTCTTTGATTTAGTCAGGGAGTGAATCTGCCTTCGCCGCTGCTTTTAAATGTCACGTGCCAACACGTGACAACTGGTCACGTGCTAGCATGTGATGCCTCTTCCGTGGGCTTTCCTGATTTTAAATCAGGAAACAAATGCCCCCACAGCGTTGTTCTCACGTGTCTGCACGTGAGTGCAACGCTGTCACTTTGGTGGCCGTTGGATCCATCTAGGGAATCGGGGAGATGAAGCGTTTTCCATCCCATCCTATAAATATAGGGGTCATTTCAGAGACGCCTCCACTTTTGCTTATCTTCCTCCTTGCAAACTTTTTCTGAGAATTTAATTCTCTTCTTCCAGAGCTTAGTTCTCTGTCTTGAAACATTTTCAGAGTTTAACTCTGTTCAAAAAGACTCTTTTCTTCAGGTAATGCTCTTGAATGAACGATGAACTTTCACATTCCTTTGGATTTTAAATCCAAAGCAAGGGTTTTTACCCTTTTTAACAGGAACCCATTCTTTCTTTAAGCTTTTCAATCAAAATATGAAACCATTTAATCTTCAACAGTAGATCTTTTAGGGCTCGTATGATCTTTAGGGAGATGATGATGGCGGTTCAAATCCATGGAATTTAATTCCATCCCAAAAATGTTTCTGGGAATTTAATTCCCTTTTCTCAATAAGGAATTTAATTCCTATGAAGAACTCAGTTTCTTCGCATGGAGGCTTCTTAGGGTCTCTTTGCCCTAGGTTGTCCTTCTGTAATTAATGAAGCAGAATGTCACGCCCCGCTTCCCAAAGTACGCTAAAATGGGCACGTGACATAGCCAACCATGCTACCTGTGGGTAGGAAGTATCCATCCATAGTCACATTACGGTTGTAGAGATATCAAGAACAAAATAAAACTATCTAAACATGTCCATAATCCAATATAACATGAGTCAAGAATAAATAAATGCGGAAGCGAAAGATCCAATACAAAATAACTGGAATGTATGTCCCATAATGCGGGCTCACATCAGGAATAAAATGCAGTAAAGAAAAGCTAACTACTGCTAACACTCACAGCTCAGCCTGTCGGCTGAAGTACTCCTACTCGGACTGCAACAGCGGTACGGAATCTGGGCCATGCAAAACCCAGACGTCAGCGCGTCAAGTCATCAAGTAATAACATAATAAACAAGCAAGGCGAATATAAACATGAATAAAGCAAGGGTAACAATAATATGAATCAGAGCAGTGCAGGGTAGTATGCAGTGGGTAAACTAAACTGTTTTATCAGGTTCTCTGTTCTAAAGTCTTTGAAACCAAATTGATGAATTATCGATGTAACTCAATAATATCCCGTACATACCCCGGACCACGGCCACAATGTTCTCGGCTGAAACCGAGACATGCCGCTAGGCACAAAACAGGAATGTGTACACTCAATAGTATCCCGTACATACCCGGGACCACGGCCATAATATTCTCGGCTGAAACTGAGACATGCCGCTAGGCACAAAACAGGAATGTATACACTCAGAACAGGTAGCGAACTGTCGAGTTACAAGTCGGGTTTCACCTTTGATTTCCCCATACCCCTAAGTTATATGTGTATGTCAAGTCAGGTATCCCGAAATCAAGAAACTAATGCCAACACAGGATCAGGTAAACAGGTTTGTCTGGATAGACAACAGGAACGGTCCATGAGGACTACATGTCAGGTTTGTTGGCATTAGACACAAGATCAGGTAACGGGTCAGGTCATGGTACATCAGGTCAAGTCAAGCAGTATACGGTACCATGTCGGTTAAAGCACTATATATGTAGCAAGTCAGGTCAAGAAGTAAGCGATATCATATGTGTACTCACAATCAGTTATATAATCAAGCATGGTTATCAACAACATGATATAAGCAATGAATTAAGCAATAGGCATATGCACTCAATTTGCCGTACAGTTATTAGTTGCGTCACAGAGATGATTTCAACATTATAAGAATGCAGTAAGACAATTATAGCCGTTTAATCATGTTAACAAGTTTAAGACTTCATGGATGCAATGTTATATGTATATATAGGTTCCATGGATGAAATCACAATTTAAGCAGGTTAAATGTACACGAGTGTCCGAATGAAGTAAAACGATAATTAAGGTACCATAGGCTACGTTATTAGTGAAAGTGTAATTAAAACATGTAATTGTGGTTATTGGGTTCAATACAGTAATTGCACATAGTAGGGTTCACATTTGGAAGATAAAATGACACATACAATATTGAACATGTAAAAGAGCAATGATCGTACCAAAGTTAAGTTTATAGGTTTAGGGTGTCATTAATGTGTAAGTAAATATTGTTTAGCATGTAGCAAGGGTTACTTGTCTCGACGGGTCGCGAATCGGGAAAACGGAACGTTAACCGTCGGCGGGGAAAACTCGCGACGGGCGCACGGTTCACGGAATGAACCCAAACGATGAACAATTAAACCACACGGGTCGGGGTATCAAGCTGGAAAGTCGGGTCACGTCGTCGGCATCGTCGGATTCCGGCCAAGGAATGAACAGTAAACAATCACGACTTGCAACCAAGGAGGGAAAAGAAAATAGAGAAGAAGGAAGGAGGATCTGAGGAGAAGGAAGCTTACAGTGGTCTGTAGAGGGGTCGTGAGGATCGATGGCGTCGAAGAAACTCCGGCGGCCAGCCTACGACGACGGAAGGAAAACTGTAGATCGAGAAAGTCTTTAACAGAGAAGGAAAAAGAAGGGAAGAGGAGGGAAGCTAACTCACCAAGGGGTGTGCGCGAGGGTCGGGGCTACGGGGACGAGGTCGCCGGCGGCGACTCACGGCAGCGCAGACGCGCGCAGGGGGGGTGTGCAGGTGGCCGCGGTACTGGTGCAGGGGCACGGTCGTTGAAGCTGGGTGCAGGGTTTTGGATCTGTGGTTGAGACGAGGAAGATGGTGGTCGAAGGGGGAAACGAGATCGTCGGCGTTGGGGCTGCGGCGGCGAGGAGGTGTGCGGCGAGGGTTCGCGTCGCTGGGTTTCTGTGTTGCTCGAAAAAAGAGAAAAGGAGAAGAGAATATATAGAGGAGAGAGAGAAAGATAGGGAGGGAGGGAGAGAGAGATAGAGGAGTTGCGAGAGGAGAGATAGAGAGAGAGTCGTAGAAAAATATGGTGGGGCCCCAGGGGAAAAATGAAAGCTGATTGGTTGAGGGGGAATTTAGAGGTTAGGAAAAGATTTAAATAAGGATTTAGGAAAATTTAAACGGTTAATTTAAAATATACTATGGTTTTAAAATATTAAAATTTGGGATTTTGGCGCAAAGTAAAACATCTCCAAATCGCGCCCGGGTCGGGTCCAAAAATTTGAAATTGGAATAATAGAATTTTAGGCGGGATCCAAAATTTAAAATGAAGTGTTTTATGATCAAAAAGCATACCCCCAAAACGGACACACGTACGCGCGTGTAGCCGTCCAAACTCACCCGTTTCACTGAACGGGACGAGAATACGATGCACGGACGCTACCACAAGGCTAGAGGTGTCAAGTAGGCCATGATGAATATTTTTAATTTTATTTTAGATGCCATAAATTGTTATATGCAGAAATGAACTGACGGGGTAAAATTACAATAAGTAACAATCAAGCAAGATAAATGAAATACGTGCCACACTACGTTCAAACGGTAACGGAAATTAGTAGTATTGGGCTCGGGTGTTACATTATACCCAACTACAAAAAGAATTCAGTCCTCGAAATTCCAAGAATACCAAGATAGAAAACTACAAGAAAATGTGAGGAAACTTCTGCCGGATTTCATCTTCTCGTTCCCAAGTGAACTCTCCATGCGAGCAATTACCCCAAGAAACAAGCACAAGAGGGATCACCTTGTTTTTAAGAACCTTTTCCCTTCGATCCACAATTTCAATCGGTCGCTCCTCAAAAGTCAATTCTTCCCGTACCGTTAGCTCCGAATGATCCAATACATGCGTTTCATCACGAACATACCTACGGAGTTGAGATACGTGAAACACATCGTGCACATTCGCCAAGGACTGCGGTAACGCCAAACGATACGCTACCTCACCAACACGCTCCAAGATCTCAAAGGGTTCAACGAATCGAGGACTGAGCTTTCCTCGACTTCCAAAACGAATTACCCCTCTAGTCGGTGATATCTTCAAGACTACCAAATCACCCACGGCGAACTCTAGAGGTCTTCTCGACGTATCTGCCCAACTCTTCTGTCGGTCTTGAGCTGCCTTCATATGATTTCTGATAGTGTTAACCTTCTCAACTGCCTACACAACCAAATCTGGTCCCAATAATCTTCGTTCACCGACATCATCCCAGCAAACAGGTGAACGGCATTTACGACCATACAAAGCTTCAAATGGAGCCATCTGGATAGTTGCCTGAAAGTTGTTGTTGTAAGAAAACTCCACCAAATGTAGATGATCCTCCCATGAACTCTTGAAGTCCAACATGCATGCTCTCAACATATCCTCAAGAGTTTGGATCGTTCTCTCAGACTGACCATCAGTTTGAGGATGATAAGCTGTGCTAAACTTCAATCGAGTCCCCAAACTTTCCTGTAAACTCCGCCAAAAGTGGGATAAGAACCGAGTGTCCCGATCGGACACAATGCTCACCGGTACTTGTTCATAACATAATATTGCATTTTGTATTCCCCATTCTTATGCAATTTACAATAAAAACAGGTGCTTTTGACCCATGTCTGCTACATGTTACAGGTTACAGGTTCTTGGAACGAAAACAGTGAAAAAAACAAAAGACGACATAAAAGAAGGACTTTTGACCAACAAATAGGAGGATCTTAGTCAAGCCTGAAAACGAAGAACGGTTCACCATCAACAAGGCAACTCAAGATCCAAATTTGCAAGAAAGACGGTTAAAAGATCCATTGCAAAGTGTTCGCTGAAGATCTGGTATCACTGTAGAAGCCCAAATGATAATATGAACAAAGAATCTGGAAGCCCAAAGAAACATACAGCAGCCCAAGAAAATTTATCAATTGAACCCACTAAAGGCCCGCGGATCAGCGGCCCAAAGCCCACCAAGGCCGCGGATCCGCGGCCCTTCTGAAGCATCATGGAAAGAAATTTCTTGCAGATTGTTCAGGAAGCTATGGAAAGATTTCTTGGGGCTATATTTGTAATTGTAGACATGCGGTTCAAGATGTAACCTAGGGTTTCCTATTCTCTATAAATAGGAACTCTAATCATTGTAATTTCTCATGCCTCCCTATGCCTTCTTTTCATTAATAAATTTTAGAATTCTTTTGGAGAGCATCGGTGTTTCTTTTCAATTCATGAATTCAGATCTGACAACCCTGCGTTGATGATTGGAGAGATGCATCTGTAAGTAGATTTAATTCCTTGCTCTAGTTTAGATTTCAATTCCTGCCCTAGGTAATTTTTATTCTCTGCCCTAGATAAATGTTCTTCAATTCCCTAATGAGTGAGTAGTCTCCTCGCTTGTTAGGGTTAGATCTGGGGAAGGTTTGAGAGACGAAGATCTCTCATCCCCTTTCTTGCCCATCATATATTTTTATAGGACTCCATGCATACCTTCTTATTCCGCTCCCTACGGCACCCTATCCCTCGAGGTAGCGGTGATATCGTAGTATAAAGGCCCGGATTTTAAGGTTTTCCATGGAGGTTAGGGTAAAGATTAAGAAAGGAAGGACAAGGATCTAGAGGAAGAACAATCTTCCCAATCATCCTAATCCCTTTTATTAATATTTACCATAACACCTAATTAGATCTTCACATGGGTATAGAAAGCGGTGAGATTTATAGACTTTCCAAATTTAACCTAGACCTAACCCTAGCAAGATATAGATATAGATTAATTCAATTTTTAGATTTAATAATTAATCCGAACACCCTTCGGAATTAACTCGTTAGCGCGATTAGGAAATTCACAACATCCCTGTGGACCGACCCGTACTCACCGGCTAGCTGCAAAGCGACGCCGTTCTTGATTGCGGTTACAAATATTTTTGATCTATCTTTTAGAAAGCGCAAGCACGCTGAATCTTACCAATCAAATGGCGCCGTTGCCGGGGATGGCGTAGTAATTTCCTTTTTGCAATTTCGGGTTAATCAAAATTTAAAAAAATCATAAAAATCTGAAAAATCCCAAAAATTATAAAAATATATCAATTGTTATTTTTTGGAAAGGGTACTTTGTTGTGTGAAATCTTGCAGGAACAAACTCGGATCTGGAAATTTACAGAAAGACAAACAGAAAACTAAATATCAAAACAGAAGGGAACTACGAAATCAGAGCAGCAGAATTTTTCCCGAGAACCAAGCCCTCCATTGCGCCGCCCTTCCGCCGCACTAACCCACTTTAGACCGCGGATCCGCCGCGGTCTTGGAGTTTCAGAACGTCAAAATTTTTCTGGGGACCCGCGCCCGCTCCTTCACCGCGGAACCGCGGCGGGAGACCCCTTTTGGCCGCGGTTCAGCTCCTCTCGGGTGACGTCATCTGGTGAAAATTCCTCTGTAAGCTTCTCTGGTCTTTCTATGGAGATCTAGATATATCTTTTCTGAAATATTCCTGCAGGATTTTGTGCGCCTTAAAAATATTTTCCCTTCCAAATATCGATCTTGTGCAGGATTTGTGGGCCCCGCTTGAACTAAATTGATTGCAAGAAATATTTTGCTGTTAATTCTTTCCAAATAACGATTCTTGTGATATGCTTAACATAATAACTGATTGCAAGTGATATTTTCTGTTGCATATCTTTTATTAAAAAATCTCTTGCAACAACTTTCAAATAAAGAAAAAGTAAAAGGAAAATTTTTATTAGAGAACTTGCAAACTTTTGCCGCAAATAAATCCTTGCACTACCTAACCTTCCTTCTTGTCACTTTTCTTCTACTAACATGGATACCCCACATCATAAATCTCTAGCCGAACTTTGGTATCCCGAACCTAATTTTGCGTCGTTCGGCAATTTGTTCAATCAATTTAAAGACGATCCTTCCATGCCTAAAATATCTTTGAAAGATCAAATAGAGGCGTCTAGGAGAAACAATTTGACTTTTCAATCCACCTTGTATCAACCGAGTCAACCTTCACCACATACATATGTTGATACCACTTCTTCAAGTCCTTCTGTCACTCCTAGGCCGATGTCCATTGCTGAGCATATTGCTCAATCTCGCAGTCGATCTTTCACCCCTCTCCACACATCTAGTTTTAGGGATCAACAAGACTATTCACCTTTTTATCCACATGTTGGCCCTACCCCAGTCCAAGAACCTTGGTATTCCGAACCTAATTTTGCGTCATATGTCAATGTGTTCGGTCAATTTAAAGACGATCCTTCCATGCCTAAAAAATCTTTGAAAGATCACATAGAGGAGTCTAGAAGAAATAGTTTGACTTTTCAACCCACTTTGTGTCAACCAAGTCAACCTTCACCACCTACATATGTTGACACCACTTCTTTAAGTCCTTCTGTCACTCCTAGGCCGATGTCCATTGCTGAGCATATTGCTCAATCTCGTAGCCGATCTTTCACCCCTCTCCACACATCTAGTTCTAGGGATCAACAAGACTATTCACCTTTTTATCCACATGTTGACCCTACCCCAGTCCAATCACCCACTTCCTACCAGTCCTACCCGACCTTTCCACCTTCACTAGACACTGCTTCTACACAGCCATTAGGGAGTTTCACATATCCAAACAATTTCGAATCTTTTACCGAAACCCCCTTACCACCCAAGTCTAGTTTGGAAGAGGCGTTGGAGGCGTATATCGCAGCAATAAACAAAATGGTTAGGAATGTGGAAGCGTCCGTGGCCACCCTTATGCAACCTGCTGAACCGGTAGCTAGTTTCCAACTAGCTCCAAATTTTTCAATGTATGAGGCGGCAGTTGGACAGAGTGAGAATGAGAGAGGATTTCCAAATCAAACCTACCCTTACCCAATTGAAGCCCACAACTCCAGTTTTCCATCGAATGTCCTAAATGATTCACATGTTCAAAATAAAAGCGAGTTGTGTGATTTTGTAGTGTTTGATTTGCCAGATTGTGAAGAACCCCCTTCGAGTGAAACAGCACCTATTCCGTTCTTTCACCATTCTTAATGATTTGCCTATTTCTTTCCACTCCATTCTTTCACCAACTCTACCATTACCACGATAGAATTTTTGAATGGTTGGTGCTAACCTTTGGATTGTGTAAGGCCAAGCTTAAGTTTGGGGGGAACCTTTGTATATATGTGTATATATTTTTGTTTTCTTTTTCTCTAAAAAAATAAATAAAAAAAAATTCAAAACATTAAAAATAAAAAAAAAATAATAAACAGGGGAGTGCCGGTATTCTGACCCTCTTGGTTCAGCATGACAGTGAGGACACTGTCAAGTTCAAGTTTGGGGGTATGCTCGGTACGTCTTCTTCCTTCGCATTCATTTGTACATATTTGCATATTTATTTGAAAAACCCATAAAAATTGAAAAATTTCAAAAATTATAAAAATTACTGTATTCAATTTTGGCTTATTTGACTTGAGTTTGACAAATAGGTTAACTGGTTAGGAACAACTAGATCTTAGACTTAGTAAATTAAAAACCCTAAAAATAACCTTCCTTAAAGTTTAACAGTAGAAAGTATATGCCTTGTAGTTTATTTAGAAATAGGCAAATTTTGGGTTCACTTCTTGGGCTAAGTCGAAACAAGGGAAGAGTATTGATGTTCTTATTAGAGTATAAGTTTGAAAAATAGTTCCTAGCTTAAGTCTAGATTCTGAAAATGTATACCCTACAATTTGCACAATCACGCACCTTGAAACTTGGAATAGTAGAAGAGACCTTGAAATGCTCTTGTCTAAAGTCCTTAGTATGAAAAAGAAAAAAGTGGATAAAGAAAAAAATGGACACTGGTTTTTGTGATTACTTAAGGCTGTAAAAATAGAAAAATATTTAGCGAGGGTGCTTCATCACCTAGTGCCTTAGACCAACTGGTTTGGGAGCCACTGCTAAAAGCCTTGGGTGTTGCAAAAATTAGGAAGTACGCTTTAACACGCTAACGCATCTTGTAATCGGTTGTTGGTACCTCAAGAAGTATTAACAGTCGCATGAAGGATGTGAAAGCGAAAATTCACAAGTGCTTTGGACAATGGACGGGAGTACGATTGCTTGATTTGAATTTCCAAGTGTAGGGGTGATATTTACACACACGTGGGGATATGTGATTGGAGTTTAGATAAGAGAAAGGAATGAAGAATAGAACTTGTGTCTTTAATAGAGTTGATAGAAATTCCTAAGTGGAGATGGAACTCTAGAAGGAAAACTTAAGAGATGCCGAAAGCTATGTAAGTCTGCATAACATATATAATCTTAAGTTAAATAATGAGGAAGTGTGAAGAATATGGGTGGATAATTTGCGAGTCAAAAGATAATAGAATTCCTTGTTAGAAAACCTAATTGGAGAACAAAAGTCAATGGGCTGAATTGATAGGATTTTGTGGGTGTAATCCGCTGAAAACCCTCAGGAGACAACACTCCTCCTACTAGGGACACCTAGAGGTTTAACGGCTTGTTGCACGAGCTCAGTGCAATCGCGTTTCCCTGCGAAAGTGTGGCTAGGTTAGATTTTTAAATAATAAGTTTGCTCGAGGGCGAGCAAAAGATAAGTTTGGGGGTATTTGTTCATAACATAATATTGCATTTTGTATTCCCCATTCTTATGCAATTTACAATAAAAACAGGTGCTTTTGACCCATGTCTGCTACATGTTACAGGTTACAGGTTCTTGGAACGAAAACAGTGAAAAAAACAAAAGACGACACAAAAGAAGGACTTTTGACCAACAAATAGGAGGATCTTAGTCAAGCCTGAAAACGAAGAACGGTTCACCATCAACAAGGCAACTCAAGATCCAAATTTGCAAGAAAGACGGTTAAAAGATCCATTGCAAAGTGTTCGCTGAAGATCTGGTATCACTGTAGAAGCCCAAATGATAATATGAACAAAGAATCTGGAAGCCCAAAGAAACATACAGCAGCCCAAGAAAATTTATCAATTGAACCCACTAAAGGCCCGCGGATCAGCGGCCCAAAGCCCACCAAGGCCGCGGATCCGCGGCCCTTCTGAAGCATCATGGAAAGAAATTTCTTGCAGATTGTTCAGGAAGCTATGGAAAGATTTCTTGGGGCTATATTTGTAATTGTAGACATGCGGTTCAAGATGTAACCTAGGGTTTCCTATTCTCTATAAATAGGAACTCTAATCATTGTAATTTCTCATGCCTCCCTATGCCTTCTTTTCATTAATAAATTTTAGAATTCTTTTGGAGAGCATCGGTGTTTCTTTTCAATTCATGAATTCAGATCTGACAACCCTGCGTTGATGATTGGAGAGATGCATCTGTAAGTAGATTTAATTCCTTGCTCTAGTTTAGATTTCAATTCCTGCCCTAGGTAATTTTTATTCTCTGCCCTAGATAAATGTTCTTCAATTCCCTAATGAGTGAGTAGTCTCCTCGCTTGTTAGGGTTAGATCTGGGGAAGGTTTGAGAGACGAAGATCTCTCATCCCCTTTCTTGCCCATCATATATTTTTATAGGACTCCATGCATACCTTCTTATTCCGCTCCCTACGGCACCCTATCCCTCGAGGTAGCGGTGATATCGTAGTATAAAGGCCCGGATTTTAAGGTTTTCCATGGAGGTTAGGGTAAAGATTAAGAAAGGAAGGACAAGGATCTAGAGGAAGAACAATCTTCCCAATCATCCTAATCCCTTTTATTAATATTTACCATAACACCTAATTAGATCTTCACATGGGTATAGAAAGCGGTGAGATTTATAGACTTTCCAAATTTAACCTAGACCTAACCCTAGCAAGATATAGATATAGATTAATTCAATTTTTAGATTTAATAATTAATCCGAACACCCTTCGGAATTAACTCGTTAGCGCGATTAGGAAATTCACAACATCCCTGTGGACCGACCCGTACTCACCGGCTAGCTGCAAAGCGACGCCGTTCTTGATTGCGGTTACAAATATTTTTGATCTATCTTTTAGAAAGCGCAAGCACGCTGAATCTTACCAATCAAATGGCGCCGTTGCCGGGGATGGCGTAGTAATTTCCTTTTTGCAATTTCGGGTTAATCAAAATTTAAAAAAATCATAAAAATCTGAAAAATCCCAAAAATTATAAAAATATATCAATTGTTATTTTTTGGAAAGGGTACTTTGTTGTGTGAAATCTTGCAGGAACAAACTCGGATCTGGAAATTTACAGAAAGACAAACAGAAAACTAAATATCAAAACAGAAGGGAACTACGAAATCAGAGCAGCAGAATTTTTCCCGAGAACCAAGCCCTCCATTGCGCCGCCCTTCCGCCGCACTAACCCACTTTAGACCGCGGATCCGCCGCGGTCTTGGAGTTTCAGAACGTCAAAATTTTTCTGGGGACCCGCGCCCGCTCCTTCACCGCGGAACCGCGGCGGGAGACCCCTTTTGGCCGCGGTTCAGCTCCTCTCGGGTGACGTCATCTGGTGAAAATTCCTCTGTAAGCTTCTCTGGTCTTTCTATGGAGATCTAGATATATCTTTTCTGAAATATTCCTGCAGGATTTTGTGCGCCTTAAAAATATTTTCCCTTCCAAATATCGATCTTGTGCAGGATTTGTGGGCCCCGCTTGAACTAAATTGATTGCAAGAAATATTTTGCTGTTAATTCTTTCCAAATAACGATTCTTGTGATATGCTTAACATAATAACTGATTGCAAGTGATATTTTCTGTTGCATATCTTTTATTAAAAAATCTCTTGCAACAACTTTCAAATAAAGAAAAAGTAAAAGGAAAATTTTTATTAGAGAACTTGCAAACTTTTGCCGCAAATAAATCCTTGCACTACCTAACCTTCCTTCTTGTCACTTTTCTTCTACTAACATGGATACCCCACATCATAAATCTCTAGCCGAACTTTGGTATCCCGAACCTAATTTTGCGTCGTTCGGCAATTTGTTCAATCAATTTAAAGACGATCCTTCCATGCCTAAAATATCTTTGAAAGATCAAATAGAGGCGTCTAGGAGAAACAATTTGACTTTTCAATCCACCTTGTATCAACCGAGTCAACCTTCACCACATACATATGTTGATACCACTTCTTCAAGTCCTTCTGTCACTCCTAGGCCGATGTCCATTGCTGAGCATATTGCTCAATCTCGCAGTCGATCTTTCACCCCTCTCCACACATCTAGTTTTAGGGATCAACAAGACTATTCACCTTTTTATCCACATGTTGGCCCTACCCCAGTCCAAGAACCTTGGTATCCCGAACCTAATTTTGCGTCATATGTCAATGTGTTCGGTCAATTTAAAGACGATCCTTCCATGCCTAAAAAATCTTTGAAAGATCACATAGAGGAGTCTAGAAGAAATAGTTTGACTTTTCAACCCACTTTGTGTCAACCAAGTCAACCTTCACCACCTACATATGTTGACACCACTTCTTTAAGTCCTTCTGTCACTCCTAGGCCGATGTCCATTGCTGAGCATATTGCTCAATCTCGTAGCCGATCTTTCACCCCTCTCCACACATCTAGTTCTAGGGATCAACAAGACTATTCACCTTTTTATCCACATGTTGACCCTACCCCAGTCCAATCACCCACTTCCTACCAGTCCTACCCGACCTTTCCACCTTCACTAGACACTGCTTCTACACAGCCATTAGGGAGTTTCACATATCCAAACAATTTCGAATCTTTTACCGAAACCCCCTTACCACCCAAGTCTAGTTTGGAAGAGGCGTTGGAGGCGTATATCGCAGCAATAAACAAAATGGTTAGGAATGTGGAAGCGTCCGTGGCCACCCTTATGCAACCTGCTGAACCGGTAGCTAGTTTCCAACTAGCTCCAAATTTTTCAATGTATGAGGCGGCAGTTGGACAGAGTGAGAATGAGAGAGGATTTCCAAATCAAACCTACCCTTACCCAATTGAAGCCCACAACTCCAGTTTTCCATCGAATGTCCTAAATGATTCACATGTTCAAAATAAAAGCGAGTTGTGTGATTTTGTAGTGTTTGATTTGCCAGATTGTGAAGAACCCCCTTCGAGTGAAACAGCACCTATTCCGTTCTTTCACCATTCTTAATGATTTGCCTATTTCTTTCCACTCCATTCTTTCACCAACTCTACCATTACCACGATAGAATTTTTGAATGGTTGGTGCTAACCTTTGGATTGTGTAAGGCCAAGCTTAAGTTTGGGGGGAACCTTTGTATATATGTGTATATATTTTTGTTTTCTTTTTCTCTAAAAAAATAAATAAAAAAAAATTCAAAACATTAAAAATAAAAAAAAAATAATAAACAGGGGAGTGCCGGTATTCTGACCCTCTTGGTTCAGCATGACAGTGAGGACACTGTCAAGTTCAAGTTTGGGGGTATGCTCGGTACGTCTTCTTCCTTCGCATTCATTTGTACATATTTGCATATTTATTTGAAAAACCCATAAAAATTGAAAAATTTCAAAAATTATAAAAATTACTGTATTCAATTTTGGCTTATTTGACTTGAGTTTGACAAATAGGTTAACTGGTTAGGAACAACTAGATCTTAGACTTAGTAAATTAAAAACCCTAAAAATAACCTTCCTTAAAGTTTAACAGTAGAAAGTATATGCCTTGTAGTTTATTTAGAAATAGGCAAATTTTGGGTTCACTTCTTGGGCTAAGTCGAAACAAGGGAAGAGTATTGATGTTCTTATTAGAGTATAAGTTTGAAAAATAGTTCCTAGCTTAAGTCTAGATTCTGAAAATGTATACCCTACAATTTGCACAATCACGCACCTTGAAACTTGGAATAGTAGAAGAGACCTTGAAATGCTCTTGTCTAAAGTCCTTAGTATGAAAAAGAAAAAAGTGGATAAAGAAAAAAATGGACACTGGTTTTTGTGATTACTTAAGGCTGTAAAAATAGAAAAATATTTAGCGAGGGTGCTTCATCACCTAGTGCCTTAGACCAACTGGTTTGGGAGCCACTGCTAAAAGCCTTGGGTGTTGCAAAAATTAGGAAGTACGCTTTAACACGCTAACGCATCTTGTAATCGGTTGTTGGTACCTCAAGAAGTATTAACAGTCGCATGAAGGATGTGAAAGCGAAAATTCACAAGTACTTTGGACAATGGACGGGAGTACGATTGCTTGATTTGAATTTCCAAGTGTAGGGGTGATATTTACACACACGTGGGGATATGTGATTGGAGTTTAGATAAGAGAAAGGAATGAAGAATAGAACTTGTGTCTTTAATAGAGTTGATAGAAATTCCTAAGTGGAGATGGAACTCTAGAAGGAAAACTTAAGAGATGCCGAAAGCTATGTAAGTCTGCATAACATATATAATCTTAAGTTAAATAATGAGGAAGTGTGAAGAATATGGGTGGATAATTTGCGAGTCAAAAGATAATAGAATTCCTTGTTAGAAAACCTAATTGGAGAACAAAAGTCAATGGGCTGAATTGATAGGATTTTGTGGGTGTAATCCGCTGAAAACCCTCAGGAGACAACACTCCTCCTACTAGGGACACCTAGAGGTTTAACGGCTTGTTGCACGAGCTCAGTGCAATCGCGTTTCCCTGCGAAAGTGTGGCTAGGTTAGATTTTTAAATAATAAGTTTGCTCGAGGGCGAGCAAAAGATAAGTTTGGGGGTATTTGTTCATAACATAATATTGCATTTTGTATTCCCCATTCTTATGCAATTTACAATAAAAACAGGTGCTTTTGACCCATGTCTGCTACATGTTACAGGTTACAGGTTCTTGGAACGAAAACAGTGAAAAAAACAAAAGACGACACAAAAGAAGGACTTTTGACCAACAAATAGGAGGATCTTAGTTAAGCCTGAAAACGAAGAACGGTTCACCATCAACAAGGCAACTCAAGATCCAAATTTGCAAGAAAGACGGTTAAAAGATCCATTGCAAAGTGTTCGCTGAAGATCTGGTATCACTGTAGAAGCCCAAATGATAATATGAACAAAGAATCTGGAAGACCAAAGAAACATACAGCAGCCCAAGAAAATTTATCAATTGAACCCACTAAAGGCCCGCGGATCAGCGGCCCAAAGCCCACCAAGGCCGCGGATCCGCGGCCCTTCTGAAGCATCATGGAAAGAAATTTCTTGCAGATTGTTCAGGAAGCTATGGAAAGATTTCTTGGGGCTATATTTGTAATTGTAGACATGCGGTTCAAGATGTAACCTAGGGTTTCCTATTCTCTATAAATAGGAACTCTAATCATTGTAATTTCTCATGCCTCCCTATGCCTTCTTTTCATTAATAAATTTTAGAATTCTTTTGGAGAGCATCGGTGTTTCTTTTCAATTCATGAATTCAGATCTGACAACCCTGCGTTGATGATTGGAGAGATGCATCTGTAAGTAGATTTAATTCCTTGCTCTAGTTTAGATTTCAATTCCTGCCCTAGGTAATTTTTATTCTCTGCCCTAGATAAATGTTCTTCAATTCCCTAATGAGTGAGTAGTCTCCTCGCTTGTTAGGGTTAGATCTGGGGAAGGTTTGAGAGACGAAGATCTCTCATCCCCTTTCTTGCCCATCATATATTTTTATAGGACTCCATGCATACCTTCTTATTCCGCTCCCTACGGCACCCTATCCCTCGAGGTAGCGGTGATATCGTAGTATAAAGGCCCGGATTTTAAGGTTTTCCATGGAGGTTAGGGTAAAGATTAAGAAAGGAAGGACAAGGATCTAGAGGAAGAACAATCTTCCCAATCATCCTAATCCCTTTTATTAATATTTACCATAACACCTAATTAGATCTTCACATGGGTATAGAAAGCGGTGAGATTTATAGACTTTCCAAATTTAACCTAGACCTAACCCTAGCAAGATATAGATATAGATTAATTCAATTTTTAGATTTAATAATTAATCCGAACACCCTTCGGAATTAACTCGTTAGCGCGATTAGGAAATTCACAACATCCCTGTGGACCGACCCGTACTCACCGGCTAGCTGCAAAGCGACGCCGTTCTTGATTGCGGTTACAAATATTTTTGATCTATCTTTTAGAAAGCGCAAGCACGCTGAATCTTACCAATCAAATGGCGCCGTTGCCGGGGATGGCGTAGTAATTTCCTTTTTGCAATTTCGGGTTAATCGAAATTTAAAAAAATCATAAAAATCTGAAAAATCCCAAAAATTATAAAAATATATCAATTGTTATTTTTTGGAAAGGGTACTTTGTTGTGTGAAATCTTGCAGGAACAAACTCGGATCTGGAAATTTACAGAAAGACAAACAGAAAACTAAATATCAAAACAGAAGGGAACTACGAAATCAGAGCAGCAGAATTTTTCCCGAGAACCAAGCCCTCCATTGCGCCGCCCTTCCGCCGCACTAACCCACTTTAGACCGCGGATCCGCCGCGGTCTTGGAGTTTCAGAACGTCAAAATTTTTCTGGGGACCCGCGCCCGCTCCTTCACCGCGGAACCGCGGCGGGAGACCCCTTTTGGCCGCGGTTCAGCTCCTCTCGGGTGACGTCATCTGGTGAAAATTCCTCTGTAAGCTTCTCTGGTCTTTCTATGGAGATCTAGATATATCTTTTCTGAAATATTCCTGCAGGATTTTGTGCGCCTTAAAAATATTTTCCCTTCCAAATATCGATCTTGTGCAGGATTTGTGGGCCCCGCTTGAACTAAATTGATTGCAAGAAATATTTTGCTGTTAATTCTTTCCAAATAACGATTCTTGTGATATGCTTAACATAATAACTGATTGCAAGTGATATTTTCTGTTGCATATCTTTTATTAAAAAATCTCTTGCAACAACTTTCAAATAAAGAAAAAGTAAAAGGAAAATTTTTATTAGAGAACTTGCAAACTTTTGCCGCAAATAAATCCTTGCACTACCTAACCTTCCTTCTTGTCACTTTTCTTCTACTAACATGGATACCCCACATCATAAATCTCTAGCCGAACTTTGGTATCCCGAACCTAATTTTGCGTCGTTCGGCAATTTGTTCAATCAATTTAAAGACGATCCTTCCATGCCTAAAATATCTTTGAAAGATCAAATAGAGGCGTCTAGGAGAAACAATTTGACTTTTCAATCCACCTTGTATCAACCGAGTCAACCTTCACCACATACATATGTTGATACCACTTCTTCAAGTCCTTCTGTCACTCCTAGGCCGATGTCCATTGCTGAGCATATTGCTCAATCTCGCAGTCGATCTTTCACCCCTCTCCACACATCTAGTTTTAGGGATCAACAAGACTATTCACCTTTTTATCCACATGTTGGCCCTACCCCAGTCCAAGAACCTTGGTATCCCGAACCTAATTTTGCGTCATATGTCAATGTGTTCGGTCAATTTAAAGACGATCCTTCCATGCCTAAAAAATCTTTGAAAGATCACATAGAGGAGTCTAGAAGAAATAGTTTGACTTTTCAACCCACTTTGTGTCAACCAAGTCAACCTTCACCACCTACATATGTTGACACCACTTCTTTAAGTCCTTCTGTCACTCCTAGGCCGATGTCCATTGCTGAGCATATTGCTCAATCTCGTAGCCGATCTTTCACCCCTCTCCACACATCTAGTTCTAGGGATCAACAAGACTATTCACCTTTTTATCCACATGTTGACCCTACCCCAGTCCAATCACCCACTTCCTACCAGTCCTACCCGACCTTTCCACCTTCACTAGACACTGCTTCTACACAGCCATTAGGGAGTTTCACATATCCAAACAATTTCGAATCTTTTACTGAAACCCCCTTACCACCCAAGTCTAGTTTGGAAGAGGCGTTGGAGGCGTATATCGCAGCAATAAACAAAATGGTTAGGAATGTGGAAGCGTCCGTGGCCACCCTTATGCAACCTGCTGAACCGGTAGCTAGTTTCCAACTAGCTCCAAATTTTTCAATGTATACTTCTGCATGAACACATACTTCAAGCTCTTATGATCAGTAAAAACTTCGACCCTTTCGCCCAAAAGGTAGTGTCTCCAAATCTTCAAAGCGAAAATCACAGCCGCAAGCTCCAAGTCATGAGTTGGATAATTCTTCTCATGGGTCTTCAACTGTCTCGATGCGTACGCTACAACCATCCCATGCTGCATCAAAACGCATCCCAGTCCTTTCCCAGATACGTCGCTGTGAATCACCAATCCTCCGGAATTGTCTGGCACGGTCAGAATAGGGGCGGTTATCAACTTCTGCTTCAACGTCTCAAAAGCTAACGCACATTTGTCCGTCCATACAAAAGGTACCTCCTTGTGCGTAAGCTTGGTCAACGGCTCCGCCAGACGAGCAAAGTTCTCCAGAAATCTTCTGTAATATCCGGCGAGTCTAAAAAAACTTCTTATCTCTGCAATATTCTTTGGGATTGGCCAATCACGAACTGCAGCAATCTTCTCTGGATCGACGGCAATTCCATCGCCAGACACAACATGCCCTAAAAACTTTACTTCCTCCAGCCAAAACTCGCAATTACTCATCTTCGCATACAACTTCTCCTGTCTCAACGTCTGCAGTGCGGTCTTCAAATGCTCAGCATGCTCTTCAAAACTCATCGAGTAAACCAGAATGTTGTCAATGAAAACCACGATAAACTGGTCCAAGAACGGTGAAAAGATTCGGTTCATCAAGTCCATGAATACTGCCGGCGCATTTGTCACTCCGAAGGGCATCACTAAGTATTCGTAATGTCCATACCGAGTTCGAAATGCCGTCTTGCAAATATCTTCTGCTTTCACTCGAACCTGATGATATCCGGATCGCAAATCCAGCTTCGAGAATACCCTCGCGCCACTAAGCTGCTCGAAAAGTTCACCAATGCGAGGGATCGGGTACTTGTTCTTAATAGTCACCCGGTTTAATTCTCGATAGTCGATGCACATCCTTCTTGTGCCATCCTTCTTCTTTACTAGAAGAACTGGAGCTCCCCAAGGCGAGTTACTGCTTCGGATCCAACCCTTCTCAAGCAATTCAGCAACCTGTTTCTTGACTTCTTCCAACTCTACTGGTGCCATTGGGTAATACGCTTTGGATACTGGCGCTGCACCAGGAATAAGATCAATTGCGAACTCCACGTCTCGCTTCAGCGGTAAACCCGACATATCTTCAAACACGTCCATAAAATCACGAACAACAGCCGGCTCTTCACTATTATCAACTTCCATCGATGCAAGAATATCATTTGTCGGCCTAGCCCTAAACTCGACTGGCCCGACAGAACTGCTTCCTCCAGTGAAGGTAAACTCGGGATGTCCGGGAATCTGGAAAATTACTTTCTTTGCCCTATAATCAATGTGAGCGTGGAAAGTGCCAAGAAAATCCATTCCCAAGACGACTTCGTAGCTGCCCGTATCAATCACTAAGAAATCTGCAAAAAGCTCCCGTCCGCAAACAACAACTGTACAATCTTTACACTCCCTACTAGATATGATTTTCCCATTCCCAGTGTGTATGTCCCAGAAACTAGACAGGGTCGTGCAGGCAATCGAGTGTGTAGTTATAAACTTGGATGACATAAAACAGTAGGATGCACCAGAATCGAATAATGCCAATGCGGGAAAACCATGAACGAGTAAAGTACCTGAAACAACTTCTCCTGACGCCTTAGCTTCTTCAGCTGTCAAGGTAAAAGCTCGAGCCTTATTAGGTCCTTGAGTCAGCTGTTTCTGTCCCTGGAACGGTCTCTGCGGAGGCTTCTGAAAATAATCCCTCGTACGAAGCTTCGACGGACAAGCATTAACGGCGTGATCTGCCGCTCCACAAACCAAACAGAGTCCCAGCCTCCTTCGACAATCCTTTTGCATATGGCCAGGTAAATTGTCATAGTTACAGGTCATGCTCTTTCTTCGATCAACGATCACTGGCTTCTTCATGGGTGCTACACCTCGACGGTCCACTGGAATACCCTTGCGACCTTGAGCTCGGTTTGGTACAAATGCTGGCTTCCTTACCGCAACTGTTGTCTGCTGCAAACTCCCTTTCATCCCAGATAGGCTCTGCTGTTCCCGAGCTGCCGTAAGAACCTGTGAGAAAGTGGTCAAACCCAGGGAGAAAATCTGCCTCTGGATGTCCACGTCCAAGCTGCGCATGAACCTCCGTGCCCTGTCTGCATCGTTGGCAACTAAATGTCCAGCGAATCTGCTGAGTCTCGTCCACTCTGCTGCATGCACATCTACGGGTGCTCCATTCTGCTTTAGCCCGATGAATTTCTCTTCCATTTCCTCCCGTGCAGTCCGCGGGAAGAACTTCTCCAGGAAACTCTTTGAAAAGTCTGCCCACTTGATCGGCTTGGGCAAGCGGGTCTCCTCCACAAGCCACCATTCTCGGGCGTAATCCACTAACTGAATGCGTACCACATCAACTCTTTTCTCATCTGGAATTTGTGCCGCAATAAGCAAGTTCTCTGTGTCAACTAGTCACTGCTCTGCTGGCAACGACTCCTCCAAACCAGTAAATGTAGACGGACCCAAACGTCTGAAATCTGCTACGGTCCCTACTCGGTCAACTGGTTTAGCTCCAACATTGTTCACAGACTGCTGAACGATCTGCAAACCTTCCTGAAACGAGTCCGCTTGTTGCTGGATCAGCTCGGTCTGTCTCTTTTGATTCTCCAGCATTCCCCTTATCACTCCAAGCATGGCGGCTTCATCCACACGCCTTTGGTACGTCTTCAAATTCTTACCTGTCATATTCCTGAAATCAAAACACCCAACATTAGCATGATGATAGATTCAATATATAGATCAAGGCTAGAACTCCAAGATACTTAAATAGAGTACCGCATTGTAACTATGCCGCGGTATCATAGCCACAATTACATAACTCCACCCAAGTCGCCTAAGTCCTAGAGATAACAAGGAATCGGGTTTTCGAGTCGATATGCAAAGGAAGTTTGCACATCGTAAAGGATATAATCAGGAAGAATGTGATTCAAGAATAGTAAACGGCAAGGTGGCAGGACATGTTTCCTAAACACGGGTATTCTGATTCGTGTATTGGGTACAATACCCAATTACAAAGAATCAACCCGACTAACCTATGGCTCTGATACCAAAAGAACCATGTCACGCCCCGCTTCCCAGAGTACGCTAAAATGGGCACGTGACATAGCCAACCATGCTACCTGTGGGTAGGAAGTATCCATCCACAGTCACATTACGGTTGTAGAGATATCAAGAACAAAATAAAACTATCTAAACATGTCCATAATCCAAGATAACATGAGTCAAGAATAAATAAATGCGGAAGCGAACGATCCAATACAAAATAACTGGAATGTATGTCCGATAATGCGGGCTCACATCAGGAATAAAATGCAGTAAAGAAAAGCTAACTACTGCTAACACTCACAGCTCAGCTTGTCGGCTGAAGTACTCCTGCTCGGACTGCAACAGAGCTACGGAATCTGGGCCATGCAAAACCCAGACGTCAGCGTGTCAAGTCATCAAGTAATAACATAATAAACAGGCAAGGTGGATATAAACATGAATAAAGCAAGGGTAACAATAATATGAATCAGAGCAGTGCAGGGTAGTGTGCAGTGGGTAAACTAAACTGTTCTATCAGGTTCTCTGTTCTAAAGTCTTTGAAACCAAATTGATGAATCATCGATGTAACTCAATAGTATCCCGTACATACCCGGGACCACGGCCACAATGTTCTCGGCTGAAACCGAGACATGCCGCTAGGCACAAAACAGGAATGTGTACACTCAATAGTATCCCGTACATACCCGGGACCACGGCCACAATATTCTCGGCTGAAACCGAGACATGCCGCTAGGCACAAAACAGGAATGTGTACACTCAGAACAGGTAGCGAACTGTCGAGTTATAAGTCAGGTTTCACCTTTGATTTCCCCATACCCCCAAGTTATATGTGTATGTCAAGTCAGGTATCCCGAAATCAAGAAACTAATGCCAACACAGGATCAGGTAAACAGGTTTGTCTGGATAGACAACAGGAACGGTCCATGAGGATTACATGTCAGGTTTGTTGGCATTAGACACAAGATCAGGTAACGGGTCAGGTCATGGTACATCAGGTCAAGTCAAGCAGTATACGATACCATGTCGGTTAAAGCACTATATATGTAGCAAGTCAGGTCAAGAAGTAAGCGATATCATATGTGTACTCACAATCAGTTATATAATCAAGCATGGTTATCAACAACATGATATAAGCAATGAATTAAGCAATAGGCATATGCACTCAATTTGCCGTACAGTTATTAGTTGCATCACAGAGATGATTTCAACATTATAAGAATGCAGTAAGACAATTATAGCCATTTAATCATGTTAACAAGTTTAAGACTTCATGGATGCAATGTTATATGTATATATAGGTTCCACGGATGAAATCACAATTTAAGCAGGTTAAATGTACACGAGTGTCCGAATGAAGTAAAACGATAATTAAGATACCATAGGCTACGTTATTAGTGAAAGTGTAATTAAAACATGTAATTGTGGTTATTGGGTTCAATACAGTAATTGCACATAGTAGGGTTCACATTTGGAAGATAAAATGACACATACAATATTGAACATGTAAAAGAGCAATGATCGTACCAAAGTTAAGTTTATAGGTTTAGGGTGTCATTAATGTGTAAGTAAATATTGTTTAGCATGTAGCAAGGGTTACTTGTCTCGACGGGTCGCGAATCGGGAAAACGGAACGTTAACCGTCGGCGGGGAAAACTCGCGACGGGCGCACGGTTCACGGAATGAACCCAAACGACGAACAATTAAACCACACGGGTCGGGGTATCAAGCTGGAAAGTCGGGTCACGTCGTCGGCATCGTCGGATTCCGGCCAAGGAATGAACAGTAAACAATCACGACTTGCAACCAAGGAGGGAAAAGAAAATAGAGAAGAAGGAAGGAGGATCTGAGGAGAAGGAGGCTTACAGTGGTCTGTAGAGGGGTCGTGAGGATCGACGGTGTCGAAGAAACTCTGGCGGCCAGCCTACGACGATGGCGGGAAAACTGCAGATCGAGAAAGTCTTTAACAGAGAAGAAAAAAGAAGGGAAGAGGAGGGAAGCTAACTCACCGAGGGGTGTGCGCGAGGGTCGGGGCTACGGGGACGAGGTCGCCGGTGGCGACTCACGGCGGCGCAGACGCGCGCAGGGGGGGTGTGCAGGTGGCCGCGGTACTGGTGCAAGGGCACGGTCGTTGAAGCTGGGTGCAGGGTTTTGGATCTGTGGTTGAGACGAAGAAGATGGTGGTCGAAGGGGGAAACGAGATCGCCGGCGTTGGGGTTGCGGCGGCGAGGAGGTGCGCGGCTAGGGTTCACGTCGCTGGGTTTCTGCGTTGCTGGAAAAAAGAGAAAAGGAGAAGAGAATATATAGAGGAGAGAGAGAGAGAGAGAGAAAGATAGGGGAGAGAGAGAGAGGTAGAGAGAGAGAGATAGAGACGGGGAGAGAGAGAGGAGTTGCGAGAGGAGAGAGAGAGGAGAGAGATAGAGAGAGAGAGTCGTAGAAAAATATGGTGGGGCCCCAGGGGAAAAATGAAAGCTGATTGGTTGAGGGGGAATTTAGAGGTTAGGAAAAGATTTAAATAAGGATTTAGGAAAATTTAAACGGTTAATTTAAAATATACTATGGTTTAAAAATATTAAAATTTGGGATTTTGGCGCAAAGTAAAACATCTTCAAATCGCGCCCGGGTTGGGTCCAAAAATTTGAAATTGAAATAATAGAATTTTAGGCGGGATCCAAAATTTAAAATGAAGTGTTTTATGATCAAAAAGCATACCCCCAAAACGGGCACACGTACGCGCGCGTAGCTGTCCAAACTCGCCCGTTTCACTGAACGGGACGAAACACGATGCACGGACGCTACCACAAGGCTAGGGGTGTCAAGTAGGCCATGATGAATATTTTTAATTTTATTTTAGATGCCATAAATTTTTATATGCAGAAATGAACTGACGGGGTAAAATTACAATAAGTAACAATCAAGCAAGATAAATGAAATATGTGCCACACTACGTTCAAACGGTAACGGAAATTAGTAGCATTGGGCTCGGGTGTTACACAGAAGCTTGCAATGATGTCTTCTGTGGGAATTTAATTCCCTTGATCCTGTTTGATTTGTTGTAGAGTCCAAGGTAGATTTGTCTTCTAGGGGATGTGCAGGGCCACTTGAAACCCACTTCTTATTTAATGAGAATACCCCCTTTGTCTTATTACAACTGCTTGGTCTCATTATTAACGAGCCGTCATCCTGATTCTGTGGGGCCCACGTGTTTTGTGGCCAATGGCTCCATAAAAAGAGTCTGCTATCGCTTTCTTCAACTGTCTTCATGTTCATGCATGTATATATATCGCTGGCTTCGCTTTTGACAGTTTTCTTTTACTTTATTTCAGGTGCAATGGCTTCTGTTCCGTGCTTTTCCTTCACTCGCTCGGAGGCCGCTTTTCCTCAATCACCATCTGACGAGGAGGCGATGGCGATGATCCGAGCTCATGACCCGAACTGCACCAGCTTACTTCTCTGGGGGACTTGGTATAGCCATATCATCCGGGGTCACCGGAGTTTCCTCTATGAAGTGCCGACGGAGCCCACTTTCCCGTTCTTGCCGATGGATCCTCCGAGAACGGTTTTCGCTGTGGAGATGCCCAATTGTACTCCAACGGGACGGCTCGAGCCTTCAACAACCGGTATGCCGAACCATCCGGTCCCCGCTATAGATATCTTGGGACGTCGCATTTGTCAGGGTGAGGCTCACCCATGGGGGCAGATTTATAAGATAGGGCTCACTCCTCGACATCCCACGGGCTACCTTCTCTGGGCTCGCTACATCCTTGCTACCCATTATGCGCGTCTGCAGAAGGTGGGGCTTTACCAGGCAATATATTCGTCGCTCTTCCATTATCAATCCCCGCACGTTTGGTGGGTTAAGGCGTTCTTGAATCAATGGAATCTCCCTACCAACACCTTTCTTCTGGGGGACATAGAGGTTTCGATCTCTTTGGGGGAATTTTATGAGATCTCGGGGCTGCCAATCCGTAGGACACTTTATAAGGAGTTGCTGCCCTCTGATGAATACATCTTTGAACCCGAGCCCGCACCGCTTGACGGTTTGTCTGTCGAGAACGCCGTCCGTCACAAGCGTCCTAGCCTGATCAACGTGCTGGGTATCTTTGATCGACTGTTCACCGAATCCGAGGAGCAGGGCGTTACCTTTAAGAGCTTCGTTGCATGTTTCCTTCGCGAGAGCGCTCTGTCGAAAACAGCTCCGAAGTTTGCGAATATCAACGACCCCTTTGGGTTTGGTCCGAAGAAACTGCCGACTAATGAATCGGATCTACCGCAATACTACATCCCCATAATTTCGCCGATTTCTTTGAATCCATCGTAGTTCCCGGCATGGACGAGGAGACGTTCTTCGTCGGGTTCATCAGTGTCTGGCTCAGTTGGTTTGTCATTCCTATGCATCGCCGCTTTATGAGAGCTTCGGTCATCTATCGGCTCACCGTATAGCTGAAGGAACACGGTTGGCCGTTGGCATCCCAGCATTGGCGCATCTCTATCACGGGCTGGACGCTGCAGCTAACACTTCCACTCCGGGCGTAGAGGTGGTAAACTTTTCGCTTTATTACTTTACGTCTTGGATCGAGATGCATGTTTTAGGTGCTTTCGCTATGCATCAAAGGCCCGCATTCTACGACGCCTACACTTTCCCTCGGCTTATGTGATTGGTGGATGCTTCTGCCGCTGACCCAACTCAATTCGGGGCTATTCGGGCGTTGATTTCTCCTTACGCTACTGCCGACGGATTAATATTTAATGATCGGGTCTTATCTTCTTCCGCGGGTTCGACCCAGCCGCTTTGGGACCGGTCGAAAGATAAAGCGCCTACTTTGAAGCCCCGGGAGGCCGCGCGCTTATATGCAATTAGACCGGGTTATCTGGTATTCCGTCAGGATAGCGCGGCCCTTTTCATGCGGTACAATCCGCACCGCTTTGCTCGGCAGTTCGGCTATGATCAGGGTGTCCCGTTTGAAGCTTTCATAATCGCACCGGTTCCTTCGCTCAAGGCCGTCCGAGATGCCGCCCACCACTTTGTGAGGCTGAACACCGGTTCTCAGTTCATGATCCCCGATGGTGATTACATCCCCCGATGCGTGGGGTCGTTCACGGGTTGGTATCTCCACCGAATCAACCCGGTTATCATTGAGGAAAGAAGGGTACTTCTCGGCCACGGTGCCCCAACTCAAGTTTCGACCGCGGGAGGTACGCTGCGACCGCGCGCCCCGGTCCGCTTCCCTCTGAGGGATACTGGCACCGCGCTTATTCCGGGGGAGTCGGGGATGGATTTTACTCCAACAGCTGGTATGCCCCTGGGTATTCGGCCGCGGGGTAGACGGGCTCCGGTAGTAGTGCCGCCACCCGAGGTAGCACCACCCTCCGTGGCATCGACAATGGCTGTATCATCCTCGGTTGTGGCACCGGGTGAGGGTGACAGGGATGAGGGTGTTGAGGGCGAAGTAGGACGGCTCCGCACCAAGACTCCGCGGGGAAGGAAGCGGTCGTCCTCGGTGACTGGTTTTGGATCCAAGCGTCGAAGGAAGGTGGCCACTAATTTGCTCGACTCTTTAACGGAGTCTGAGCCCATTCTTGAAGATGAGCCGCTGGCCTTACCGGAATCAAGTGCTGAACTACTTTTTCCTAGTTCAGCCGCTGAGGAAGCCGCACAGTTGGCTGAGGCTATAAGGCGTTCCAAAGACGCGTCTCAGAATGCCAGGGTTCCGAAGAAGCCCTATCCTGCTGTAATCTTTTACGAAGACCCCTCGTGGATTCGGCGGCGGTTTATCGGCCCTTTGGAGGAATGGGGGGAAATGGCCTTGAAGCAGGCTGCTTCAAAGGACGCAGCGGACGCACTTTCTTTATGGACCGGCGGCCACGAGTCCACCCTCGAACCCCGGCGAGCACGCCTCCTTGAGAAGGAGCAGCAGCTTGAAGAAGCCATATTGAAGGCTTCGTTACGCATTGGTATGCCTTTATACTTCTTTGTAGCATTTCAAATTGTTTACGCCTGTATGTATGTATTCTTATTCTTGTGTGAACTGTGCAGAATCTTCGACGATGGGGGAGGTCCCTACAGGCTTATTGAAGCTAAAGCCTGTCGACATTCCCGATGAAGCGTTGCTCGATGTGGAGAGGGTTGATGAGGCTGCTCCTCTTACAATAGAGCCCCCAGTGGCAGTTATTGATCACGGAGCGCTTGCTCCTTTGGGGAAGGCTCCTTTGATGGTCACCGCCCCAACGACTCTCCCCGAAGGCGGCCCAGAGGCTGAGATGAAGGTAGTCGGGACTACCCTCCCTTTGTTGGAGCCCGAGGTCACGGCAGAGGCCGTCGAAGCCGCTATCCCCCCAACTCAAAACGGGAGGAGTGTTGAAGGTAACCTTCTGCATTTTAAATTAACAATCTTTCCGTGGTCTGAACTCTTTTGTCTTCCCCAGAATTGCGCGGGCTGGCGGCCTCTATTGCTGATTTATCGCCTCGGCAATCGTTTCGGCGTTTACTGGAGATGGCAGCCCCGCAGGCGATCTCGCCTCAGCGCATTGTCCTTTCCTCTGGGCAAGGTTAGCGTCGTTCGCCATTTTTTTATCATAGCACTGTCGCCATTTTGCGAAATGACATTGATGTCTCTTTACAGTTTTGGAAGCCGACGATGAGGTCGAGGTCGTTGAAGGGCCAGGGGAACCTTCAGCTCCTACTTGCATGACCGTAGGTAAGTGACATTTCATTATAATCCCATTTGTTCCTTTGCTTAAGAATTTTATTGACATCTTTCACATTCAAACAGCCCTGCCAGTCTCCACAGCATTGGAATCGCGCATCGTGATGCTGCCCGGCCCCTATGCTTTGCGGGCTTCAGAACTCTTGGCCCAATTAAGCCTCGTTTCCTTATCATCTTTGATTGAGGAGCTCCGTGCTGGCAGCGCGACCACAGCCGAAGCGTTTGCCACCGAAGCTAACGGTTCTCTTCCTTTTCTTGCCACCTACCATAGCGAAGAGGTGGTGCGAGTTTGGGTGGAGTTCTGTCGGCAGGTGGAGGCTTGCTTGCACGCCCTTGAGTGTTCTCGCCTTTCCTCGGAAGCCGTGGCTGCAAAGGCGGAGTTGTGGGGGCTGATAGCACGGTGCGCGGCAAACATGGCGTCATGCGAGAAGAGGGTCGGTCGCAAATTCTCGGAGAGGGAGCTGGCTTCTAAAGCGCTGAGCGAGCTTCAAGCTAATCTTACCTCCAAGGCCAACAAAACATTTGAACTCTGGCGGGTGCTTCAAGAGTCTGTCAAAGAGGTGGTGGCTCTCGATAAAGCTGCCACGTTAACTCGCGAAGGGTCGAGGCCCATAAGGCCACCGAGAAAGAGCTTGAAGGTCGGCTTGCTTCGTATCAGGCCCAGCAGGCTCAGGCGGAGGCTCGTCTTCTGGAGATCCTGAATCATGAAGCCGTGACTCAGCAAAAGAAGGATGAGCTAGTAAAATTGCTAAATCGCCCGCCGGCTTGAAGACTTGTATCTTTTCCTTTCTTTTTTGTACATACTCTTGAATGAGAGTATTTTCTTTTTGTTCTTTCATGAATTGTACTTTGTATCCATTTTGGATATGAATAAAAGACATATATTTTCTTCTCAATGATGTGTCTCCTTTCTATTGAATGTGTACTGCGGACAATTTATCTTGGCCTACTTGCAGGGCAGCGACGGCTTAGGATTCAGGGTTAAGATCTGCCTCCTAAGACTTTTGATCTTTGTGAGCCGTGAGGGTCTCATAAAGAGTTTTTCTCCCTACAGGTCGAGAGGATCCCGTAGGTGTAACTTCTCCTTAAGAATCATGAGGATTCTTAAGCGGGTTTTCCCTTGGGAGTCGTAAGGATCTCACAAGAGAGTTTTCTTTCTTGCGGGTCGTGAGGACCCACAAGTGCTGAGTGAGGTCGCCCTTATCCGTATTTCACGGGGTCAAGGGTATGTTCTCCAGGGTATCGTAGTTTAAAGACATCGCGGTCAAGGTTAAGGACCTCATAGTCCGTGGATTTAAGGACTCCACAGTCCGATGTTAGTTTTAAGACATCACGGTCAAGGTTAAGGACCTCATAGTCCGTGGATTTAAGGACTCCACAGTCCGATGTTAGTTTTAAGACATCACGGTCAAGGTTAAGGACCTCATAGTCCGTGGATTTAGGGACTCCACAGTCCGATGTTAGTTTTAAGACATCACGGTCAAGGTTAAGGACCTCATAGTCCGTGGATTTAAGGACTCCACAGTCCGATGTTAGTTTTAAGACATCACAGTCAAGGTTAAGGACCTCATAGTCCGTGGATTTAGGGACTCCACAGTCCGATGTTAGTTTTAAGACATCCCGGTCAAGGTTAAGGACCTCATAGTCCGTGGATTTAGGGACTCCACAGTCCGATGTTAGTTTTAAGACATCCGGGTCAAGGTTAAGGACATCATAGTCCGTGGATTTAAGGACTCCACAGTCCGATGTTAGTTTTAAGACATCACGGTCAAGGTTAAGGACCTCATAGTCCGTGGATTTAAGGACTCCACAGTCTGATGTTAGTTTTAAGACATCACGGTCAAGGTTAAGGACATCATAGTCCGTGGATTTAAGGACTCCACAGTCCGATGTTAGTTTTAAGACATCCTGGTCAAGGTTAAGGACATCATAGTCCGTGGATTTAAGGACTCCACAGTCCGATGTTAGTTTTAAGACATCACGGTCAAGGTTAAGGACCTCATAGTCCATGGATTTAAGGACTCCACAGTCCGATGTTAGTTTTAAGACATCCCGGTCAAGGTTAAGGACATCATAGTCCGTGGATTTAAGGACTCCACAGTCCGATGTTAGTTTTAAGAAATCACGGTCAAGGTTAAGGACATCATAGTCCGTGGATTTAAGGACTCCACAGTCCGATGTTAGTTTTAAGACATCACGGTCAAGGTTAAGGACGTCATAGTCCGTGGATTTAAGGACTCCACAGTCCGATGTTAGTTTTAAGACATCACGGTCAAGGTTAAGGACGTCATAGTCCGTGGATTTAAGGACTCCACAGTCCGATGTGTGGTTGCAGGGACCCGTCACCTCTTTGAAGACGTTGAGGAATTACAACGCCAAGTATCAAAGGAGTGAAGAGATGTACCCTTAAACCAAGGTAGAATCAGTACAGAATCAGGGTGGTTGATCGTTAGTTTTAAGACATTACGGTCAAGATTAAGGACGTCATAGTCCGTGGATTTTAAGGACTCCACAGTCCGATGTTTGCTCTGGATGCTTCACAAGGGTTCACTGCCGTGCTAGGCAAGGACCAGGCTCCGCTCTGGGCGTTTTCCGCGGGGTCAAAGAGTGACATTATCCGCGTTCCACGTGACCAGGAATTTTGCACTAGATGCTTCACACGGGTTCACTGCCGTGTTTGGCGAGGACTAGGCTCCGCTCTGGATGCTTCACACGGGTTCACTGCCGTGCTCTGCGAGGACCAGGATCCGCTCTGGACGTTTTCCACGGGGTCAAAGAGTGACGTTATCCGCATTCCACGTAACCAGGAATTTTGCACTAGATCCTTCACACGGGTTCACTGCCGTGCTTGGCGAGGACTAGGCTCCGCTCTGGATACTTCACACGGGTTCACTGCCGTGCTATGCGAGGACCAGGATCCGCTCTGGACGTTTTCCACGGGGTCAAAGAGTGACATTATCCGCGTTCCACGTGACCAGGAATTTTGTTTTGTCTGTATTTCATGAAGTCGGAATTTGACTCTCGGTCAGCTGTATGCCGGCGAGCCATGGAACTGGGAGGTGTCGCTGTTCCACTTTACTTGATATTGTGTCTGCTGCAATGAGACGAACGTCGAGATGATCTCTAGGCTATCTGTGAACCGTCGAGATTTAGCTTCTTCTTATGATGAAACCTGGGGGAGGAGTATGGTCACTTCTTTGTTTACGCCCTTGGATTGTATACAGGGAGTGATGTAACATCACCTGTAGGGCATAGAAAAAATATTTTTTTATTATTTTTTTTATTTTATTTCTTTTTCCGCGATGCTCTATCATTTCAGCTTTTATATCGCGAAGGTCGCGATTGCCCAATCATTTCGGCTATTTTTCGTGGTGCCCAATCATTTCGGCTATTTATTTTATTTTTACTCGCTGCTTTTTATTGCGAGTTGCTCAATCATTTCGGCTATTTTGCTTGCATACATTTTTACTTGCTGCTTTTTATTGCAAGTTGCCCCATCATTTCGGCTATTTCGTATGCACGTGCGGCCTACTGGCTTTTCGCCATAAACCTGAAATTAGGTACCGATTTCGGCATCAGCACCGCTGCAACCGGGATATGGCCAGGAGCGAATCATCATCTGCCCCTGTCGATGTTGAACAAAGGTGGCTTAGCAAACAGGGTTAGGGTTCTTTCGACTTCATGAGCCGTAAGGGTCTCACAAAGGTATTTCTCCCTACAAGTCATGAAGATTTTGTAGGTGTATTTTCTCCTTAGGAATCGTGAGGATTCCTAAGTGTATGCTCCTCTGTAAGTCGTAAGGATCCTACAAGAGGGCTTTCTCCTTATAAGTCGAAAGGACTTATAAGGGCTGTTCACCATATGGACATATCCCTAGTCACGGGTGGGACTTTGCTGGGGAAATGTTTATTCGCGCCAGTGGATTGTATACAAGGGTCGGTATGAGCCGCTTGTAGGGCATTGTCGAAGGTTATGGGGGATTTTGCTTAAGCACAGGTTTAGGTCTCTGTAACTTAAGACTTTCAAGTCTTATGAGCTGTGAGGGTCCCATAAGAGAGTTCTCCTTGCGAGTCGTGAGGATCTCGCAAGTGTATTTTCTCCTTAGGAATCGTGGGGATCCCTAAGTGTGTTTCTCCCTTGTGAGTCGTAAGGATCTCACGCGGGTAGTTTCTCCTTACAAGGTCGTGAGAATCCTGCAAGTGTCCTTTAACGAGGTTGCGCCCTTTCGGGTTTTCACAAACACTCGCCGGTAGTCCTGCTGTTTTTACTCACGGAGCCCTTTCGGGTTTTCATCCGTGCCCTTTTTGCTTATGGATATACCGTTTTTTTATTTATTATTATTTTGTATTTTCTTTTTTTTTTACGAGGTCGCGCCCTTTTCGGGTTTTCACGAACACTCGCCGGTAGCCCTGCTGTTTTTACTCACGGAGCCCTTTCGGGTTTTCATCTGTGCCCTTTTTGCTTATGGACATACCGTTTTTATTTTTTTTATTTTTCTTCTCTTTTCTCTTTTTTTATGTCAGCCTACGGATGCTGCGGTAGTAGTTTAAGGACGTTTCGGTCCGTTGTTAGTTTAAGGGCGTTTCGGTCCGCCATTAGTTTAAGGACGTTTCGGTCCACCATTAGTTTAAAGACGTTTCGGTCCGTCTTTAGTTTAAGGACGTTTCGGTCCGTCGTTAGTTTAAGGACGTTTCGGTCCGTCGTTAGTTTAAAGACGTTTCGGTCCGTCGTTAGTTTAAGGACGTTTCAGTCCGTTGTGGAGAGGGCCGGCTACTACTTATAGAGCTTGAGCTTAGGAAGATAGCGAGCGGACATAGTCGTCGTCATCTATCATTGACCTAGACTGTTGCTCATTAAGCGTAGTATTTCTTTAGGAAGCGACCGTTTATCGGCCTGAAAGGCCTTTCACCGTGCATGTCCATGAGTAGATAGGCTCCACCCTGGTAGACCTTATCTATGATGTACGGGCCTTCATAGTTCGGCTCGAATTTTCCCCGCTTGGCGCGATTGGGGACCATAGGCCTTTTGACCACTAGCACGAGTTCGCCTTGGCGGAATGTCCTCGGCCTGGTCAATCTTTCATACGAGCGCGTCATTTTCGCTTTGTAAGCCTCCAGATTTTGTTGTGCTATGAGCCGTGTTTCATCAAGGGCATCAAGCTCTTCTAGCCGAAGGTGAGCATTTTCTTCGTTCGTCAACTCGTGGTGGACTGCCACTCGTAGAGAAGGTAGCTCTATCTCAAGGGGGAGTACTGCTTCCGTACCGAATACCAATGCGTATGGCGTCGTGCTCGTGGCCGTCTTGAACGTAGTTCGATACGCCCAAAGAGCTTCTTGCAGTCTCTCATGCCAGTCCTTCTTGTTTCGGGACACCGTCTTTTTTATGATCTTTGTCAAGGTCTTGTTGAAGGCCTCAGCTAGACCGTTAACTCGTGGATTATAAACCGAAGAATACCTCCAGTCTATATTGTGTTGTTGCGCGAAGCGACTGACCTTGTGGCTTCTGTAAGCTGGCCCGTTATCGAAAATGATCCGTCGCGGAGTTCCAAACCGATAAATGACGTGCGTCTTGAAAAAGTGGAGGATATTCTCCATCTTCACTTCCCTCAGTGGTACTGCCTCCGTCCATTTGGAGAAGTAATCAGTCGTCGCCAGGATGAAACGATGTCCTCTAGACGATGCTGGTTCGATGGGGCCGACTATGTCAGTTCCCCACATCTCGAACGGCCAGCTAGCCATCGTTGGATGTAATGGATTTGGATGTTGGTGGATGAATTCCCCATGGATTTGGCATGAGTGGCATCGTTTCGCATATTCGAGGCAGTCCTGGATCATCGGGGGCCAGTAGTAGCACATCCGTCTAATCTTCAACTTCATCTTCGGGCCTGCTTGGTGAGAACCACAGAGTCCGTCATGAACTTCCTGAACGACTCTGTCCGCTTCGTCAGGTCCTAGGCATCTCAGCCACAGAGAATCAAATGACCTTTTGTACAGAGTGTTATTGACGAAGGCGAAAGACAGAGCTCATTTCATGAGCTAATGTCTTGAAGACGCATCTTCGGGCGTTCGATGGTATTTGAAGTAGTCTATAAAGACTTTTCTCCAATCCTCAGCCTTTTCCTGGTCTTTTATTTGCAAGGTCGTCTGTTCAGTCGCTCCCTTTTCTTCGGATGATTCCGGGGGTATTTCTGCTGGGGAAAGTACCCGACGACTTTGTACTACGATCCTTACGTCATCGAGGTTCTCGTCAACCAATTCTTTAGCGAGATTGGCCAACGCGTCTGCTTTGCTGTTTTCCGCGCGCGGTATGCTTTCCAAAGTATAGGAAGGAATCTGGGTTAACAGTTGTTGCACCTTTTCCCCATACTTCACCAACTCCGGTTTGCACGTTTGGTAGTCGCCGTTTACTTGACTAACGACCAGCTGAGAGTCTCCATATATGAGGAGGTTTTCAATTCCCATGTCGATGGCGACCTCGAGACCTGCTATCAAGGCTTCATATTCAGCTTTGTTATTCGGCCTCGGTTCCGTTAAGGAGAAAACAAAGCGCATTATCCCTCCTTGTGGAGTCACGAAGATAAGGCCTACCCCCGACTTGATTATAGGGGTACTTTGTTTGCGCTTCTTTATGGAGGACGCTCCATCGAAATAAAACTCCCATCGGGTATCACCACCGTCGATCGCGTCAAACGCATGTTCGTCTGGCAAATCGCAATTCAGAGGAGAACCGGCAGGTACTGGATGCTCAGCAAGGAAGTCGGCGATGGCTTGGTCTTTCATTGCCTTAAGAGGCTGATAGGTTATTGAAAACTCCATCAAGAGCAGGGCCCATTTAGCGAGTCTCCCTGTCAATATGGCCTTTGACATTAGATATTTGAGGGGGTCCACCTTTGATATAAGACGGACTTCATGTGCCTATGCATAGTGCCGGAGTTTTGTTATCGCAAAGATTAATTCCAGGCAATGTTTTTCGATAGGGGAGTAATTGCCTTCTGCCCCCAGAAGAACTCGGCTTAAATAGTAGAGCGCTATCTCCTTCCCTTGGTCATTTTCTTGCGCCCATAATGCGCCTAAAGAACCCTCAAGAGCTGTTGTATAAAGAATAAGGGGCTTTCCCTTGACTGGAGCAGCTAACACCGGCGGGTTCTGCAGGTACTGCTTGATCTCATCTAGCGCGCTCTGGCATTTTTAGTCCCAGATGAACGGGGTTCCCTTCTTCATCAGGTGGCTGTAAGGACGACACTTGCTTGACAGGTTGGCGATGAACCGCCGGATGTACGCGAGCTTCCTTTGGAGAGACCGCAATTGTTTGAGAGTCCTTGGCGGTGGCATTTCCATGATCGCCTTGATCTTAGATGGATCTATTTCGATACCTCGCTGTCGGATGATGAATCCCAGGAATTTACCCGAGGAGACTCCGAACGCGCATTTGAGGGGATTCATCTTCAAATTATATTGCCGAAGGCGTTGAAACACGGTCTTCAGATGCTCTAAATGCTCTTCGTATGACATGCTCTTCACTACGAGGTCGTCGATATAGCACTCGATGATTTCATGTATGAGATCATCGAAGATCTTTGTCATGGCTCTCTGATAGGTGGCGCCGGCATTCTTTAAACCGAAAGGCATAACTTTGTAGCAGAATATACCGAAAGGAGTCCGGAAAGCGGTGTGCTTCTGGTCTTCGAGATGCATCTTTATCTGATTGTACACTGATGAGCCGTCCATAAAGGAGAAAACCTCATGAGTAGACGTATTGTCTATCATCAGTTCGGTGACTGGCACTGGGAAATCGTCCTTCGGGCAGGCTTTATTGAGATCTCGGAAGTCCACATATATGCGTACTGTCCCATTTTTCTTCATCACCGGGACGATGTTGGCGACCCAGTCAGGATACTGTACCTCCTGGATAAACCCAGAATCGATCAGCTTCTTGACTTCGGTGTTAATGCTCATCTCAAGCTCGAGCCGCATCCTTCTCGGCGCCTGCTTGACTGGCTTGATATCCGGGGATATTGCTAATTTATGCACAGCAATCTCTGGATCTAATCCTGGCATCTTGGAATAGTTCCACGCGAAGAAATCTTTATGCTGTAGAAGCACTTCCTTTAACGCAGCCACCCTTTCTTCAGATAGCAGCTCGCTAACGAATGTCGGTCGCGGATCGTCTGCCGACCCCAACTCAATCTTCTTGAGGTTATCTGCAGTGGTATGCATGCCATCTTCCAGCTCTTTCGGAGCTGGTGGAAATTCTGAGATCACCTCATTGTCATTGTTTTCGAAGCACCAAGGGAGGTCATCCATATTCTCGGGCTCTCCTTTTGATATTGTTATCATACGACAAGTACGAGCTCGCTTCCAAGACTGAGGTGGATCTGGTTCTGCTCTTATGGCTTTGGGTTCGTGCTTTTGTGGCGGTGTTACCCTCCAGCTGCTGGATAAAGCAAACCTGCCTTGCTGGTACTGGTCTTCCACCCAGTTTTTAAATGTGAAGCAATCTTCGATAGGGTGTCCTATGGCTCGGTGATAAGAGCAATAGCCTGGATGAGAGACCTCGTCAGCCTGCTCAGGGCGCTTGGACTCCGGAAGTGTGATCATTTGATGTTTTATTGCGAGATCGAGTATCTTCTTCGTCTTGTCTTGAGGGAAGGAATACACTCGACTCATCTTCTTCATGAGGGACAAATCTGGACCACGCAACACCCGATCACATGACTCTCTAATCCTGCGTTGTCGTTGTCAGCTTCCTTTTCTGCTTTTTGACTTACTTCTGCCTCTACGTCGAGCCTTTTGCGCAACGGGTTGGCAGGGAGGAGCATCTTCGTCTTTTGCAGCCTGTTGAAAAAGACGTTGCATCCTGGCCTTCTTGTAGATGGCCATCTCGCGGTTGTGGTCTTCCCGAGCCTTTTGACCCGCTTTCCTGATAAGCTTGTCCATTCGCTATTCAAACGACGGACTCGCCACTTCGCTCGCGGGATCCAGTTTTGACGAGGGGTTAGCATCTCCCGACAGGGCGTCCTCTTCCTCATCGAAGTTATATATGGCGTAGCTACCGTGGACTCGCTCCCGTTTCTCGGATTTCACATATCCAAGCCTAAGTGTTTCCATTCTCCCGTTGGGCAATTTGCGCTGAGTCCCTGGGACATCCCAAATCCTGTTGTAGAACCGAGCTTGTCGAATAGTCTGGTTTAAGGGTACCCCTTGGCTCTTCAATAGCCTTTTTAGCCCGTTTGTGTAATATCTGGGCAAACGGATGGGTTGGAGCCTGTCGAGTGTAGAATCCGCGCCATGCCAGATCTCTTTCTCCACCCTTGTTTCCGAGGATCGATAGAATAGGATCACCTTTTCGCCTGGGAGGGACGTAAAACGTCTGCAGGTCTTGCACATTGTAAGCTTCAAGTGCGTCAAGATCTTTGTAGTGTTCCCGCGGCACCATGGTGATTTGCAAACTCTGATCATCGCCAGGGGATGCTTGTATTGACGGCCGACTGGAGAACACGGCATTAACCTCATCTTCCGAGTCACTTCCGAAGATCAATGTGGGGGCGGACGGTCCCGGGTTGTTGCGTCGAGACGGACCAGCGTAAACTGTCTCTTCTTCTTCTTCGGTATCGCTTCCGAAAACAGGGATGGTGGCGGCGGCTTTGTTCTCCGGCTTGCGACACCTTTCTGTATCCTCGAAGTCTGGCAAAAAGTACTTTGCATCTTCGTACTTGCGGACTTCGTTCACGGAGAATGGGTTCAGCTCACCTGTTACGGTATACTCAAAACCATCCTTAAAGTACTTCATACACTGATGCTGTGTAGAAGGGATGATGTTGTACTCGTGTAACCAAGGACGACCGAGCAAGGTGTTGTAGCAGGTCTTGGCGTCAATGACGTGAAACTTGATGTCCGTGACGAGCAGTCCGAAGCATAATGTTAATATCACAGATCCGAGAGTCCGTGACGACTGGGAGTCAAACCCGGAAATGGTAATTTTGTCACGAGCGAGGTGCTGCACACTCATGTAGATCTCCTTCAACACCCGAACATTAAGGAGATTGACGGAGGATCCATTATCCACCAGGATTTTGCCTATCTTGATATCGTGGCAGTATCCACAGACATATAGGGGACGGTTGTGGTCACATGTTCCGAGGAGAAGGTCTTCGTCACCGAAAGTGATGTCGGCCGTGTGCACTTCTCCCAGTTCATCCTTCATCCTCTCTTTGGCGAGGAAGGCTTGGAATTGCTCGGGTTCTTATAACGCCTTGATTAATGAATCTCTCGCTTCTTTTGATAATAAGAGGGCGTCGAGAATGCTGAGCTGTGAATGTAGCTTTCTTAGGTGTGCTAAGATGTTGTAGTCTACCTTACCCTTCCTGGGAGGGTCCTTGGCAGTCAGCTCTTTTATGACTTGGTCATCTAAGGCGATATCCTCAGCGACCTTTTCCTTTCCCTTATCTTTTCTATTCGCGGGTCTGAGATTCTTTTCCGGGAGTGTGCGATTGCGCAGCTGAATGTTCTCGCAGGCCTCTAGTTCTTCCTCTTTCCCTAAGACGGACTCTTTAAAGAGAGGGCCTAGAGCCATTTCCTCATCAGAGTCGCTCCCAAAGGTGAGAACTTGCGACCCCCCGGCGTTGACCACGTAACAGTTGCCGGTAGTTCTTTTGTGCCTGTCGGTAGTACTTCTTTGCTCCCAACGAGTCTTGCGTTTCATGCGCTTAAAATGTTGCCGGTGAGCAACATATCCCGGCCACCACATCTTAAAAGCGTTGCACTCCTCAGTGGGGTGCGAAATCTTCCGATGATATGCGTAATAATTAGGATGCCTCTCCGCCCCATCGAATGTGTTTTCTTCCGAGGGTGGTAGCTTCATTCCCATTAACATGGCTTTGGCAAACCTTTTCCTCGTCTTGAATACGTTTTTATTCGCATCGTATGTCTTTTGATCTGGCGGGAGTGCTTCGACTCTTTCGTTTAGTCGCTTGCGTTTGGCTCCATCCGGTGTAGCCATCTCACGCTCCTGGTCGGCTTTACTTTTCAAACGAATTTCGTCTAGAAAGGCGTCGATCATTTCATCTGTTGGCCATACAAGTTCTGGCTCAGGGTGTGCCCCCAGTTTCCCAGTGCCAGGAGTTTTCTCATTGTCCGTAAACGAGTGGGAAGTCACATAAAAACTCGCCATATATCCCTCGGATTCATCCGACGAGCTTTCTCCATCATCTTCCTCCAGAAAGACGTGGTTGAGGAACTCTTGGAGTGTGAGGAGAGTCCGCGCCTTTTGATTGTACTCCTCCAGCGCGTCAATCTGTTTCTGCAAATCCGTGCGCTTGTCTCCAGACTTCACGGGCTTCTTGGACTTCTTCTTCTTTGTCTTCGAAGATTTTGACTGTTGGGTGTGAGTACTTGGGCCATCACCACCGATCTTTGTAGTTGGGCGCGGCTTCAACATCCCTTCGATGATTTGAGGTTCGAGCGGGTTCTTCCATTCGACCGCCGGGCACGCATGAAGATCACTCAGCATCTTTTTGGTTTTAGCTGATAGCACGACCTCCCATGGAGCTTCTTCAATGAAAGAACAGGTTGCCCCCGGTGTATCCGCTTTCTTAGGAGTATGCGGTTGTGGCGGGTTCACCTTCCACTTTTCGGACAGTGCAAACTTTCCCTGGAGGTATTGATCCTCAATCCATCCTTTGAAGACGAAGCAATCCTCAATCGGAGGGCTTACCGTTTGATGGTAAGGGCAATAATTGGGGTTATTCACCTCAGTGGGTTGTGGCGGTTGCCTCGGATTTGGCAAGTTTATAAGCCTGTTGCGTACCGCCAGCTCAAATAACCGTTTTGTCTTGTCCCGCGGGAACGAGTAGGGACGCTTCATCTTCTCATTATAATACCGACGTCTTTCTTTCAGTTGATCCGCCAGCTTTGGGGCACTGGGTTGTTGCTGAGCATTCGCGACGAAGTTTGCCTTTCCTTTACCCTTGTCATTCCGGGGTTCTGGCTTCAGGGGAGACGGTCTGTGACCCATCTGGTCCATCTGGGCCAACTTGTCGATCAAAGCCTGGAACGTGGTTGGCTTAAAGAACATCATGAACTGGGAGATAGTTGCATGAGGGTCTAGGGTTCCCACGAACATGCCCACCGCCGGCGCTTGCTCAATGCGTTGCTCGCATTTCGACCACAAATTTCGCCAGCGTATAGCATACTGGACCCACGTTTCGCCTGGTTTCACCCTAGCATTAATCAATGCCGTTATCGGAGTGCGTTCGCTGGCGCTTGCGAATCGCTGAGTGAATAGCAACTCCATTTCAGCGAACGTCTTGATAGAATCGTTCGGGAGTTCCGAATACCATTCGAACGCTGTTTCTGATAAGCTACCCACGAACTGGCGAAGCAACAGTTTATCATCACCGCCGGTGTTACCGCAAAGGGCCCTGAACTGGGCAACATGTTGGTGGGGATTGCCAGTCCCCTTATACACATGGAATTTCGGTATTGTATAACCCGGCGGATATTTGATCTGGTCGTACCAGCTTGGATACGGTCGCCCCGTTTTTACGACTTGACCAGCTGCCTCAGTCGCATGATGAACCCCGATTTGCTGGGCTATATAGTCGTCCAAGTCAGCCTTGGAGATTGTCTCCTCCTTGGCCGTTGAAAGAGCCGGTGGTGGATTCGACGTTTCTCCTCTATCATCTTCGAGGACGGTCGGGGGATCTTCAGCGGGAGGATCTTGTTGAATCATCATCCCAACCATGTCTTGAAATAAGTGGGCTATTTGCTTTATATTTGCCGCTTGTTCCGCAGCCTCTTTATCTTTCTTTTCCAATATCCTCCGAAGGAACTCAGCGTCGGTTTCCTGTTCTTGTCGCTGATCCGAGGACGCTTCGGCGCTTTCTTTTGGCCCAGTAAGCGCGGCCATTGTGATCATCATTTCCTGGAGCTTTTGCTGTTGCTCCTGAGCTTTGGTCACCGACCGTGTAAGCGGTCTATGACCTGTGGACGCACGGCTATCTTCCTTCCCCGACTCCATGTATACAGTATGGACCATCATGCCCCCAGACTTAGGGCGTCTGGGCTTAGTGCCTTTAGCTCTCGTTGCAGGCCCGAGGATCTTCTCCGGCCTCCTCTTTTTATGAGCAGTGGAAGTTGAGGGGGCCGTTGAGGTGGGGATCCAGACAGCTTTTCGTGGCTTAGCAGGATGGCTGACTTACTGTTGGATCTTCAGCTTTTTGTGCTGGCGGGAGAAATTTGGATCGATCACCGAGTCTCGGGTCTGCCGCCAGACTTTATAGATCTTGGAGGACAGCCGTTGAGGAGATTGGGGCTGTTCTGGCTTTACTTCCATAGCCTTTTTCAGCGGAGGGGGAGACCTCTTTAGCGCCGCGGTAGGAGAATTCCTACGCACCTTATTTAGCATCTCAAAGCTGTTCTCAGTTGGAATAGCAGCATTAACTTCTGTCGTCGGGGCTGGAGGAGTTAGCCCAGAAAGGAAGTTGCCTCCGGCCTTCCTCACTCGGCGCCAGTAACGACGTCGAGCGTGTCGTGCTGATGGAATCGGCTCGGTGATGGCGATAGCCTCGTCTTGCCCCCTGTGTAGGTGGGAGGTCGCTGCTGGTGTCAGCCTGTTAAAGACCGATGTCCTTTGGATAGCAGGAGCGGGAGCTGGAACAGTCAATCTTGTAAAGACCGACTTTTTGGCAGGGGAAGCCGCCTTGACGACTTCAGGAGCAGGATTGGTTATTTTCTTAGGAGCAGCCTTCTCTAGGATTGCAGGCCCTATTGCGGGTCCACAGGAGCTCTAGCTCAGTCTAGAGAAGACCGAGGCGCTGGTGTTGGGCGACCCGTTGAAAGGGGCTGCGGTAGGTGTAAGCCGATCGAAGACCGACTTCTTGGGAGCTTCCGGTGTCAGCACGGGAGTGGTGAAGCTCGTTGGCGGGAGCATGGTCCCGAAAAACAACCCTGTGGTGGCTCGAGTGACCTGTTCCACGAGCATTGTGAATAGAGAAGCAGCTTGGGGTCCGTAGGCTATACCCCCTGGCGAGGCGGAGCGCCGGTTGCAGTTGCAGTTGGAGCATTTCGCACAAGTAGAAGCCATCGATTCTTTGCTTTCTACAATAAGCAAAACGCCAAATCTTAGTACCTTGAAACCCAAAAGCAACTATTAGCGAGCCGTGTTTGGTTCGCGAATATGACACACGAAGTGTGGAGTGGAAAGAGGAAGAGGTCCCACCGGGCGTGCCAGAATCTGTTCCCCTCCGAAAGACAGCGCGACTAACGTCTTGCCTGAGATTCGGGGCAGATGCTAATAGGTGCTATCCGTCCACCTCTCCGAAGATGCCAAGTTGATTTATGGCAACGTGTATCGGAAGTTTAAACGGATGCGGCCGATGTAGCAGACTTCATCAGATTCCCCCTCGTTTGAGGGGTTTTTGATTGTGGGGACGCTCTTCCCTGCAGGCGCAAGCCCTTGCAGTTAATTACGCTACCGCACCGCGGTAACAACTTTCTCCTTCTCCAGAAATTTCACTTTGTGTCGTGTGTGTTTATTTTGTGTTTGGTTGCCCGTGGATTGTATACGGAGACTGAGTTATGTCGTCGCCCGTAGGGCGTGGACTAGTCCAAATCCGTATTATCTTAGATTTGGGTTTGGGGGTTGTGTTTAAGGATACGTTAGCCTCATTTGAGACTAAGATCGACTTAAACGGTTGTTAAGGATACGTCAGTCTAGTTTTTTTTTAGAGTAAGATCAACTTAACGGAATCATTTAGATCCGACAAAAGAGCAGTTGGGGGGCTCTATTGTTTAGTTTAGTGACATTGCGGTCAATAGGTAGTTTAAGGACATTGCGGTCCAGTGTTAGTTTTAAGACGTTGCGGTCAAGGTTAAGGACATCATAGTCCGTGAATTTAAGGACTCCACAGTCCGGCGTTAGTTTTAAGACATCACGGTCAAGGTTAAGAACGTCATAGTCCGTTGTTAGTTTTAAGACATTCCGGTCAAGGTTAAGGACATCATAGTCCGTTGTTAGTTTTAAGACATTCCGGTCAAGGTTAAGGACATCATAGTCCATGGGTTTAAGGACCCCACAGTCCGTATCAATGTGTGGTCATCGGGACCCGCCACCTCTTTGAAGACGTTGAGGAATTACAACGCCAAGTATCAAAGGAGTGAAGAGATGTACCCTTGAACCAAGGTAGATTAAATAGTCTTTGGCCTAATTTGGAACCGAGACCAATTAATTATATTATGAGCCCATTAGCCCAATTAAGTTTGAATTGAGGACTTATAGCCATCTTGGGCTAAGTCCAATCATGTTTAGAATATTGGCTTTTTCTGTTGGTCCATCAAAGGAGAGGCTTTGCCTCTAGACACTTAGCCAATTGGGCTAAAGCTAGTGTTAAACACTAAAGACCAATCAGTGTTGAACACTGAGAATGAGATTGATAAGTTAGTGTTTAACACTAAAAGATAGTTAGTGTTAAACACTAAAGCAGATCAGTGTTAAACACTGAAAATAGAGATTTCAAATTAGTGTTTAACACTAAGGCAAGTCAGTGTTAAACACTGGAAACAGAGTCTTCCAAATTGGTGTTCAACACTGAGAAAATCAGTGTTAAACACTATAAATAGAGTTTTTCCAAATTAGCGTTTAAACACTAAGAAAATCAGTGTGAAACACTGGGAATAGAGTTTTCCACATTAGTGTTTAAACACTGAGAAAATCAGTGTTGAACACCGGATATAGAGGTTTCAACTTTAGAGTTAAACACTAAGGCAAGAGGGGTCACGTGGTAGCACGTGAGAGCGCCCTCACTTCATTTTATTCTGCCAAAAGTATTGAATACTTTGAAGCATCACGTGTTGTCACGTGATGGGCATTTAAGTGTTTATCTGTTAGAGATTCTGCCAAGGGGTCACGTGAGGCGTTGCCTCAAAGCCCTTCTCTGTGGAACTTTTCAGGGGTCACGTGGTAGCACGTGACCCTGCTTCTTTGCCTGTTTGAAGATGTGTTTATCTTTTTAAGAATCAAATTCTTCATAGGGTTAAACCCTAACAATAAACTTTGGAGGAATTAAATTCCTGTTTTCTCCTGAAGAATTATATTCTTAGATAGGGTTAAACCCTGATTACTTTTCTGTAAGAATTAAATTCCTCATAGATATGAAGAACTAAATTCTATCATAGAATTAAACTCCTGTTATTTTAATAGAATTAAGTTCTTAATTAGGGTTAAACCCTGGTTCCGTCCATTATGAAGGAATTAAATTCCTATAACATAGGGTTGAACCCTAATTTTATCTCAAAGGAATTAAATTCCTATAATTCTGAGAGAATTAAATTCTCAATACTCAATTCCTCCTCTATGTTTTGGATCTGCATGGCAGGATCTCAACCCAATGAGAATTAAATTCTCAATTCATGGGGAGATGTGCACTTTGTAGATCCTCCACTAGAAAAAGAATTAAGTTCTTTTTTTTATATAAGAGTTAAACTCTTTTGAGAATTAAATTCACTTTTGAAGCCTCTCCTTTCTTACCTAAGGTTTTCTTTTTGCAGAGGATCAAATTCTTCCAAAATCTCAAGGCTCTATTTCTCTCTCTCCCGATGTCTCTCTATATGTCTCTGTCTATTCTGGCTCCTATTTATAAGAGAAGGAAGAGAATCAATCAGTTTTAGTGAATCTTTCATTGAAAGATTTGATTTGCTTATTGAGAGATTTGATTTGCATTCATCATTCATCTGGACCTTTGGATTATTAGGTGAATTTTATTCACCATTGGATTTTAAATCCAAAGATATTCCTTTGTTATTTCGGTTAGATTTTAAGGGGAGATCTTTCCAAGTTCAAGATTTTTCCATAAATAGGTGATATTTAATCACCTTTAGATTTTTAATCCAATCGGTTTCCAAATAATCATTTTCCTTTGGAAAGATTTGAATGCTCTTCAGAATTTAATTCTGTTAAATAGAGAGGCTTTGAAAGCCGGTCACGTGTGACCACGTGACCCTTAGTCACGTGTAGGCACGTGACCCCCCTGGAACGAGCTTTTCTTCTCCTTTTGCGCTCTGTTTTCTAGCCGCTGCTCAACCGTCACGTGCCAACACGTGACCCCTGGTCACGTATGAGCACGTGACCTTTTCTGGAACCTTTTCTTTGAATTAGTCAGGGAGTGAATCTGCCTTCACCGCTGCTTTTAAATGTCACGTGCCAACATGTGACTACTCTTCCGTGGGCTTTCCTGATTTTAAATCAGGAAACAGGAACTTGATTATAGCCGGAATAGCCATCCAAAAAGCAGTAAAATTCATGCTCAGCTAATCGTTCTAGCATTTGGTCAATAAAAGGTAAAGGAAAGTGGTCTTTCCTTGTCGCGGCGTTGAGTTTTCTATAGTCGATGCAAACTCGCCACCCAGTTTGGGTGCGAGTAGGTATTAACTCATTCACCTCATTGGTTATGACCGTTATGCCCGATTTCTTTGGGACAACATGAATGGGGCTAACCTACTGGCTATCCGAGATAGGGTAAATGATACCACTATCAAAATATTTTACAATCTCCTTCTTGACAGCCTCTTTCATTAAGGGGTTGAGGCGTCTTTGTGGATCCCTTACTGTCTTGGCATCATCCATCATATATATATGATGTTCGACTATGAGGGGACTAATCCCCTTGATGTCCGCCATAATCCAGCCAAAAGCTTGCCGATTATTTTGTAAGACCATTAAAAGGGCTTTCTCTTGCTCGATGGCTAGAGAGGCTGATATGATAACAGGAAGGGTCTCATTCTCACCTAGGTAAGCATATTTAAGGTGAGACGACAAAAGCTTAAGTTCAAGTTTTGGAGGTGAAACAATTGAAGGTAACATTGGTGAAACTGTCTCGAACTTGAAGGATTCCATCAATGGTTCAAATCGAGTGTAAGCAACCGAGTCGGATGGTTCAACCAACTCATCCGAAAAATCAAAGGACTCAAACTCGGGTGGTGAGTCTTCAAAGTCGTCCAAAAAAGTGAAACACTCGTAATCGTTATCCGGTGTGAAAGCTGTGTCAGATTCTAGGAGGAACGCACTAGAGGCGTCAAAACTGCTGTGATCGAACATAGATTTTTCGAGCTCACAGTCCTCCTGCGTGATCTCATGGATCGAGCAAACATCTAGTATACTAGCATTAGGCTCGGATGGCTGATTCCCCAACTTAAAAATGTTGAGTTCAATCTTCATATTTCCAAAAGATAGGTTCATTGAACCATTACGACAATTGATCACCGCATTAGAAGTCACAAGGAATGGTCGACCGAGTATCACCGGAATTTGACTCCGGGGGTTAGCCACAGGTTGCGTATCCATAACAATGAAATCAACGGGGAAAATGAAGTCCGCTACTTTGATCAACACATCCTCTAACTCACCCCTAGGATGGGTGATGGATCGGTCGGCCATTTGGAGAGTACAATGAGTGGGTTTGAGCTCTCCAACGCCTAATTGTTCGTATATTGAATAGGGTAGCAAATTGACACTAGCACCAAGATCTAAAAGTGCTCTATTGATGTTCTTATCCCCAATTGTTATCGAAATTGTAGGACAGCCGGGGTCCTTATGTTTTTGGGGTAAAGATTGGACTAGAGCATCACTCACAGCACTAGCCACGAAAACTTTCTTTGGTACTTGTGACTTCCTCTTCTTGGTGCATAAGTCCTTAAAGATTTTCGCATAAGAAGGGACTTGTTGGATTGCATCCAAGAGAAGTATGTTTATGCTACCCTGTTTGAATAACTCCACAATCTTCTCCATTTGTGGAGTTGGTTTATTGGATCTCAACCTGTTTGGAAATGGAACATTTTGAAAATTTGTTGAGTCCAATGTCTGTGGAGTAGATTGCGGAGTTGGAACGGATCCCAGTGTTGGTGTGTTCGTGAAGTGAGAAGTGGGTCCGTTCGAGTTAGAAGAAGTAGAGCCTTATGAAGAATGAAGAACAGGCTCTAACGAAGAAGATGAAGATGAAGATGAAGAAGAAGAAGATGATGAAGAAGCAACACCGGCAGGGGTGTTGTCACTATTACCCACGTTATTGTGCAACACTCTTCCAGATCTCAACGTGGTCACAGCATTTACATTATGATTCTGTTCATAAGCAACATGTGCGTTGTGTGTGTGACCGGGATTAGGCAATGGTTGAGACAGAAGCTTTCCTTTTTCTCGCTCGCTCAACACAGCATTTAGTTGTGCAATTTGGGCCTCAATTGATTTGATGCTTTGATCATATGATGCACTGTTTTGCACCAAAGATTGAATGGAAGTCTCCAACCTTGCTGCGGATTGTGTGGATTGTTTTAAGAATGCATCCAAACTTCTTTCTAGCGAGGTAACCTTTTCGTTATTCGATTGAACAAAATTGTTTTGAGGGTAAGAATTGTTGGGCACAAAATTGTTCATTTGGTTTGGGTAAGGTTGGGGTTGGAAAGCTTGCTGGTATTGAGTTTGTTGAGGTGCTTATTGTTGTGGAAGAGGAGGCCTTTGAAAGTTGTTATTGCCTTGGAATTGTTGATTTTGATTCCAAGTAAAATTTGGATGGCTCCTCCAACCAGGATTATAAGTCGAAGAGTATGGATCATTTCTTTGTCTTTGTTGAAAGACAGCATTGACTTGATCTTGTCCTTGAACAGGTAGATTGTAAGGACACTCTTCGGTAAGATGGGATGGATCCGAACAACAAGCGCAAACAGTTCATGGGGGTAAAGCAGGGGCAGGAGAAGGCGATGAGATTTTGGTCTCAATTGCTTCTAGCTTTTTCGTAAGTGCGGCCATTTCGGCCTTCATTGCAATCGACATATCTAATTGATGTATACCTGCCCTAGACTGGCCTGTTGAAGAAGATGAGGCGGTCTTAGTGCTTTCCCACTGAAGTGTTTGTTCAGCAAGATCCTCGAGAAACTGCCAAGCTTCCTCGCTAAATTTTGTTAGAAAGTGATCTTGACAAATGGTTTCCAACAACTGCTTAGTTGCTGGGTTCAATCCTTCGTATAAAGTTTGGCAAAGTTGTCAATTCTCGATACCGTGGTAAGGGCATGAACAATTAGGTCTTTAAATCTTTCAAAACACTTCCAAAAGGGTTCGGAAGGAAGCTGGAAAAATTGAATAATCTCATTGCGAATTCTCGCGGTCTTGTGATGTGGGTAAAACTTTTTTAGAAAAGCTTTAACAAACTCTTCCCAATTTTTAATCGAGTGTGATGCTGTGCTATATAACCATTTCTCGGCTAGGTCACACAAGGTGAATGGAATGACACGTAGCCTTATAGCATCATCAGAAAGTTGTGGTGTCTTCATCATTGCGCAAACATTCTGGAATTTGTTTATGAAGATATAGGCATCTTCGGATTCCAGTCCGTGAAATTTTGGCAACATGTTGATGAAGTGGGGTTTAATCTCAAAGTTATCCCCATTTGCCGGTGGGAGTGAAAGACAAGTAGGTAAGACGGTACGGATAGGGTAGAAAAGATTCTAGAGCGTGATTCGTTGAGGCGCTTCAATAGGTGGGTGTTGTGGGTTATTCGCACCTAGCGGAGGTGGAATCAGTCCCGCGGGTAAGGGGTTGTTACGATTAAATCCCGACATCTCCTTAGAAGACGAAGAATATGAAGGTGAAGGTAAAGAAGTGGAAGGGATTTCGACTTCGGAGTCGAAAGCGTCGTCAGTCGGCACTAACGAGACACGGACTAATCGGGCACTAGTGTCCCTAGTCCAACCGGACATACACTAAAAGAGGTAGTGTAGTCAAAAGGTGAAAAACAGAAGGTGGGGGTAAGAAAACGTCAATGGAACGAAGCGGGTGTAAGTAGGGTGCAATGGATTTCTTAGCGACAAGTTGCAAGTTTTTGTAAATTTTTTTCCTTTTTGTGTTTTTTTTATAAGGAGCTTTTTTGCAAAAAGATTTTCAATAAAAGGCTTAGACACACGTTCAATCAATCACAAATGCACAATCAAGCCTGGATCTAGGGTCATCTAGGTCAACTAGACTGCTCCTAACTGTTCTAAATGGCAAGATGTGAGGATCTCAAATCGCCTCTTCACCGCCAATTGTGGCCAGGTAAGCACAAATAGAGAAAGGAGGGATCCGCTCACGAATCACCGTAAGACGGGCCTTTTAAAGTTACCTTTCCCTACCTGTCTAGCCTAGGCACCACAAAGTCAGGTTTAGATCAACGATCGATGCCTACAACTATTCCTTTGTCCTATTGAGCGCGAAGTCCTTAGGGCTGAGTCTAATCTTTTTTAATTAACTTGATGGTCAATGCAATATGCTTTATGTGATTTTTGGGGTCCTGGGAAGGATAATGAAATCCCCACCCAATCTGGGTTGGTGTTCAAGCCCCTTAAAGTCAATTTAAAATATGCAAAGCAGTAAACACAATCACTTGCAAACAATTTTTTATTGCGGCACAAGGAATCCTGCACAAGATCAAGTTATTGGAGAAGGGGAGAAGTTTTTGCGCAAAGAACCCTGCAGGAAAATTTTACAGAGGAGATAATGGGCTTACAGAGAAGAAGAGAAAGCTTACAGAGGGATTTCCACCTGCTGACGTCAGCACCCAGCCGCGTTTCCGCGGTCAGAAGCACCTTTTAGCAGCGGTTCCGCGGTTGAATGTTCAGTTCAGTTCCCGAAATTTCTTCTGCTCCTCTGTTCTGATTTTTCTCTGTTGTTCAGATCTGCTGTTTTCTGTTTTGATCTCTGGATTTTTCCAGATCTGAATTCGTACGTCGATCCTGCACAATTCAAACGAAACACCCTTTAAAAAATAACAAGATGATGAAATTTTATATTTTTAAATTTTTTTTCAGTTTTTATGATTTTTATGATTTTATATTAACCCGAAATTGCAAAAAGAAAATAACTACGCCATCCCCGGCAACGGCGCCATTTGACTGAAAGATATTTTGCGTGCGTATGCTTGCGCGCTTTTAAAAGATGAATCAAAGAATATTAACCGCAATCAAGAACGGAGTCGCTTGGTAGCTAGCCGGTGAGTACGGGTCGGTCCACAGGGATTTTGTGTATTCTCAATTTGTTCTAACGAGTTAATTCCAATTGATGTTGGATTGATTATTACTAAAAACTAAGGTTGATTTAGACTAGGATTAAAACCTTGCTAGGGTTAGGTTTAGGTTAAGTTTGGAAATTTAAGATTTCTCACCGCTTTCAATACCCTAATTTAGATCTATTTAGGTGTTATGGTAATAATTAATAAAGGGGATTAGCACGATCGGGAAGAAACCATGTTTCTTCCTCTAGGTCCTTGTCCGTCCTTTCTTATTCTTACCCTAACCTTCATGGAAAACATGCACAACCGGTCTTTTAAACCACGGTATCATCGCTACCTCGTGGGGTAGGGTGCTGTAGTGAGCGGTGTGTGTATGTATGCATGGAGTCCTATAAAAAGTATGCGATGGGCAAGAAAGGGGTGATAGATTTTCATCTCTCAAACCTTTCATATTCCTAATCCTAACAAGTGAGAAACTACTCACTCATTAGAGAATTGATAAAAGACATTTTTTATGATTTGTTTTTAAAAGACTAACTATCTAAACTATGGCAAATAATTAAAAGTGCTAAACTAATTAACTAGGGCACATAAATAAATTTAACTAGGGCAGAAAAGAATTTAAAACTAAGGCAAGATAAAAAAAACTACTTACTTTTATTCGATGCACTCTTCAAAGCATTACAATGAATTCTGAATTTTTTCAATAAAATGAGGCATACCTCAAAAAGAGGTTTAGGGTTTCTATTTATAGATCATAGAAACCCTAGGGTTACATTCGATACAGATCTGTATTTACAAATTTACCCTAAGAAGACTAGTCAACGCACCGCCACACCGTTGAAAGATGCACCGACACGTGCTCTATATGGCCGCGGATCCGCGGCCAGAAGGCAAGTTTGGCCGCGGTTCCGCGGCGGAATTGTAGGCTTCTTGGTTGGATTTTTCCGGGCTTCTTGTGGTTGCATTTGGCTTCTTGTTTCTTCACTTGGTTTCTCAGATTGTCTTCTAGTTTTCTTCCAGATTTCCACAGTGCATAATGTCGTGGGCTTTTACCGTTTGCTTCGTGTCGAAGTCTTGAACCATGCGCTGCCTTTGTACTTTGTGAAATTGTCCATTGATCTTCATTTATTCTCCAAACTGTAGGCATGATCAAGATTCTTCCATTTGTTGGTTGTAGTCTCACTTTTGTATCGTCTTTTCATCATTTTCACTGTTTTGTTCCGAGAACCTGTAATCTGCAACTATGTAGCAGACATGGATCAAAAGCACATGTTTATTTGTAAAATGAATAAGAATGGAAAATGTAATAATGCAAAATTATGATATGAACAATGGCCTCAGGGCTCACCATTGGGCCAAGAAAAAGCGGACTCAACATTAGGCCAAAACAAAGGAAAAGCCCTAATGAAAAAATAATAAAATTGAGGTCCAAAAGGCTCAATAATAAAAGATCCTTCCTAAATAAATAATCCTAACCAAAAAATATACGACTGCAAAAGATTCAAGTACATGGTTTTTGGTAGGATTTCACCAGTACATAGTATTGGAAAACCAGCATGGTTTCAGCTACAATTATTCAGCACACGGTATTGAGAAAACAAGCACATGGTTTTGGCTGTGGGACCCACCCACTTTTTATAAAAGATAACTTTATTAAAAGTTAACGGCCGACAGAAATAAAGGAGGACAGCTCACTTGAGACAACTCACAGGGACAGCGCATGGATTCCAGAGTCTTCTCAAGCCCACTCCTGATCTATAAATAAGGATGCAGAGTTCATAAGGGAGGCATCGAAAAACAAAACCTTCTCTTTTTCTTTTGTAATCTCTTCTGATAATTTGTAATAGTTTCTAAGTTGATAAATAAATGTTTTAGTTTTGTCAAGACGTAGCCTCCACTGTCCAGAGTAAGACTCCTTCTTCCTCATCTTTTTCTATATCTTCTTGTTATTACTGATCTGTAAACTTTGGTATCAAAGCCAGGTATCAAAGCGCAACGGAAGCATGGTGGGCCCATAACCCACAGGTCCCAGGATCGATGTCTGTATCAATTATGGGTGCAGGTGGTGGTACTGCAGAAGTTATAACCCAGGATTCAGGAAAGTCTATTTCTTCCCATTTTATAATCCTGTTAGTAGCAATGCCTGAAGATAATAAATTGGTCTCAATTACAATGGTTTTACCACTTTCAGTTTTTGCCTTAACTTTTGGTGCCATAGTAGTTAAGACCTTATAATGAATTCTGTAGACTATCGATATAGTCTCTGATCCTTTCATAAAATTGTAATCATTTGTCTTTAAGTTTAAGGTAACTGCCTCAAGGATATTTGGGTCAGTTAAAGACAGGGTTAAATTGGGGTATACATCAAAATATACCGGTCCATGGCAAAGGCTAGTTTGCATGATTCCCATTAGGGAAGGGATCCAATCTAAACATCTAGCATCTCTTAACGATGTTAATATTGAGGCATTAACTCCTTTCAGAAAAGGATGTTTATAGGTTTGAAAAGCAATATAAGTACCTTCATATAGGTCTTGTTCAAATAGCTTTTAAACCTCTTACTCAGTATTTTGTACATTAATATATGTGGTTGTGAATAATATTATATTAATACGTCATAAGAATATGGCAAAGTAATAGCAGTAGAATTAAGTGTGTGTGTGTGTGTGTATAGTATACTATATGTGAATAACAGGTAGTATAAAATGTAAATGGTCAAACAGGTTAGGATAAGATATAAGACAATGTTACAGAAAGGTGTGAGTTAAAGTATAATAAAATAAAATAAAAATAGAAGGTAGTATAGACATATCAATTATAGTGGAACATAAAAAAGTGGTACAAATGCAAGCAATGGAATTATTACAAGTATTTAGTTTGACTATACAATTACAGTATAGTTATATATAATTATAGGATATAAAAGCACATTTATAATTATTATAAGTATAGTAATTATTTAGAATAGTAGTAAAAATAATATCTTTTAATTAAAAGCCCAGTCTGTATGGCATGCCAATGATTTTTGAGAGACCAGATGACGAGAGAAAAGAAAGAGAGACTTATAAATAAAGGGACGATCTAAGATCGTACCTTGACAGGAGAAAGATGCCTTGATTAGCTCGAGGCTAGAGGGTTGAGTCTTTGTCTCTCTTCATTCGATTCTCTCGTCGTCGAATTTCAGATAGGAGATAAAAGAAAGTACAGAGAAGAAGAATTTTTGGAGTCACGGTGTTTTGATATAGGGCAGAATAAAGAAAAGGTTTCTGGGTTATTTAAAAGAACTGGGATTTTTTGAAATTTCAAAGTGTCGATAGAATATATCAAATCACAATATCGGATATTGGGAATAAAATCTGAACAAAAATAATGATATTTGACAACCATCTCAATATTTGTTTTAAAAAACAAAATAAAATAAAAATAAAATATTTGGTTTGTTTTATTAACCAATGAATAATTATAAATACTAATTACAATACAGCTGTAACTTGTAAACTTAATAACATTTAATAATATGTAACCAAAAACTATTTAAATATAACTAATATCAATATGAAGCAAAATAACACTAACACATACTGTAATACTAATGTTAGTAATATATTTAAATTAATCCGTTTAATCCAATATGCAACTCTACTTTACATGCATACATTGAACATGCAAATATCTATAGTACCAATAAAAGCAAATTCGACAATGTTTCGTTCAGCATCTGATGCCCACCCTTGATTTTAGTTTAAAACACACTATTTTTTTATAATCTATCTATAATCTACAATACTCTTATCTATCTATTATACATGATAATGTATGATAACTAACCATATATACCCCGATCATATATATTTTTCTCTTTTGAGTTTGTGAAAAGTAATTTTTAATTAATTTGAATGGTAAAAATTAAATTGCTTTTGGAGCCTTTAAATTTCAGTTTATGTTAAAAGGTTTTTTTGGGATATAATATGCTAAAGATTCACTGTTTAATAAATTTTTTTAAATCGCTCTGAATAATTCATTACTAAACAATAAGACAAGAGAAATTTGTCTATTTTTATGTGGTATGTGGTGCTCTTGATCCATGAATGTAGGTGTTAGATACACCTTTTGGTGACATCTTGACTGTAAGTACCTAGGTTAGAAGAAAGTTAATTATAAGCATTATCTCACTAATAAATATCCAGTTGAACAATACCCAATTCAACATCAAGATGATTTGATTTTTTTCAAGAGTCCATATACATTATTTGGCCACCATTCTATACCTACTTGATGATACACCCTTATAAAGCGTACAATTAGTCTTCAATTCAAATAGTTCTCCAAAAGCTATGTGTTGCTAGTTTCCCAAGATCTTTTTTTATGGCCAAGGTGTCATATTGAAGAACTCTCTTGTTGCCCGAAACCTTTTTAATGCATGAATATACAAACCTTAAAAAAAACTTGACTTGTACAGCCATTAATTTTAATTACATGTACAAGAGCTGAGAGAAGATTAAAATTTCACTAACCAATGTATATAGTTGGTGTGGATATTATCTCTCATAAACATAAACTTTACTTATTGTCTTTTTGAATAACCAAAATTTGCATAACATTCCATACACATCATAAATAAATTTTAAAAATAATGCTCATTAATAATAACAATAATTGTTGCCTTTTCGATTAAAGTCAAATAAATTTATGGGTAAATTGCAAAAATGTACCCATGAACTTTGACCTTTTATGTGTCTAATACTATGAACTAATTTTATAACAAATTAATACCATGAACTGTCATCTCCGATTGCAACTAACTACCATAGAAATTCGAACGTTATTCTTAACCGCCACGTCGGCAATTTTTGTAGTGGATTTCCTTTTTTACCCCCATGCTATACAATAAGATCAATTATGAATATTTCTTTTAACATTGTCTCCCTCTTTCTATCTCCCATATTTTAACTTCACTTCTAGGGCTAGGGCAAAATCAGAGATCATGGCATCTTCCTCCTATGCGAGTAATCAAAAGGTGCGCTACGATTGTGGCTTCTCTGCTTCCATGGTTAGATCGAACACAGATCTCAATCCAGGTAGGAGAGTTTGGGGATATTGCAGTTAGCTCGCTAAAAATTGCAACTTCTTCAAATGGGTTGATGGCGGTGTTGTCGGGGGTGGCCTTGTTGTTGGGGGTGCTGTCGGCGGAGGGGGTGCAGCTGTTGGGGTGCTGTCGCGGGTGCTGCTGTTCTAGGGCAACATATAAGAGTTTGAGAAGTTTGTTGGAAGATATGCAACTGCGGATCATTGATCTCAAAGAACATCAGGAGCAGACAATTGTTGAAATTAGGAAGATAGGACAGCCGAAAATTGGAGTTTTAGTGATTTTGGGAGTAGTTTTACGGTCTCTCCTTCGTAATATGTGAGGTTACAATATTGGGTGTGATGCTGTTAATGTAAATTTTTGGAGGTTTGGGTGTAGTGTTGTTGATGTAATTTTTTGGAGGTAGATGAATGAATTTTTTCTTGATTTTGAATGATTTTTACTTTTTCCATCATCACATGATTTGTTCTTCCAAAATGCATTTGTAAACCTAAAATTCATAGCAGAAATCAAAACCAAAGTATTGCATGAGGTTGAAAATTAAGTATAATTTTCAAACCAAAAACCAAAATCTGGTTCAACACTGGAGCAACAATTGGAACAATAAAATTGTTTAGAGCAATGATATTGGAGCAACAAAATACTACACTATGAACAACAATAATCTGAACAATAACAATGTAAACAAGCAGAAAAAGAACACTAGCAACAATTGAAACACTGAAATCGTTACAACACATGAACAACAATAATAGAAGTAAAACAACAATAACAATCTGAACAACACTAGATTCATGGATTGTCCTTTTGAAAACGATCACAAATTCATTACAACAACATTGTTTTAGAGGCATACTATTTTACGAGAAAGACATCCATAGCGCTATACACAATATAGCCAAAGTACAAAACAAGTTCTGAGCCAAGCATCATCTTGTCAATGTACAGGATCCCCACAAACTGCAAGTACTTATGACTTTAGCTGTAGAGTTGGAAGCATCATCAAAATGAAGCAAGTTATTTTCTTCATTATCAGCAATTAAGATATAATGGAAATGGAATGTGGTAATTAAAGACAAAAATTAAATTGCAATTTGGAAATATTTTGAAATAAGACATTAGGCACTTGTGAAGACTGAGTGCCTATATTAGTAGGAGCTGAGTTGGATGTTTCCCCTCTATATCTTGATGGCACAAGCTTGTGTCTGTTAGGTATTGGCTGGATTTCCTAATGCAAGTAAAAGAATTTAGGCACTAATTAGTATCCATAATAGACTTAAAATGCAATTATACACAAACTGCAATAAAACTGCAATCTAAAGACACCTGGGTATCATGATTTGTATCTCTACCAACTGTTACCCCTCCTCCTCTATCAATATTCACAGCTTCAATATGGGCACCCTCCATGGCAGTGACTCCAGACTGAGTTCCTATATCAGCATCAATATGAGTGCTCCCAATTTTTGATGTAACATTGTTATCTCCTTCTCTCATCCTCTTCTTAGATGTCACTGGTTGAACTGGATCTGCTTTGCAACTTCTAGCATTGTGCCCAACAACATGACACTTAGAGCAACTCTTTGTAGTTCCCATTCTAGACACAAAATACATGTTTTGAGTTTCATTAGCATTCATTTTTCTAGATTTCTCTGGCCTTCCTGGTTGTCTCTTATAATTATGCAGCAAGATGGGAAAACACTCCGCATTATCCCACATTGTAGAGTCGGGAACAGGATATATCATTCCCTCATAAGTTCCCAACCATTTAGACACATGATAGTATTCACGAACAAAGGTGCCAATCTTTCTCCTTAGCTGAGTGATACACAGTATTGCATGCCTACAGGGTATTCCAGTTGGACCCCATT